>BMAU01020333.1:0-418493 GCA_019973935.1 Trichonephila clavipes | reverse complement strand
TAGCATAACATTAAGAGAGACATGAGGCTCATTAGGATAAAATATAGTTGCCACACTGTTCAGACATTAGAATAAAGATATTTTATTGTTCTGGAAGATGCAAAAAGCTGTGAAACATCTGAGAAAAAATGTTCATTTGATCAATTTTTGGAGAAATGGAAACAATGCATCTAAAAGTCAGCAGGCACCTTAAAGAAGGTATCAGTACGGAATATGTCCCATTAGATTCATTGATGCAACATTCCACACGTCATACCATACTTTGCACAACATTATCCAGCAGCTGTTGAGGCAATTTATCCCATTCCTCTGTGAGTGCACGGATGAGAGTGTGTTCTTGTTTGTCAGAGGATATTTTCAGCCAGCAACTTGCACACTCCCCCATCATCACATTTTCAATGGGTTTAGATCTGGAGAAACGCTGGCCATAGAGACGTTGAATACCCTCGCTGTCTGCAGACCAATCCTGGGCAGCGAGTGTTCGATGACATGTTGCGTTGTCTGTCAAATTTCCTTAAAGTAATCTCCCAACGATATAATTTATTTAAAAACGTGCAAAAAAAAATGGTTGGAAGAGCTACAGAAACATTTTGCGCGCTTGGCGAGATTTGTATTATATTTCCGGAGAGATATAATTATAAAATTTCTCAGATCTGATGAAATGATTAATCACACAATTGTATTCAGTCTGGTAGATTAATTTCAATTGTAAAAATTAAAGTCATAAAATTACATCTGGACTTCAAAAATCATTGGAAAAATTGAATGCGTGGAGCAAATATTGATGATTGATAATTACTGTCTTTTTTCTTTAGATAAGCAATTTGATTAATCGTAATTATTACTGGACTATTAAAAATATTTAATCTTAAGTAGTGATAGCAATTATCCGAAAAATAAGTAACATTAATTTATTGGTCTTTATGTTTACCTCTTTTTTCAAATGACACTAAAATGGATCAGTAATAAACAATATAAAATACTTCTTTCTGCCTAAAACTTTTTTGATGCTAAAGCTAAAGAAAGTCGTCCCAAAATGTTTTGTAAATGAATCATTTGCTTAAACAAAAGCAGATTAGATAGGCCACGCATAGATTTCGGGATTTTTGTCTTATTTCTCATTGCAATACACTTCCCAAAGACACAGAGCAACTCACGAGAAATTCAAATCCGATTTGAGAAATAATTTAACAAATTTTAAAGTAAAGCATTTCAATCATGTAAAAAAATGAACAAGAAATAATAATGATAATAAACCAGCTGCATGACCCGGCATTTTGCACGGGCTTTCTTGACTGAATAAAAATGTCCTCTTCCCCTCTCAATATCAGCAATTGATGGGTGTGCCTTCTATATTAATATGTCATTAAAATTCCCATTTTCGAAATTATTTCGATTTCTTTTCCCTTCGCTTAGCCCGGCGTCGCACGAGCTTTTACCGAGTGTATAACTATCCTCATGGGAGTTTTCCCTTTCGACGCCAGCACTTCTGTGTGTTTGCGAGGTCATGTGAGTGGTTTCTATAATTCTGTCTTTACTTTCTTAGGTGGTTTTTGCGAGCGAATATCAAATACTATCAAAAATAGCAGTCATACTTGTAGAATGTAAAATCTCTTTCTCAATAAATTCTCTGATTTCTCACAGATTAATCAGGCTACAATAATCTAACAACAGTGTCCAAATTAGTGATCCATGAATCGCAGATTCAAGCCTGATGTTCTCAAATATTTCTATATAGTATAAAACTGCTACATGATAAATTCAACTGAGCATAATCGTCATAAATTGCATTGCGAAAATTGCAGGCAAAATATAAGCTGAGATATTGTCTCATCACCTGACAATGACTCTCAACGATACAATTCATCGTCAGGTGCTGTAATTGAGTACTTTCGAAACGACATTAATTAAACAAAATGAATCGGCTCATCTGAACAAAAAGTAAAAAACAAAAGCAATAACGTCTTTCTCATTAGACATGATTCTGTTCATTTCATCTCTCTCGTCATAACACTCAAAATATAGCACAATTAAGTGGGCAAATTTTATTAACGGATAACATAAAAAAAAATAAAAACGTCTTTACAGAGAGGTTATAGCATGCAATAATCACTTAATTGCAATTCGTTTCACAACTCTTTTAGAAAAAGTTTTAGTCTAGGCAAAGTCCTTTTCATAATCCTTTTACAATGATGAATTATGAAAGTGCTCTGAATGTAAGCTTGCAGCTCATAACACATGGCTATTTTTCCACCGAAAACGACCCTTTACCTAGATTTCAAATAAATTTCAAACATTAAAAATATGTAACACGGAATGTCTATGAAACTTGAGCTATTAAATCAAATAATATAAGGTATAAAGAAATTAAAATAATTAATATATATATTATATAATTAAATATATTATATTACAATTAAAAATAATTACATATTACATAATCGAATATAAAGCCCACGTCTTATACATTTTAAAGCCCTCAATTTGTAAAACTGTCTTGGTACATTAATTATTACAGTTGCGCACACAATCTCTTTAATAAGGGAGTTATATATTTAAAAAACACGAAGACGAAGGTACCGAAACGTAATCTCTTTTCCCTTTCTTTGTTTTTATTCTTTGGAGAGTCTCTCCATTATTCACCACCTTTGGAAACCTCTTTGAGAGGTTATTGGGGCACATGATCTCTGATGAGGCCTTTATCCCCTATCTTGGAATTTAGTTGAGCATGAAAAGATAGAGCTTGCCATGTTAATTTAAGACATTAAAACCACCTATGGACTCTCCATGTCACAGACTGGCAACAAGCAGCCGTATGGAAAGGATAGTGGCGTGATTTGGCCACTCTTTTGTTCATTTCTTACCTTACAGCATCACAAACCACCCACCCAGCCTTTTGTAAATTAGTACAGTAAATTAATGAAATCGGTTACAATTACAGTATAGAGTATACATTATGTGTGAACTGTTTTCAAATAGTTAATTATCATCTTTTTCATGGCTTATCGCTCTACTATCTTTATGGCGGTGGTACGTTCTATCCAATTTTAATTCTCTCTCTCTTTTTTTCTCCACCTTCCAATTTTTGGCGTCCCCAATCTTTTGCATTCTAGATACGTGCCTAACCCTAAAAGTGGACCTCGTGGGAGTGGTTGAGCCCTCAAACCCCACCCTTGCCCTTATGTACGCCACTGTGTGAAATGAAGTCAAATTAAAGAATCGTTTATACATGAAATGTACCAACTGAAAATGAAGCTATGTTTGAAAGCACTGCGGTATTAAAAATTCAAAATATTCCTTATAACTAATGTATTGAATATCTAGTATATTAATAATTTGTATTTCGATGGAGGGATGCTACGAGTACTCTAATTTTAACAAAAATAAATATTAAAGAATTTGGAATTGGACACGGATAGCGACCGTGGTACCCGATGATGTTTCAGTTAAGTTCTGTGTTCGAGTTCTGATTCCACTAAATATATATTGTGTCGCATAGATTGATGCATGTTATACACATGTCGAGACTGAAAGTTCACACGTTAGCATGGTGAGATTGTTAGGAGAGCGGAGTTTCAACTCAAGTATCGTCATCAGACCATGACCTCTTGTCGCTCCCCACCATGCCATTAATAATCAATTATTCGGACATAAATACTAAATATTCCCCCAAAAGAAGCGAAAATAAACTCATAAAAAACCCTATAAATAAAAGACAATCAAAAATTTTAAAAATAATTTACTTTGATAACATTTTAACTTAATTTCTTACCAAAATCAATTCAGGAAACTTATTTTCAGCATAAGTAAATCTAATACCAATGGCATTTTAACAATGAAAATAAAATTAAAGCATTTTGAATGAAGGTCACACAAGAAATAATTTTCCAAACTATTTAATATTTTAGTGCTTTTATTTTTAAACTACAATAAATAACTAGCACACAATTATCTTGAGAGTTACACAATCAATTTTTACTGCCAGGAGTAATAACCACATATAGTAAGAATATTCAATACCAAAGTTCATTTACCACATCTGTGGCTCAAAATAACATACAAAGTCATACAATTAAAAAAAAATATGTACTCATCCACAGTTAAAACTGTAGCAATAACACCAGTTTTAGACAAATTAACAGTCAAAGTTCTCTATAAATAACTAACTCTATATTCTTAAAAGAATTGTATGAAAGAATTATTCTTAGTTATAGAAAGACAAAATTCTTTTTTGATGAATCAGAAAATATCACACAAGGTAAATAACACGATACATTAATAACGATCAGAAATGGAAAAACAACTAGAAAATAGTAGTAGTAGCTAAATGAAAAAAAAAACTATAAATTTGTGTGATATGTTTTGATGTGGTACTGTAGTTTGAAGTAATATAGAATTCAAAACTAGCAAAAACAAAACAAAATGTGTTTACATTTATTCTTTAAAAGTTAAATATATATAACAGCTAAGAGTAAAAGCATCTTTACTACATTTTTATTTTTATATAGTTTTTAGATTTTAATATACTTTATTAACAACAAATGCAATCGACTTGGCTGCAAACCATCTAAAAATTGTGCTTTAGAATCTCTATTAGAAGAAGCAACCGCATATACATGAAATACTTTAGT
Source organism: Trichonephila clavipes (assembly GCA_019973935.1). Lineage (NCBI taxonomy): Eukaryota > Metazoa > Arthropoda > Arachnida > Araneae > Nephilidae > Trichonephila > Trichonephila clavipes. Next base: position 413,862 of record BMAU01020333.1, on the reverse strand, counting down.
ACATGGAAGTAAAGTTCAAGCTTAGAAATTGCTACCTTTAAATCCGGTTTAGAGATATAACGATTTTAGTTTTTGAAGCACTAAAATAAAATTATGCAATTAATGTCTGAATAAACATCTGGCAAATAAATATTTTTCCCTTACAAATTCCAACTTCGAACAAGACACTATGTGGACATTTAATTTAATCATGAAAGAAAACACAGTTTTATTTACGAAAAAAATACGGCACAATTATGCACTTTTTATAATGCGAAAAAATATTGCATATTTTATGACATAAGTTAATCTGAAAGTATGTGTGTTTAATCAGTCTTAAATTTGTTCTTAACAAATACTGATATATATCAGTACCACATATGCATTAAATTCCATAACGAAGATTTTTTTCTCATTTAGCTACTATAATTTTCCAGTTAGAGAAAAATTAAATACATACTAAGTCTCCTACTTTCTCATCTGAGACATGCAAACAGTCATATGCGTGTAATCATGCAAACTACAAATAGTTTTGTTACATGCATACGATTACCTAATATTGATTACACAGAAATCCACCAAAGTTCCTAGAATTGACATTTCTACCTAAAAAATAGCCAGTGAAACCTTAAATTGTCAATTTTTTTTATCGCTCATCAATAACAACGCAATATTGCTTTTGAAAAAGAAAATTGTTTATCCAAGTCTTTCGGCAAATTTCGCCAACTGAGATTTATCACAAATAAATGGAGGACATTTTCGCCTCTAATAACAGTACCAATGCCCATTACATATTTCACACTGCTACAAGTAAAAAATTGTGTAGCAGCCATGGATGGTTACAGTTCTAGAGGAATATCAACTCTAGCTTTAGGAATCGTTCACAAAATTACCACTTACCCTTGATATTACCAGTACCAATACAACTGTATCACAAACATATTCTCATACAGGTAATAAATGACAAAAAGTATCTATTTAAATCAACTTAAATAATCCTTTTATTTATTATAAATAAAAATTACTTTATAGCAAACAAAAAAACAGGACCATTATTTTAAGAACTTATTGTACAAATAAAACTAGTCCATATTGTTGCTACATATCCTCATAATATTAATAATATAGATGAAATTGTTTTTGAGAAGACAACTTCATTTCAACATTAAAATTTTTATTTTTATACACGAAAAATATTTCTTAAATTTTATACTTTTCCAAAAATATTAAAATACATAGCAATTCACTCTACATAATGTATACAATTCACAATTTTTTCCATTTGTGTTACTCATAGAAAATTACTGAGCTAATGAAAATTACAGTTTCAATTACTTACAACTTCTGTACAAAAGAGTAGCTATGTACATTATTGTGTCTATAAAATATCACAACATATCACAAGTCAAATGACTCACATCATACAAAACTCCAGTTCTTTTCAATCTTTACAGCTGTCATCTAAGATAATTTGTGAACGATTCCTATTAATTGCACTCAGCCCACCTAGCAAAATAGTTCCTTCATTCAGTACTTCTTTTGAAGCTATGCTTGCAAAATTGTGTAGCACCATACAAAAAAATAAGTCTCATCTATGGTGAAACTGTGCAGCTAACGCTCAGAGATCAAGAAATGTTAACATCCACCAAGCAATACTACAACAACCAGAAAAATACAAAATGTTAAATGTTATAAATCTTGAGAAAATTTAACATTACATATAAAAAGTTTATTAAAAAGATATATTTTCTGTGTTATCCATTTCTATGACAATAAAAATGTTTTAAAAAGCTCACCCTCATCTCTCATTTCATACAATTTTCTTTGTTATTGACAAGTACAAAATATAATTATAAAACATAGCCATATTTATATTCTCTCTAGACTTATTTATCTAAAAAGGGAAGCATATAGCCACAGTGTTTGACTTTATAGAACTGAGGAATATAAAATAAAATGTAGTTATATAATAGTAAAATAAAAAATAAATTAGCTTTGGCACAGCTATTAAAAAAACCAGACAAGATAATGAAAAACTTACAAAAATATTTTTAAGATGCCTCAAATGTTGCTAATATTTTTTTAGCTATTAAGCATTACAAAAAAAACCTGAATATTTCTCATATCTAGAATATTTTTGAAATAATTTAGGAAAGTTTCTACATACGTTCATTTCAGTTCTAACAAAATAAACTATATGTTGTAAAATATTCGCACAAAAACCCAAAATAACTATTGCGCTTTTATTAAAAAGTTTTCAATGTATAAAAAAGTATATTTCAAGTGCTTATATTTTCAAAAAAGTTATTGAGGTGATTTCAACAAATTTTTCATAATGAGCTTAAATTATGTTAGAAAATGTTATGATTTAAAATATATATTTTCTTTGTTTCAACAGCAAATTTTAGCCTTTTATATTTAGCTATAAAACATAAATCAACATTCAAAATAATTAATATTTAAAAATGTGTAACATTAAAATACATTCCATGAATTATGTCTGAACACACTGCTTATTTGAAAATCCTTTACTGAACAAGATAAACTTGAAAATTAAATTTTAATCATTAAAAATTAAAGTGTATAATACAATCTCCTAATTAAATGAATGTATTTTCATATGCACTATGAGTTAAAATTTTCGAAGTTATACTTCAGGTTTGGAGAGGGTTTTTTTTTTATTTATTTAATTTTAATGGTTCTCAATAACTAATGCAATATTTTATTTAAAGAAAATACAAATCAGATCACAGAATTGATCTTTATTTTTTTAAAACGATATAAATAAAAATATAAAAAAATAACATTCCAGTTAAAATATATTTAAAAAAAGATTTAAAAACTAATAATGTTTTCTACATTTAAGTATCATTTTGATAAAATGTAAATTGACATGCTTGAGCAGAACACTTTACTATTCTTTTGCAAATTGCTAATATTTACGACTATCAACAAATGAAAGGATTTTTGGTGGAAATATGCACTTCTTGGGGAAAAAAAGAAACATTTTAACTATAATTTCTAAGACTTAATATCTTAGCAATACAAATTGAAAAAAAACCACAAATAATTTTTAAAAAAATGAATGTTATTTGGTAAAATTAACTGAAGAAATCATTACTCAACTAAGTCTTATTTTTGCAAAGAATTGCTTAGAATAAAACAATCCTCTGGATCATGGCAGCAGAAAAGGCCATTTTACCTAGACTGTACATCTTATTAAAATCAATAATAAGGGTAATTGTAACAGTGCAATAAGCTGAAATTACAACTTAAGCAAAAGATGCATAAATAAATTTTGAAACATAACCTTATTACAGTTAAAAATAGCAAAATAAAAAAAAATACTAAATTAATGTCTTTTGAGAAAACATGAAGAACTATCAGAATATTAAATAAATATCACTGAGACAAAAAGCATTATTTAAATCCTAAACCAGATTTTTAACACTGAATTAATAAAAATAAAATGTCAATAAACAAAAAGAGGTATTTCATAAAAACATTTAAATGTTAAAAGCAAAACATTTCCTTTTTTATTATATTACCACACATAGTAAAAATGCGGCATTAAGTTTTTCAGGAAAAGCCAAATTTTAAGAAAACAAAATTAGACCATGCATCTGAAATATAAACACATTTGATAAACACACCTTCTAAAACTAAATTTTAACCATAAAGAACAGAAAGTTTTGATTTTCTTCGTTACTAAAATTTAAATTAATGATAAATAATAAAACCATGAAATATATGCATTAAACATCAATTTGTCTTTAAATATGTACTTTCACAATCCCAAAATCAATTGGTAACTACCTAACAAGCACAAAATATTTAAAATAAGAGAAATAGATAAATGTTTCTGCTACAAAAAAGTGCCAAAAATTATTTATCAGCAAAATGTGTTACAATTTGAAAGTAATATAATGTATTAGAAAATATTAAAACAAAAAATGTGTTCAGGCATTAAAAGTTGAAAGCAAAGTATAAATGAAATAAACACCTAAAAATATATAAATATCAATATTTAATAAATACTTTACTTCCTACAAAAAAATCGCCATGTGTAAAAAGTGTTAAGGAAGAATGATTTTTACAAATTTGTGTGAGGCTATTTTTCCTACAGACAAAAATCAAGCCTTGTCCCAATTCTTTTAATGGTAATAATAATGGATATTTTCACAAAATATAGTTTTCCATGTAATATGTGAAAAACCTAAGTGAAAAAAATAATCCATTATAATGTTTATATGAAAATCTCATGCAAATCTCTCTAAATTATTTGAGCATAGTATTTATTCGTAGGTTTGAAAAAAATAATCGTCTCTAATCCTCCTATTCCTTCAAGTACACAAAATGTAGGATTGTTTTAAGGACCTTTTGTGATTAAAATTTTGAAAAAATATAACTCTACACAGAGAGTCATTTACTTATTAATTGAAGTATTGATTTTAATATTTTATTAATACATATATAACAACTGTTTCAGTTTAGATAATAATATTTCAGGATGAATATTAGAAATAACATAAACCCTATTTTTATCATACACCCTTTAAAACGTGCAAAATAACCAAACAAATACTGCTGACAAATTTCAATAATCATAAACTAATTTTGTATTAAATCTTCCTACTGCATTAATGAATACATAATAAAAAGTAAGACATACCAATAATAAATAAAATATCTTTTTTATAAAAATCACTCCTCATATTTATACATATATATATTTACACTACATCCTAAATAGGAAAAACTGACTTTTAAAATAAGTTCATAAAGTAAAACACACTTTTTAATTATAGAAACTCATACAAAAATAGTCCAAAGTTAAAATCATGTATATGAAATAGTATTCTTTTTAATATTTGAATGTTATTCAAAGAATATCTGAATTAAGAAATGAGAGATATTATGCATCCATATTGGTGAATTGGCTTTTCAATAGAGAAAAACCTTTTTTTTTTACACACTATCTTACCTAATAACGATATTAAACATGCTTAATCTCATTAAAATTAATAATCTCCAACAGTGAGAAATTAGTAAATCTTATGTATATATCCCTATGGCCAGGTGATGAAGAACATGTTCATACACAGAACACTTAATGGTGAAGGTAGCTACAGAATTGCATCCAAGACATGTAATAATTCTTACAGTAAATCTGTATTATTTCAGTAAATATAGCATTTTCATGAACAGGGCTGTGTGCATCCATTTTTCTCTTACAAAGAGAAACATTCTTCATTGTTTAAGGAGTTTAAATGTGTCTTAGAAAAAATTTTTGCACATTTATTACACTCCACGGAAAGATAAAATTTTAAAAGGCAGAAATTTATAAGTAGTGAAAATGTAACATTAGAATAAGTAATAAAAATTACAAAGAATCTTGAAATGATGATTTACATTACAAGTAGTTATAAAAAATCTGGTATATAAATTCAAACGGCATAATGACAAGTAATACACTACCATTTCTACGTCAGTGTTTAAAAATACTGTTTTACTAAAATTGGCAAGATTCATAGATAAGAAGCAAAATAACGTTCAATTTGAACATTCTAGATTGTCAGATATATAATCAATTGATTCAGACATAGAAAGTACCCAAAATGTTTACGATGGTCTATAGTGTATGGAGCAAAGAGTCAGTTTCCATTCAAAGAAAAAGTTAATATATGTTTTATGGTAATGATGACCACATTCGCCTGCAAGCAGCCTTTTTAATTGAAATTTTGTAAAGCAGAAAAGTATGCATCATATCTAATTTAATGAGGCGCAGTGTAATATATGGCTCCTAAATCTTTAGACAAATATATCATTAGATCTATAAATAAATATAAAACTGATGAAAATTTTATCTCTGGAAAAATTTCATTATCTAAATACAATGGAAAACTATGTACCAGATTTTAGACTTTAAATAAAAACACAGGAAAAGTCAAAGATGGATATTAACTATTTACCTTGAACATTCTAACAAGCATTTAATATATAGCAGAAAGATGAATAAAAAAACAATCCATGTATGATAACATACAAATACTTCCCCCCGAAATACTGTAGAAAAATTATTCATAAATAAAACTAACATGTCATACAAACACATAATATTTCAATACAAAAAGTACTACCAAATAGTACGATAAAAAAAAGTTTTACTCTTTCATATAGTATACTGACATGAAAGGCTTACAAATTCACAATTATCCATCTACACTGACATGAAATTCACTGCTGCCGTTTTTGACCCTAATCCTACTGTTAAAGAATATGTCAAGTAACCACATATCTGTGATGGCAAACAGTATGCAGATTTGTAATGACTCAGGTAATCTATTATTTAATAGGAAAAAGGGGATACTTTATCCACTACCACATCATAAACATTGTGAATTTGTTAATATGGAATATAATATCCTAAATATTACAATAGAAAATATCTAGAAACAAAATCCAGTACAGCAATTCTTTATGCATTGACATAACAGTAATTCCTTAATACATAAAGATTGCCTGGCAAGCATGCAGTTGAAATATTATAATATAAATAGGATTTTTATAAACAGTAAGCATATATATAGTTTTCTATTACTAAACTCCACTAAATACAGAGAAAAGATTATAGTTTTCAAAATACAAAGAGCAGTATTCTTAAACCTGAATACAAATTCATTTCCAAACCAAGTTTCACAATGCTAATGAAGAAGTAATCAGAGAAATTTTTGATGAAAAATTTGTCAGTTTATCAAAAAGATTTTTTTTAATAATACTACACTCCTTTGATGTGTGCACTGATTACGCCTATCTTTCTATTGTAAAAATACATGGTAAGATAACCAACATCTTTCTCTTAGCAAACAACTTCAGAAGTTCATTAATTTTATAGAAAAGATTTTTCAGAACTAATATAACTTCAGCAACCTACAGATGATTTGTCATTCACAGAATACACTAGAAAAAAATAATTGTACTTTTTAAAATTTATTTTTATAAGTTCAAAGAGATGGATTTTTGTCCATTTTTACAAACATCTTTTCAGTTAATTTTATACGAAACAGTTTTAAATTAATAAAAAATAGTTGCAGAAAATGTGAAGACTTTTTTTTGATAAATATTTCGTATAAGCAGACACACAGCATTGCTGTTAGTTAATTAATAAAAATATAATAATAAAAATAGTTAAACAACTGTATTAAAACAAATATATATTATTAACTATACTGCTTATTGAAGCAGCATTGTACAGATAATAAAAAACAAGACAATAACATAATGAGTCATTTAGCTTTATAAATACATAAAAAGATATATATTAATGTATGATCCAACAAAAAACATAGGTATAACATAAGTAAATAAAAATATATTTTATAAAATAAAAAAATTCTGCAATATGTACAACAGCCTAAGTAAAACAGCTCAATAAATTATAAACATAAATAAGATCCATCTGTAACTAGAAACACAGGAAAATATTTTTATCTGCATTGCACATTCCGGAAAATTTATATTTATCCCTTCAAGACCAGTAGGGACAACCAACTTCCTTTAAAGCAAGTTCTTATTAACAGTTCCAACCAGACAATGAAAACTCTTTCAGTCCCTGATACATACATTTATATAAACATTTGTACATACATAAAGATTTATATGCATGCATTTTCACAATGTATGTTTATTATGATGCAAGTATGAATACATCTAACTAAACTAAATTTATCCTCATATCTTAAGCATAGAAAAGCTGTATATGTTATTATTCCAAGTCAAAATGTGAAACAAAATTGGAGAGAGAAAAACAATTAATGTAATCTGTCTTTCACATTCAGACACATTAAAAATCAGCAAAATAAAAAAAAAAACCTCCTTGGGAACACAATAAATAATGTATCAAAATCAATATCAAATTTAATTTTCCATTTGAAATATACCAAATTGAACTTCACCAAGGAAAAGCATAATGTTAATTGTATTTTTATATAAATCAAAGATTAATAAGTATCACCAAAATAATATTCGGGTTAATTAGTATTAGAAAATAAATACGTAAAAAAATATTGAATATGGGCCGTTTTTTCACTGTTATTATTACATATAAATGGCATGTAATTAAATCAAATGCCATACCGTTTTTCTTTTTCAAGAAAAAACAAACAGACAAAATCATTTTAAACACAAATTTTTTTAAAAAATGAAATTTAAAATTGAATAGTTCCTTTAAAGCTAGTATAGTATATTAGTCAATATAATGTTATTTAAGATTATATATAAAAAAAAGAATTATGCATGGAATTAGAAAATATATACACAAAAAAAGGCACTTAGAGCACAAAATTTATAGGAAATTAAGGATACAAGATAGTGAAATTGAAATAAAAGCAGCTATAAAACACAATGTTTATTAAATTGAATCATATTATTTAAAGGGTAACTCTATTCTAAGACTATTATTTACAAAGTAAAATAAGTTTTAAAAAAATTATAAAGACAGATATATATGTAGGGATTAAATTTAAATTATATTATGATATGAGTTCAGTGCACTGGTAATCAACTTTTCTACGAAATTCAATAGAAGTTTTTGTGCAATTAAATAAAAATGTTTTTTGTCATAAACATATCACAGAACCTTTTTAAACATTATAAAAGAATAAAAAAAAATATGACTAGCTGTATTTACCTTTTTTTTCATAAAAAAATAACTTGAGAAAATAAATTTAAAATACAGGAGCTAATAGTATTTCAAACACAACGCATTATTGAAGGAAAGAAATTGCATGTGTGTGTGTTCCCAGGATCCAAATTTAAAACTAATGACATAAAAATATTTAAACTTTTTTCCTGTGGGCCAATCTCAATTAGTTTTGGTATAAGATGATAAGAAAGGATAATACATAATTTTATATATATAGGATTAGAATATCTTGAAATTCAGTTGGAAGAATTGTGGCAGTTTTGAAAAGTCAGTCCTAAGAAACTGTTATATAATATATAAAATACAAAAAATATGTTCTGAAATTATTAATTATTAATTTTTTTAAAATGATTATTATTAGTTAATAAATTAGAATATAAACTAATGACGAACTTTTACATCTTAATGAAAATATATTTATTTAGATTCACTTAATTTAAAAAATTGTTTTTAAGTCCTTATTTATACATTTGGAAACTATGACACACAGAAGTTAAATTTAAAGAATTCTAGCTTTGTATAAATTGGATACTTGTATAAAATAAATTTTTTGCATTAATCGTTCTATAACAGTTTACTTTACAACAATCACATTGAAAGATGTGAATTTGATACTGAATACAATACTTTATGATAATCAGTGGCGTAACGTACACCCCCGCCACCCCTGTACCGCGGGGAGGGGGCCCAGGACTCTAGAGGCCCCAAAGCATGAGCGATGCCCATTGCGTAAGATCCGGCTACGGCTCAAAATCTGATTTTGCAGGGGGGGCCGAAAATTCTCCGTTATCCCACTGATGATAATGAAATATTTTTAAAAACAATTTTCAGGTACATAAACAACTTTCCCATGTGATGGAAACCAAGATGAAAAAAATAATTTCATTGCATAACAATATTCATACTTGCATGTTTCCATATGTATTTGTTTGTATAAATAAAAACTCTTTTAATGACTAGTCTTCTATGTAAAACAAATATATACATAATAGTAATTATCAATTTTATAATATAGGAACATAAAGATTTTTGAATCAAAGTTGTTTTCATGCAGCAAATTTTGCTGAAGCACAGTGAAAAGCAGTTGAAGTATGCAATTAACACATTTTAGGAAAGATTTTCATAAATATTTTGTTTGCTTAACACCAACGAAAAGGAACTGCTCTAGGTCTATCAGCTCCTTCCTTTACAAGTGGCTTATGAAATTCACGACCAGGACGAGAATGGATAGTAGCCCAGCAATGCTCACAGTAATATTGTAAGCATGTTACATTTGCACAGAAAAATGGAGCAAATTTTCCTCCACAACGAGAACCTTGGCATTCATCACACATTTGATCATCAAGAACATATGGTTTTACTTCAACCTAAATTAAGAATACAGATTATCAAATTTAGATGCAAGCATTTTACAAAATACATAGAACAGAATTATTAACATCTTTTCCATACCTTACTTATTATTAAAATATAAGCTTTAAATTAGAATTATTATTGAATATTAAAAGTTTTAGACCCCTATAGAAAATAAAATCCTCCAATAATACCGCAGTAGAGCAGTGAATAAAGTACATATATTTGGTCAAAATATTTTTTCTATAAAAAAGTTACTTTTTATTTTCACAACTTCAATGTGTGTGCCACTTACACCACTGCCATAGACCATATATTCAACAATATTCTCATTTCTTTAAATTCCAAGTTAAATACTTTTATATGAAGATTTAGGGGAACCACCAACAAATTTAAAGAAAAAAGTATTTTTCTTCACTCTATGTCATAAAAAGATGGAAATGATTTGCCACTTTCATACAACATTTAATTAGCTATCTGCAATTCTTACATGATTTTCACAAAAGTAACACCCAAATGACTTTTTATACCCTCAAAAAATTGCACATACACCAATTCTTCATCAATGAGGGCTACTTTAAGGCGATTTGTTATCAGTCGTTTAGTTTAAACAGGCGGCACTAGGTGAAGGCGACTGATATCAAAAGCATTTTTATCGCATTGGAGTCAAGGATTCGACTTATTGCCTCAGGGCCGGCGATAACAGTTTCGCCACCCCGGGCAGAGGTAAAATGCCACCCGTTTATAACAAAAATTAAAAGAGATAACCTAAACCTTCCCACGCTTAATGGTAAGATAAAACATGAGCAAAAAAAATTGCTACCAATAATGTTGAAGTTTTGATTAGCAAAAAATACTAATTTATTAATTTATGCTTTTGGCATTACATTAAAATTAGGCTAGAACAGAAAAAAAGAAGAGTCATTTCTAGAGTATAATTATAAAATACAGATTTTAAAAAATACTAAAACAAATTATAGAACCACTAAATATTAAAACTTAATTACATATTAAAAATACATTTAAACCAAGAGTTAAACATAAAAGTTTTTTCTCACTTTTAAGTCTGATAATTTTTTTTATAATTTCTTTAACATTAATTTCTTCAGCCAGTTCATGTTCAATGGCTATTGTTGTGAAGTTGTTTAGCCAATCATCGGTAGTTGTGGAGCGTAAAAAAATTTAATTAATTTTAATTTGGAGAAACTCCTTTCTCCACTTGCCACACTAATTGGGAGAGTAAGCAATATCTTTAAAACTATGCCGAGATTTGGAGCAAAATCCAGGTTCGATATGAATTTTAAAATCTCGATTGGACATTATTTTTTATTTAGCAAAACCAAAATCACTACTATCTTGTCTGCCAGGTCCAGCGCGTTTATATTTGATGAATTCCCATCAGTTAACACTGTTTCTAGATGTTTACAATACTTTAGTACGTCGTTTTGAGGAGTATCTTTTAAATCACAAATATAAATAATGAATGTACTTAAAAGCACATTTATGTTTTGCATTTTTAATGAACTACTACCGTCCTTTGTAAGCGACTAAAGAAATTATTTTTATACGAGAGGCAAATAATATTTTTTTCATTTGAACTTATTAATCCCTAAATGTTATCCCCAAAATTAGGGAATGACATTTTAAATCACCTTTTTAACAATGGTACCAATCAGGTAACATACTCTATCAAACAAAAAAAATCATTCAAATCGGTTGAGATATGCCAAAGCAATCGCCGGGCAAACATAAAAAAACAAAAAAATTGGTCTAATTGATAACCTCCTCCTTTTTTGAAATCGTTTAAAAATACATGAAAAATCCTCGTTTAAAAAGAAACATCCTGTAGAAGCTATTTAAATATTTCTTGAGAAAAACTGGATATTTTTTAACTTTTATAAAGAAACACATGTTTAAAAAAGGTCCAATAAATAGTAATTGTATTATAAGGCACTATACTTCACTAGCAACCAATCTGCAATTCAATTATTCCATAAATAAAACAATAGATCTGCCATTTTTCCTTTTATTGTCACATGTGAAAGTTAGTCAGAACTGATTTTTCCCGCCCACCCGCATTTTCACACCTGCTTCGTCAAATTAAGACACACGGTAAAAAATTCCATTACAGCACTTTGTATGTGTGTCCATTTATTTAAATTATAATAAAAAGAGTGATTTTGTTTACGTTTTAAGCTATTTTTAAGTGAGGATTAATTATGCTTGTGAGCGGTGTCCCTGTGTGTGTGTGAATTTCAAATATTTTGACTTTTAAAATACTTAAAAGTTCGTAAACATAAATATATTATTAACATATATATATTATTAAGATTCAACATATTAATTTTTTATAAGAATTAAATGAATCTTGGTTATTTTTTCATAAAATAGTTAATTTTAAAGCCAATTTGCCGCCTCCTAAGGTTGCCGCCCCGGGCAGGGGCCCGGCTTGTCCCCCCTCCCCTCTATGCGCCGGCCCTGATTGCCTATTGTGCCACCAGGGTGAAATTGATGGTGATCACCTCGGGTACTGCACTATTGTTTTAAAAAGTTCTTGAAGACAACTCTACGGACGCCAATTTTAATTCTTATTATGCTTCATCATCACTTTATTCGGCTGCTAGTATACTAATGGCAGAACTGCCGAAAATGGGGGTAGCATAAAAAATAAATAAAAGTAACACCTACATTATATAATGAAAACGTAAGTTTCTTTGAAAACTTCAGTTTTTTAAAGATGTTTATAATATCCAGAATATACGATCAAATTTCATGAAATTTACAGAAATATGAAAATATTGAATACTGAATTCGATACAAGTATTTTCAAGAAAATATTTTACAGCACTTGAGCAAAAAATATTGATACTTTCCTTCCAGAATTTTGCTGTACTAATAACACAGGACAGTTTATGCAAAAATTTCAGATGAATATCATGAAAACACAGAATAATATCTAGGATAAAAAAGGCATAGTTCTGTTACTCTTTGAAAGTAGTAAGTTGATAAGGAATTGTCCAAAAAATGTAGTTTCCCTAATTTATCAGATACCCTTGTTGTGCAAATGAATTCGTGCAGTATTAATCGAATATCAGTATCATACATTTTATGTACATGTGTATTTAGTACAGTGCCGGTTTATCCATTGGGCACTTGGGGCGGGAGCCAAGAGGCCCGAGCCCTGGAAGAGACTTAAGAAGCTCAGATAAGCTGGACTTAACCAGATTTTCTGTTTATAAATTTCGATCCGCCAATGCCAAGGGTGCCCATAGATCTTTTGAGCCCAGAGCCCGAAATGAGCTAAAATCGGGACTGATTTAGTATATCAGTAAATCTTTGTAATTCAAGTCAATCATCCTATGATTCACTTGGTGGAAATGCAACTTTATCTACTCACTGGTGGTCACCCAGTGGGCAATGAGTTCACAAGTATGTTATTTGCACACCAAAAATTACAAAATATTTCAGCATGTACTTCTTGAAAATCTATATGTGTCTGAGTCCAATATGTCTGCTTTAATAATCAAAGTTAAGTAAGTGAAAAACGTTTAAAATCCAAAATACAGCATATACAAACAGGGTTTTTCCAAAAAGGGATGAATTTTTCCAAGCAACGAAAACTGTGCGACATCTATGATTGGGATGGTTGGCAGGGGATATGACATTTTGAAGAATCATGCAATTTGCCTCTTAGCTGTTGGGGTGTGTATCCCAAAGAGAAAGCATGTTTAGGTGCTTACAACAGGGGAGAAAATGAAATAAACCATCCAGTAGCATTGTATGATTAAATTTTGTGTGAAGCCGAAGAAATCTACCAAGGAAATTTTTTATATCATACTTGAAGGTTATAAGGACAAAAAACTAATGGATTGCATGCTTTTGAGTGATGTTAGTTATTCAAAGATGGCAGAAATGATACCCAGGATAAAGGAGGCATTGTTCCCAGCCACCCTTCAGTCTAGAGTTTGATTCTGTTGACTTCTTGCTGTTTGCTTGAATCAAAAAGGCCAAGAGAATCGTTTTGGGACAGTTGTGGTTCAAATGACATCAATGGGGTGTTGAATAACCTTACAGAAATTAGATTCTAAGGTATGTATGAAGACTGCAGCACTACAGACTGTATATACGGACAACAGTGTATTGAGGCAGGAAGGTTATATTTTAACTCCGTGTGCCTGTATAAATTCCTTTTTATGTCTACAGTTCTGATAATTGTTGTCCATAATACGTGTATAGATGGACAAAAACCTTCCTATATATACACGTATGTTGTTGTTGGTGTCTTGTCCATTCCGAAGGGAAGGAAGGAAAGTTGTCAGAACCAAAGACAGGTTGGACTTCTAGATGTACGCCTGTCGTTGGCCGTAGCCTTGAGCACCATACAGGTGACAGTACGATTTAGCTCCGTTCTACCCTGATTTAGAGGGACAACAGCCAGGGGGAGGGGGCTCCCACCAATCTTTCCCTTCCACCAATCTCAGGAGAGGACTTGCGGCTCGACGGCTATTTAGAGTACCCCATGCTGCAAAGGTACTATACATTTACAAACATCCATGTATTCTCCTAGATTCCAACCCAGGCCCTACGGCACAGCAGTCCAAGTCCCTAACCACTGTACAGGATGGGCAACATATACATGTATATAATGCCTTTATTGTGACAAAAGTATAATTGATAGATTAAAGCAATATGGTATTAAGTGCATGAAGTAAGGAGAGATTCATGAAACCTCTATTCTCAACAAGTAACAAATCAAAAAGTTCCTTAAAATAAAAATTACATTAACTCCTCGTGTATCCTTTGTCTTTGGGGCTATGTGCATCTGTTTTTATGGTAAAATCACAGGAAATAACTTTCATTTATCAATTCAAGTATCCATATAGAAATTCATTCTTAAAATTCTGTAATCCCTCGAGGAGTATATTTGCCAAGGTAAATTTTAATAACTACTGCATGAAACTCACCATTATGATCCCATTAATTAGTTATATGTGCTTAAAAAAATTAAGAGTTGCATGTTGTCTCAGATGGGGTGGTTTTATGGTGAAAACACGATTCCTCAATGATACAGAAAAATGAGATCACCTGCATGTCAAGGAATTGCAGTTATAAAGCTTCAGGTAACATGATCGTTGAAATTAGCATACATATTAATAAATAAATCTTAGATACAAAATTTGAAAGTAACAAAAAATATTTAATCATTTTTCAAAAAGAACAATGGTGCACGCAAGAGAAGGGGTGAAACACCTCCCATAGACAAACATATTTTTAATTTAATCATAATTATTAAGCCTCAGCATTTTCGCCTTCATGTTTTTTAGAAAATTACTCCCCCCCCCCAAAAAAATGGAGTCTGTAAAACAAGAATACAGTAAAAGGAAAAAATGTGTCTAAAAATGTAGTTATAAAAATGTCTCGTAATTTTTATACAACAGAATTTTTCACCAAAATACTGCTTCAACTGGGCAATAACTACCTAAATTGTATGCATTAATAATGTGAACAGAATGCGAGGTAATTCAATTTTACATGTACTTACAGAAAAAAAACAATGTAATAAAGTACAATAAAAAGAAAATATAGTCTTAATCACAAATTGTATATGGTGTCTACAAAAAATAAGAATGTATGGCATATAATGGGCAAAAAAGATGAATATATTGAAAGTGAGCTCTTTCTTTGAGAGAAGCTAAAATGATAATGAAAAAAGTTTCAGAACCATTTACTAGAATTGCGCATATGTTCTGTAAAGGATGTCTGTACACATATTATACTTCAATATATGTCATTTATGATTTTACTGCACATTATTGTTATATTATACATAGAAACCTTTCCTCTGTTATAAAAAACTCTTCAAAACTTTTTTCAAAACTTCATCTGCATTCAAAATACCCAGAAAGTGATCTCAGTGGAATTGTTACAAAGCAGCACGCCAGGGGTAGAAACAATTACCAAAAAGAGCATAGTTTTGCTATAAAATTACCAAAGAAAAAGATTATAAATCTTAGTTTTGATCAGATTTTCACAGGATCAAGAGTGTTTTGAAGTCATTCACGACATGAACAGTAAGTTTAGCTGGATACTTTTTGGATTTCTCTCCCTATATATATTTGCTGGATATTTGTAATTTTCGCACTCATGCAAATTTTTTAATTACTTAAAATTCAAAGCTTCTTAACAACGTCAAAAGACCGCTCAGAACTCATTTAACAACTATAGATGAACTCAAAACGTTTAAATCTGTACTGTTAATCTCATTTAGAACTAAAAAATCATCTTCAGGTTAATTGTTTTGAAAACTGATCTGATTTTTATAAGTAAAAAATTTATGAATATGTAGTTTCACTATGAAACCAACACCTAAAAAATAGTAAAAACAATTTCTTTACTTACTCTTTTTTCAATATCACCATGCTGTAGCTGAACGAAGCGAGCACTGATAGCAGCAATATAACTTTGCTGATTAGAAAAAGCAACACGTCCAGCCCCTTTGGGATACTTTAACTCTGGATCTGTATCAATACCAGCATAGCATACACCACCATATAAACGATCCATAATCATAGCCAATTCCACTGAAAATAAGCATAATTCAACATTACATAAATTATTAATACTGAATTTGAAATAATTTATTCAGAGGGATGACAAACGATAGAAAGTTACATTATTTAAATTGTTCTTTTTAGGATATATTCCTTTGTTTCTAGACTACATGTCTTAAATTCTTAGATCCACAAGAACAGAATAGACAACAGCTTTTATCACACAAATTATTTGGTTGATAAGTAAGCTAATTAACCGTCCCTTTTATATATAACAAAAAGTTCTATGATTTAGAGCATACATACCAAATTTACATACTTTATTGAATGTGATTCCAACAAAATACTCTAAACAATAAGAAATGCGTAAAAATAATTTACACAAGTTGAAAATTAAATTTTGAATCTTATATAATGATATACTCTAAAAATACGCAATTCATCAAGCATTCGTTTAATAATTTCAACTTTGATTAACCTATGTTAATTTGAGACATTTTAAAAAATAACTACAAGATTAACAGCAACAAAACAGCATGTTATACTTTTGTTTGCATTAAACAAACAACACTTAGAAACATTTTGGAAGCATTTTTATAAATCAAAATTAAAACAGCCTCTATCACACGAATTTGAATCAAGGTAAGGAAATCAATTTCTTCATAAAAGTCTGTTACAATTTTTAATCCAATTTTAATAATGAACCGCATAAGAAAAATTCGAAAATTTTATTGTTGGAAAATACATATATTCTTTCCATGACAATATCAGCTACTGGAAATGGGGGAAAAGTTCTGCGAGTATCTCATTATATATTTTCAAAATATTTTATTCATTTTTTTTATTGACTAGCAGTATATTGTAATAACTTGAACTATATATTCCATAAGAATATTACAAATTAAATAATATAAATAATATATTTTAATTCTAACGTTATAATTGTTCCAAAATTGGGTGACAAAGTTATTACGATTTTTTTTAAATTATGTTTATTTTTCTAATATTTACAAAACAAAATTAAGATCAATTGTTTAAAACCTTTTATATTAAAAAATCTTATATCATTTTATGTAATATTCAAAATAATAAATATTAAACAATATTTGAATAAGAAATAATTTAAAGGGATTAGATTTAGCGAACTAGAAAAGCAATTCATTTTAATGACTATATTGAGTTCATCCAAACACAATAAAAACAAGACTATTTACATGCATAATTATTAAATATTTATGCATATGCTATGTTAAATATTTTTAGTATAATAATGTACAAACATACATAGGATGCTTAGAAACTATTCTTCATTTCCAAATTTTTGCCAGCATAATTAACATGTTATTGCATTCAAAGTAGAAAATAACACCATGAGGGAAAAAAATTCTTCAAATTAATATTAAAATGAATTAGAAAATAAATCTATTACTTAATTCTTTTTTTCAGATTCAATCTTATCTCAAGTTCCTTCTTTTTTAAACAGAATCAAATTATATTTTTTTAACTGATTTAAAATATTTCCACGAATTTCTTTTATTTAATTTATGAACATGTAATTTAAGTAAAATATAAGAGTACATACCATATACGTGTCATTTGATAAGAATTACAAACAGACGAAAGTAAAAAGAAAAACATATTTTAAACAAGGTAATATAGATTAAGAAAGAAAAATATAAATGTTTAAAAAGAATGTAGTTTTATGTAAGCCTCTTATGATGAACATTTTCATGTCATTAGAAAATATGTACATAAAAAAAAGTATTTTATTGAAAATTACGTACCAGCTTTTAAAGGTCGTGGTACTCCTCCAACAAAAACTGTTTTTCTTGGATCAAGTGGCATAGAAGCATCTAACACAAAATCTGCATCACTTAAGCGCCATGGACGAATCTGAACCTATAATCATGAATTTTCAGTAAATTAATAGATTTTAAACATTCATTCATTATTCTGATTTTTTTTGAATAATATAGCTGATATATACTCAAATGCAGCTACAGTGAGGAAATGTATTTTTTTAACTATGCATATATGCATGCGTTATTCTAGATATTTATATTGGTTAACTAAATAAAAAAATAGCCAATAGAATTTAAAATTCTTTATTAAAAAAAGGCAAAATAATTCCACACTGTATTGGTTAATTAAAAAAAATTATTTAATTTCACATAAAAATATAATGTATCACATTAACAGGAGATTATTGTAAGAAATATTTTTAATAAACATTGTAATATGTGTATCTTTTTTTAAATACATACAAACACAGCAATATTTCTACATTCTTTCTTTAATATTGCTTTTTCAAATGAAATATTTATTACAATTTATGGAAAGCCAAAAATCCATTCAAAAAATTAAAACAGTCCAACTTGTAAAAACCCTAACAAAATGTATTAAAAAAATGTAAAGGAAAATGTTACAAAAAAAATCATAGAATATAATTGATAATGCCAGGTAATTTAAATGAATAAGTATGTATAGTTAATTAGCTTACATTAAGTGATAACGGATATATAATGGTAAAAAATCTTAATGCATCTACAAACCGGTTTATCTTTAATTGTAGGACTAGATACACAAAGATACAATTTTTCATCTTCCTGAATGCAAGCATCAATCAAAGATTGAACAGATGATTCATCTTGGAAAAGAAGGAATGCATAACCTAAAGAAGAAAAAACATGAGACAGATTAATCATAATATATTAAATGTTACATTGAAAATGCAACACCAAGAAGGGGCCAGAAAGTGAAGAAATTTAGCAAGCACAAAGGTGCAGCAACAAACAATAAGTGATGTTTATTTTTAAATGGTAAAACAGCGAGATATATTTGAAATGATAGACCGAGAACATCAGCTTTTAGAATCACTGCGGCTAACGATACTTGAAACATCACGTCTAGGTACAAAGTCAATGAGAGAATGGATGGTGTCTCCCTTCCTTTCAACCATTTGCTGCAGTTCATCATCTAAACGCGAAGAGGGGCAAGGAAAGCATCTAAGCATCTTTCAGAACACATTTAATGATGCGTACAGTGGTTATTCGGGGTTATACTTCTGGCAAGGGTATTCGGGACCCGCGATAGAAGAGGAGTGTCAAAAATTGTAGCACATCACCCAAGTTTTGTTGGGTCGTCATCATGCCTTGAATACACAATAGTGCTGTTGTCGTAAGCTATGACGTCCAAAACCCTTATACTACGTTGTAGCGGAGTGGGGAGTTCCACCGCAATCCGTGAGTGCAGGATTGGACCTGTCCGTACGTCAGTTTCATACATGCACACAGCAACTATTTGGTTGCCTCGAACCAACAGAACCTTGACTCATCTGAAAACACGTCCCTGTACCATTCCGTCATCCCCATCACTCTAGAAATGAAACATCGTAAAAGGTGTCGTGTGTGCTGTGGGGTCAATGTGGCCTCCTCCTCGAGTTGGTTGAGATTAGGGTTTCTTTCCCGTGAACCCAAGATCCAGGGAAATCATAATATTTCTGTACTTTTTCTATTCCCGGGAATCGCACGTGGCTCCAATAGTTTGTCGGCAATGCTTGAAAGATTTTTAGAAATAAAGTCAGCAATTTTAATTAATTGACATTAAAGAAGAACAAAAGATGTTCAAAGTAGAGTTTGAAACAGTGACTACAATTGTAGCAGGTTTAAAACCATTAAAAATTGGCTTAGAAAAATTATGCAGTCGAAATGCAACTTTGCTAACTGCAGAAGGTGTATTTTTTCTTTCGTTATTGGAGAATTGAAAGGACAAAATTCAGAGAATTTGCGAAAAATATCAAACATTCTCTAATTCAAAGAATTAATGAGAGACGCAACGTTAATTTAAAAGGATTAACAGAATACCTAAACTTTGGGAGAAAATATGAAGCAGCTGCATTTACTGTCGATATTTCGCGATTACCTGGTAAAAATTGTTTGGTTAGACAAGCCCAAATGAGAGAGAGAGAGATAAGGACAAGGTTTTCCTGTGAAGAAGAGGAATCAATACCCAAGTTTTCGCACTCAGAAGAAGAGAGCATGGAGATTTTGAAAGAAAACCTCTGACGTTGGACGAAAAATTAGAGAAAGTAATTTACTCTAAAACAAAAGTTTTATATTGTTCAACCAAAAAAAGTACTAGTTTCAACAAAATCATAAAATAAGAGATGCAGTTGTTCGACTTGAATAAGAATCCATCGCCAAACATTATAAAACTACATATATGAGGCTTTAAAAACTATTCCTCCAACGTCAGTTGAAGCCGAGAGAGCATTTTCTGCTACAGGATTGTTCATCCCAAAGCTTAGAACTAGGCTGAGTAATAAAAGTATAAATTGCTTATGCTTTCTGAAATCCTATTTTAAAAATGAATAATCAATTTACTATACATTTTTTGTATTTCAAGCTCATTATAAGTATTAATTTTGGAATTTATATGTATCCTTATTTTATATAATTATTATTGATTTTATTTAAAAATAACTTTTCAATTTTTTTGAAATTTTGATGTATTCTCGGGAATCTCGGGAACGACAATTATATTCCCGGGAATGAAAACCCCGAGAAATCAGAAACCCTAGTTGAGATGGAGGTTTCACTGATCATTGAGATTTCCCGGCAGATCCGAACACAGTAAGGACTGAGAAAACTTTAAATCAGACACGAAAGAATAACATATAGATATTCACAATAATTCTCTTTTATTAATTTAAGATTTAGAACTAAGTATACAATACGCTTACAAGACAAACTAATCAGTAAGAAATAGTGGGTATTTATCTTTAATAAGATACAACTCTGGAACTCGAAGAAGAGAAATCCTCTATCTTCTAATACCGACTATAATTCAGTATTTCAATAGTGTGGTTCTATTGTCCACATAATAACTATCCTCTATCTCACAGACTATTTTATTCTATTGAGTAGTGGCGTTCATTTCTGGAGTGGAGTTGCTCCAGCTCAAATAACCAATTTGGCTGGACGGAAAAAAACCAGTCAGAAAGGATATACCTCGCGGATAGCCCAATGTTACAAAGCTTTTGGTCGCTATGGGAACATGAAAGGTGTCCTGCAATGCTGAAAAAAATCGTGGCAGAAGTGAACTGCAGAGCCACCGCCACTTGTCGGTGGATCCACGAGTGCTGCACCGGGATCCTCATACTTTGCACATTTTTTGGTTCTAATTATTTGACTCAGCAGGTGCTGACGCGTGGATCAACCTACTCTTTTCTGTTCAATCACCATGCTTTTCATAAAATCATCTGTCATCATCAGTTGGAAACTGCCTTTGTTGGTGGCGACCTGGCATCCCTTACTATTATATATGTTCTCCAAGACAAAAGAAAAATATCATACTTTTTCTAACAGAAATAACTCATAATTGCCTATTCTGGTGTGATTCCTTCCCTTATATTGTACTCAATGTACACCGTAAAAGCTGCACATTTCCCATCATTACTATTACAAGGTGAGGTGTGCCAACCTTAATATTTGTATAATTTTCTAGCCACTCCCACTTGGTGTGACCTTTTCAATGTCCCGTAAGGCATTATACAGAGCAAATATTTAACAACGATAACTATACACAAGATTTTACGATTTTTTTTTTAAATAATGAACATTCAGATAAGATGGGAAAATGAAAAGATAATGTATTTTGAGATAAATGAATAAAGTGTAATTATATTATAAAACAATTTTAACTCACTGTCTAATAATAAAATAAATCGTTCGTAAATATATGAAGAGGGGGGGGGGATTGTTTCGAAAGTAAAAAACACAGACTGGTAAATACTTTAAATAATTAGGTATGAAAAAATCAAAAGTTACAAAATGAAACAAATATATTTATAGAAGCACAAAAGAGCTGAGAATTTTAGAGTTACCCTTTGGTGGAAAATACGATTTACTTTCAGCTTTATGCGGCCAGTCCACTACCAATGGTCCAAAACGTCGAAAGCTTGCAGTTATTTCCTCTGAAAATATATATAAATAAAAATTAACAAGATACAAGAATATTTTTACTTTTTTTATATATAAAAAATGATACAATGAAGGCTTGTCAGAATCTTTTAAATAAATATTTCTGAAATATATTAAGCCACAAATTGTCAACATTTAATTAAAAAATATTGAATTTTCTGGTGTTTTGAAATAGTATAATTATATAAATAATTCTCCACATCACAGGACTGCTTGAAGATGAGGGCCATCGGTGGGGTGCGATTCTTATGGATAGATCTGGACGGCACCCTTCAATCTTAAATGCACAATTTCCTAAGTCAGGCTGCATCCCGAGTGTCGTCCCTCACCATCCGCTTGCGAATTACGTAGGCAATGGTCGATTTTGAGTACTTCAGCTCGCTGGCAATGTCAATTATTTTCGTGATAGCCGACGATTACACCGTTTTCGAAATCAGAGAACTCCAAATTGCTGCATATCATTGTGCATGCGAATTACTGCAACGTCATTTGCCCCACAACGTATACAGGCGGCAACGGCAGGCGTGACAAATCGAGGGACTGCAAATTACTTCATTTGCATGGGTGTGCAATTACTTCTTGGTATATAGTGAATATTCAGTAAATTTTTTGAAAATAAAGGGGGAAATAGCAGCGATGGCTGATAAGATCGTGGAGATGGCACCGAGAACAATAGATGTCGCAGCGGTGCATAAGAATTCCGTAGAAGTGGATCAACTCCTGGCTAAAATAGCTACACTTGAAGGCCAAATTGCCCCATTCAAGTTACAACGGAAATTCCGGAGCCTTAACTCTCATCACTATCAGAGAGTAGAAGTTGCAGTAAATCAATGCGCAGCTACAATCCTCAGGGAAGATTCTGCTTCTACCATTTCCGATTCGAGAAGAAATGTCTCCCTGGTAATTGCGTACAGTCGTGCAGTTTCGGTGAGTCGGGAAACCAGTCCCAGCAGTAGATGCCGCGGCGAGTCCTGCTACCGAAATTTTAAGCCGCAAATCCCGGTTATTTGTCAAGGACAGATGAAACGGCTGCCAATTCTTTGTGGATAGTGGAGCAGACGTCTCTATACTCCCTTGGACAAAAACAAAAGGTGAGTGCCAAGCCTCTCAATATAAACTGTATGTTTCAAATGACACATAAATCCCAACATTTGGTGTCAAAATTCTCACGCTGAATCTAGGTCTAAGACGCCCATTTCAGAGGCAATTTATTATTGCCAAAGTTAAGCGAGGAATCATAGGTGCTGATTTCCTTCAAAAATTCCAATTACTGATAGATCTGCATAACAGGAAATTAATCGATGGGGGTAACAAATCTTTCAACTAAAGGGGAGGTTACTACCATTCAACAAAATTATGATCTCAGCACGGTCACACACACGCACACAAACACACAATAGAGCTTCAACCTGCTTAACTCATATTCGGATCTAACCAAGCATAACTTAGTAAACGGGATTGTCAAGCATGGAGTGAAGCCCTGCATCCTAACAACAGGGCAACCGGTTTATTCGAAGGGCAAGACAACTGGCCCCTGATAAGTTGAAACTGCCGAAGCAGGAGTTCCAGAGTATGCTTGATAACATTATCAGACCCTCAAAATCTCAATGGGCAAGTCCATTGCCCTTGGTTAATAAGAAGGATGGCACATTAAGACCATGTGGCGATTACAGGCGACTCAATGCACAGACAGTGCCAGATCGGTATCCAATTCCTAGAATTGGAGATTTTAACTACATCCTAAAGGATAAAAAAAATTTCGAAGACAGATCTTGTGAAAGCACATTATTAGATACCTATTGCTGAGGAAGGCAAAGAAAAAAACTGCCATCACCACCCCATTTGACCTGTACGAGTTCAATAGTATGAGTTTTGGACTGAGGAATGCCCTACAACCTTCCATCACTGAAGTACTGTGTGGACTCGAGTTTGTTTTCCCTTATCCTGATGATGTACTAGCTGCTTCATCTTCAGAAGAGGAGCACAAGGAACATCTAAAAATAGTATTTGAAAGATTCCAGCAATATGGGCTTCGAATTAATACTTCCATATATTCTGATCACTGCAGAAGGTTCTCGCCCATTGCCAGAAAAAGTTGAAGCCATTACTAACTACAAACTACCAGCAACTATTCATGACCTGTGGACGTTTCTGGGTATGATAAATTTCTACCGAAGATACCTGAAGGATGCTGCCAAGACTCAAGCACATCTACACGAACTGTTGAAAGGAACGAAAACGAAAGACCGCAGAAAAGTGCATTGGACTGACGACACCAGGAGAAGCTTTGAAAAATGCAAAACTGACCATGACGAAGCTACTCTTCTATCTTTTCCAAGATCTGGACTACCTCTATCACTTTGCACAGATGCATCAGATTTCGCTGTGGACTCAGTACTTCAACAGTTTGAAAATGAGGGCTGGAAGCCAATAGCTTTTTACTCAAAAAAGCTAAATGACACAAAGAAGGTATAGTACCTATGACAGAGAGAACAGCTGGGAATATACCTTTCAGTAAAACACTTCAAACATCTGTTAGAAGGCAATGATTTCACCATCTACACTGATCACTAGCCTCTAACATTTGCATTTCGGCAGAAAAATGAAAAAGCATCCCCAAGACAGCTATTGTATATTTCCGAATTTTAAACTAATATTCAACATGTTCATGGAAAAGATAATGTAGTTGCTGATGCATTGTCAAGAATTGAATTTGTCTCAACCATCAACTATGATGCTATAGTGGAGAAGCAAGAGCATGATAAAGAATTGCAAAAATTAATACAGGGAAGTTCATCTCTACAGTTTAAACCCTGAACATTACCATCAGAAAAAACACTATGGTGTGATATAACAACTTCAAAGATTAGACCATACATCCCAGAGGAATTTCGAATGCAGATGTTTCAACAAATACATGAGTTCTGTCATTCTGGAGTAAGAAGCACCATCAAGCAGATGACTGAAAAATTCATTTGGCCAGAGATGAAGAAGCAAGTAGGAGAATGGGCAAAGACATGCATGAGGTGTCAAAAGTGCTAAGTAAACAGACACACCAAATTCCAGATGGAAGATTTAGTGTTGCGCATATTGATTTGAGAGATTGGCCGACTACCACCTTCAGAAGACATGAAGTACTGCCTGACTTGCATTGGCCGTTATTCTTCGCGAATAGAAACAATTCCTCTACCTGACATAACTGCAGAAATAGTTGGTAAAGCTTCTTACAACAGCTGGATAAGTAGGTTTGGAGTCCCTGCCTAAATTATAACCGACCAAGGAACACAGTTTGAGTCCCAATTATTTAGATGTCTTACTGATATATGTGGTCCAAAAGTATCACATACTACCTCGTACCATCTCCAACGTAATGGGAAAATAGAGAGACAGCATAGGAACCTGAAAGGTGCCATAGAGGCACATAACAGCATCAAATGGACTGAAACCCTGCAACAGTTCTACTTGGTTTACGAGGTGCCATTAGACCAGACTCCAACCACTCAATTGCCTCAAAAGTGTATGGCACCAACATCAAGTTACCAGGAGAATTCTTTGAGCCTCCTACCATCAAAATGGACCAAGAAACCTTTGTCTCACAGTTGCAGGAATTTATGGAGGATCTGAAACCAGTACCATCAAATAGTGTCAAGCACCAAAGAATATTTGTGCATAAAGATCTCAGATCCTGCTCTCATGTTTTTGTGAGAATAGACAGAGTGAAGAAATCCCTCGAACCACCTTATCAAGGACCATATAAAGTAGTTGAACGTTCTGACAAATTTTTCACTTTGTCAATGAAAGACAAAAATGTTAATATATATCTATTGACCGTCTAAAACTAGCCTATTTGCTGGTTACAGACAAAGATGACAAGCCAACAACATGTAAGCAAATAGATGAGAATTCAGATCATACAGACTCCCACCTCTCAACAAACTCTAACAACTTCTAGATGTGGTCGGAAGATAAAACAACAGGTAAGGTTTAAAGATTAAAAATTTTTTATATATATATATATATATATATATATATATATATATATATATATATATATATATATATATGCACTGGCGTAGCTAGTTCTGAGTGAACCCCGTATCAAAACTTCTTCGTGGCCTTTTTTTAGAAAAGAATGCCTTGTTAGTGGCACTGAAGTTACACATGTTGGGGCCCTGTAGCTTGGGGACCCCGTATCATTGATACGGCGGTAACTACGCCCCTGTGTATATGCCTTTTGCTCAGTTTGTATTAAAAATCATTAAGTGTTAAATTATGTTGTGAATACTTATAGATACTTGTATAGTACCATTATAGTATATGGCTTACTGTTATTTGTATAATTTTGCAAAATATAGTTCCTGATCTTATTCATTCTATTGAATTTAGTGTTAGATATGCTGGGTATTGCATTATATTGTATGGCAAACAAATCAAGTAATTGCACTGATAGAATTTTGAGTATTAAGATATACATGTATGTATTGCAATGATTCCAATCCCCTATTATAGTATCTGTAACATTTTTCTCTTCCTATACATAAATTTTATTATAGTACATGAATATGCATTTTGATAGTTTGTGAATTTTATTTTATTTGCAATTTTGATAGTTGAATTTTCTTGTATTTGCATTTTCATAATTGAATTTCTTGTATTGTGTTACATCAACATATCCATTTTCATAATATGTCCTGTATCAACATACACATTATCTTATATATTAAGTGTATCCATATATTATTCTTAATAGCAAGTTATATTCTTATATATTTTACTGCAAGTAGAAATTGTGTTATTGGTTGAGTCAACACTCGACCCAATTTTATTGAATTTATTATTGCTATTATGAATATCATCACACACATACTAATTACAAAATATCTATGTGTTCCTTATTTCATGTCATTGAAAGCATAACACATTGAGCATGTAAATGTAAATTAGGAAATGTTATATATGTATGGATTTGTGGTATATTGTCTTGTCTAGTATTTTGTTTTAATAAAGAGATAGTGATTATTACTTTTTTTTCTCTGCATCAACAGATTTAATTGATATATCTTGCATTTCTTTTGTGTTAACATTACAGTATGATATGTAAATATGATTCAGAGTAATGTCATTGAATATTTATATGTATTTTTTGTATATGCATGCATCTTTAGTATATGCAAGGATAATTTGAATTAGTCCATGGTAACTGACTTTGCTCCTTTAAGACAATTATCCACAGAAGAGTTGTAGGGGTAATATATAAATGTAGAGATAACATTGAATTTTGTGTGTACCTCAGCTTATGTCAAAATTCTACCATGGTTTGCTGATTATTGTAACTCAGTTACTGGTGAAGGAATAATGTGAGAACAACAATAATTCATTATTTTTAGTGCCACTAGATGGCTACACTTGTCAAGCTGTTTCAGAATCAATGAAATATGCTTGGCATGGTCTTAGAGAATCCACAAATTAATTCTATTCGAATATATAATAAATGTTAAACTTATTTTATTAAAATTCCCTGAATTATTGTTAATTTTTAAAATGATTCTCGTAATTTATATTTCAGTTTTTTTATTTTTATTTTTACCTCTATTGATAGTATATATTATTAACTGTAAGCAAACTGTATTTTTGTAAAAACGTGGCATTTTTGTAAAACTACTACCACTTGTTGTACTGACTGCTTCGAATAAACATGCGAAATATAAGTTCCAGTAGATGCTGAAATTTTTTGAAACTTAATAGTTTGAAATCACGCTGACTATTAATTGAGTGCTACCAAACAAGCACCTAAGCCGCACTTTTTTTCCAATGTTAATTCAACTGAAAATCGGGAGCTGCTTAGAATCGAAGGGGGGATTTGTTGGATGGAACAATTACACCAATCATAGGTTCCATTGTGTATTTAAAAGTTTATGGTACTGGTAACATAGCTAATTAATAGCTACTCTCTCTCTCTCTCTCTCTCTCTCTCTCTCTCTCTCTTCTTAGTTCTCCTTTTAAATTTATTTTAATTTCGTAAAACTGAATACCAATAAATCATTTTACACTAATTTTCATTTTTCACAAATTTTTTTTGAGAATTTGGGTTTGGGATTAGATTTGAATAAATACAGTAAACACATCACGGACCAAATATCTAAAATAAATTTTGTATTGTTGATCAGCATTATTATTTAATTTTCGTATTCTGTGGCATAATTCTGGGTAAAAATTCTGGGTTTGAAAATATTGCATTAAATTTTAGTTCTTTCCTTTCATTCTGATATTGATATAGTTGATAATATGAATTTAAATTGTTTTATTTTTTATACTCTATAATTTTTCTTCTTAATTCTTATTTTTGAATAAGGGGTAATTCTATTTTGTGTACCTGAAAACAAGCTGCTCAGGAAAAAGTTTGGTACAGTTTAAATAATTTTTCTAAAATTCAGCTAACCAGAAAATGCATTTTGAAGTCAGGTCTCCCTATTGATGCTGTTCTTCAAATAACAATATTTAATTACAGGTTTTGTGAATACTATTATTTGAAGTGAATACTAATATTCAAATTATATCTAAATTTGGATATTACAGATGAATACCGCAGTATCTATAAACAAACAAAACAGCTTGAGGACCTTCACAGGGTTAGAACTAGTTTTTAACCAACATTTCTTTTTCTGCAAACAGTACTCAAAGAAAGAAATCCTAAGGGTTATAATAAATAGAATTTCTGAATTAATTAATAACTTTGGAAAAAGATAGCATTGGAAATAATAAAAAAGAAGCACTGTTAAATGCTTAGATCATCGCTCAAAAGAAAGAACACCAAAAATTATTGCCAGATTCAGTGATCTATATATGTCGCAGGGAAACGATGAAATTAGGGCTTTTGTCAAATCCCTAAAGGAGATTATCAATTCCCGCAAGATGTTAAAATAACGTCTCTTTGATGTCTTTTCAATGTTGCAAGTAAGTGAATTAGTTAAATCCCCGAACTGTTTTAGTGAAATGATGAAATGAAAAAAATATGCCACTTTTTTGGTGCTAGGGGGCTGATATTTGAGGGATCATAATAACTTTTGTTATGGTTAGGATCTGCTGGGACGCATCCCCACGGTGCATTCCCACCCCCTCTACAGCCTTTTGGCCAATATCTCGACACCCGCGCCTCACAGTCCATTCGGACCTGGCTCATTCGATCCCTCTCTAACTGCTCTTCCAGTTTTATAATTCCATGCTCATAGGGCTATTCCTTACATAGTTTTTAATTGTGTTTTAAACTTTTTAAAATTTATTTAAATCCGCAATATCTTGGCTCCTGTTTGAGTCTCGCACTTGAGATTTGAACTAACTTTTCCACTCGTCAAGACCCATTCAGTCATATACTTGACTCCCATTGAGTAGGCACGGGGAGGACTTAAGCACTAAAATATCATGCTCCCATGTTAATCCTATGGGGTCTGAAAAAATTTCACCCTCCCTAAGGAGTTGAGCTTGGGACTTGATTTTTGGAGGTCCGCAATATTTCCGTGTATGCGCGAGCTTCACGTAGAATTGCCCCAACGGTGCTCCCAACCCCTACAGGGCTTCCCCATTAATAACTCGAATCCTATGCTACTTTGGTTCACCGCACTGGCTGGATTCGATTGTTCTCCCCATGAGCTCTTCAAATACGTAATATTATCCCAATTACCCCATTCATTCCCCCCCTCCATTTAACGTTTTTAAAGAATTTTAAAAAATTTTAAATTCCTCATAGCGACGAGGATTTTTGACCTGTATGGTTCCGAAGTACAAGGACTCAACCTCCCAGGTGTCTCCCCCCCTGAACAGCGTTTTACCAATGCAAATCCTGACTAGCTCATTTCATCATTTCACTGAAACAGTTCAGAGTTTGATAAAATCACTTACTTTCATCATGGAAATGACATTGAAGAGACGTTATTTTAAAATATTGTCAAAATGCTGTCCGGGGGGAGATACCTGGGAGGTCGAGTCCTTGTATTTCCGAACCATACAGGTCAAAAATCCTTGTAGCTATGGGGAATTAAAAAATTTTTAAATTGTTTAAAAACGTGAAATGGGGGGGGGTAGGAATGGGGCTATTTTGATAAAATTACTTATTTGAAGAGCTCATAGGGAGAACAATCGAATCCAGCCAGTGCGGTGAACCAAAGTAGCATAGGATTCGAGTTATTAATGGGGAAGCCCTGTAAGGGTTGGGAGCACCGTTGGGGCAATTCTACGTGAAGCTCGCGCATACACGGAAATATGGCGGACCTCCAAAAATCAAGTCCCAAGCTCAACTCCTTAGGGGAAGAAATTTTTTCAGACCCCATAGGATTAACATGGGAGCATGATATTTTAGTTCTTAAGCCCTCCCCATGCCTACTCAATGGAAGTCAAGTATATGACTGGATGGGTCTTGACAAGTGGAACAGTTGGTTCAAATCTCAAGTCCGAGACTCGAACAGGAGCCAAGATATTGTGGATTTAAATAAATTTTAAAAAGTTTAAAACACAATTAAAAACTATGTAAGGAATAGCCCTATGAGCTTGAAATTATAAAACTGGAAGAGCAGTTAGAGAGGGATCGAATGAGCCAGGTCCGAATGGACTGTGAGGCTCGGGTGTCGAGATATTGGCCAAAAAGCTGTAGAGGGGGTGGGAATGCACTGGGAGATGTGTCCCAGCAGATCCTAACCATAACAAAAGTTATTATGATCCCCCAAATATCAGCCCCCTAGCACCAAAAAAGTGGCATATTCTTTTCATTTCATCATTTCACTATGACAGATCGGGGATTTAACTAATTCACTTACATACAACAGGGAAAAGACATCACAGAGACGTTATTTTAACATTTTGCGTGAATTGATCATCTCTTTTAGGGATTTGACAAAAGCCCTAATTTCATCGTTTCCCTGCGACATATACAAAAGTTCAGAGCTAGAATTTTAAAAAAAAACAGTATTTATATAGGAAATTTGTTAATATTGAAATATTATTAAAATAATGTTAAAATAATATTTATTAGAACTAAAACTGTACTTATATAATATATATTAAGAAAATACTTTTATAATTTTCAATATAACATATAATAATCAAATAATTGTAAACATCTACTTTTATTTGTACCATATATTATCACTATCTGTGATCTGAAAGGAGAGGTTTTAAAATGAAGAGAATTTTCAGATATAACAATTAAAAATATTATTACATATTTTTTTAATTAATAGTACTTTATTTATCAAAATGTAATAAATATTTTGATACAATTTAGATATTCTTTATAAAGATAACTTTTTTTTTTATAAAAAATTAATTGGGTAATCTCATTCTAAATAATATTTTATTAAATTATATACATAATTTTTTTTTATTATTATTATTATGATTTCTGATTTACATAAAGGTAAGAATTTGATATATTGAATATAATTTATAAAAACGTTTGTTGTATATTGAAATATGTACATTATTATTCAAATGTGGTATTTTAATAATATTGAAATTACTATCATCTCCCTTTTTTCATAAATATTTAGAATGTACGTACGTATTAAGTTACTTTTTAACTCTAGGATGATATGTATAGAATTTGGATTATCATTGTTATTGTTTGTTGAAAAAAAAATTAATGTAGTCTGGATAAAAATTTACAATTAGTTATAATTTTTTATTTTTACCAAAAATGATAAGATCATCAATCAATACAAATAATATGTTTACATAGATAGTTAAGTTCATAAAAGTGTAAATAAATATTCATTAGACAATTGCTTACAGTTCACCTTGTGGTAAAACTTTATATAACTTTATATAATTCTCTTATAGAACTAGTTTAATAAGTGATTTAAACTTAGTTAACACATTTATATAAACTAAGTAAAAATTAGAAGAGAAAAAACTACCTTATGTCTTACAATGTTATTTATCTTTATGGACTAAGCGTAACATACTATGGTTGAAATACTAATTCAAAAATTTTTCATAATAATTAGAATATTAATAAAACTAATAGTAGAAAAAATAGAGATGCTAGAAGTAAAAGAAATCACAGACTTCGAGATTTCTAAAAATAGTATTACTAACATATGTAACAATTTTAAAAACTTTAATATCAAGCAAACCAAATATTTTATATTTAGTCTCATTAAGATGGAAATATGTGTTACAGAAGAATTATTAGAGATAATTTTGATGAGTTTCACGATATACATATTATAAAAAAACTTCAGGTTTTTAAAACATAAACTTAACACACATATGAATACAAATAATAATTATCATATAGAATGTTGTACTATTTTAAATATGAATAAATCTTATATAGTAATATAAATTTTGTATTATTTTTTAAAGAACATGTCTCTATATATATTTATTTCTAATTAAGAATATCATTATAAAAAGCTTTCAAACATGAAAAAATATTTGGAAGGTCAATATTTAACTATAATTAAATTGTGACATATATACACACATGATTGTGAATTCAACAAATACTAAAATTTTATTAGTAAATATCACCAACAAGTTATTCCATATATCAATATTCTAAAAGATAAATTTTTTAAAAATGTTATTAGTTTAAGTACTTGTTTTAAAGAATTTTTTCAGATACTTTCCAATTTTATAGAAATAATATAGAAGACATATAATTATTTAACTTGTTAATTGTTCGGTGTTTTGTGTTGTGGTCTATATATTTTCAATGTATTTAGGATATTGTCTATTTTTGAAAATTAAAAATTAATTCAAAAAAATCAACCCATTTTAATTTTAGTCTAAGCAAAAAGTAGAAGGTTGGTTAACCACTAAAAGTAGTCCTCACCTTGCTATGTTCATAGCTGCTGAAGCATCCATCTTGAACATAAATATTATTAGTGAAACAACAGATCACTTTAAAGGAATTTCGGACACAATATCTTTCAGTAATAGTAAAATAATGTCTAAATAGTTATATTACCTTCATCAATATCTGGGGGCAAACCTCCCACAAACACTTTGCGTGAATATCTCTCGCCACTTTCAGAACCTCTGGAAGTATTGGGGGACATATGAAGAGTATTGAACGACGTAACTATTTGGTCTAACTGGTCGTCTAATATATGATTGTCTTCGATACCAGTGAAGAAAGGCGAGCGTCCTGCAAAAAAACACACAATATAGTTTATTTTGAAAAAACATTTGTTATTAAATTGAGAAATCTAAAAATGACTCTAAAGTACTTTTTACATTTAAACGGGTTCTGTTGATTTCCCCAAATCTGACCCAAAAAATAAAACACGCTTTTTTATTTTCATACGATGGGGTTTTTTAGATGAAGTAATGCAATACCACTGGATTTAAATTTTAATTTGATATAGTCCTTTTACAAATTAAGCTTGCTTAGACTATCAGATCAATTTGGTTTGTAATTACAATTTTATAAATGTTTTGGAATAATTTGAAATTTTGCTATTTCTATAGGATACACTTGCTTAAAAAACCAAGTGAATTCATAAAACTCATCACTACTGAAAAGTCGCTCATTTTTATTCTCAAATATTTCGTTGATGTGCTCACGGAAAATGGATATCTACTACTAAATGACAGAATTCAGTTACCACCAGGAATATTTAAAATGTCTTAAGTAATTTGAATGTGATATACCATCACACGTACTTCCAGGCTTACCTCTTCGTCTTCCATAATTTCGTGCTGCATGAAAATAAAATTAAAATAACATTTTTCTTCTAAAAATTATAAAATAAATATTGTAAAAATAAGCATAAACTCAAAAAGAGGCAAACAGATAATTAATGAAATAGTAATGGTGCAAAATGCTGTTGGAAACGCATTATATAAAAAAGCAAAAAATTTAATTTAAGCATCAAAACAAAACAAAAACAAACAAATAAATAAATGGATGCTTACTTAATACAGAGAGAAAATAATGAGAGAACAGTTTTAATTTTCTTAGGCTTAAAACTAAAATTAACATTTGCTATTTCCCATAGGGAAAATGTTTTTAAAAAAATAAAACTAATGTAGTACATTATAAATAATAATTGATGAAAATGCTTTTTACTATGTATACAGTACAATTCAAGCAATAGTTTCAATGAATCTCACAAACGTTTTAAATATAAATTTGTAAACAGAGCAAATAAAATAAATAAATCGTGCTAGAGAAATAGAAAAAATTAACATAACTTATGAATAGAAGTAAAAAGCAAGCTTATATGAACTACATGTAAACTAATGCTTAGCATTTTAAGGAACTGAGTTAAATCTAAAAAAAAAAAAACGCTTTGAAATTTCTCCAGAATTATTCTCTCTGCCAGAGGAAAAAAATCAATTTATTTAAAACTTCTTTAAAATTGAGAAAAACAAATTTCGTAAGTAATGTGAAGTCCTCTATTTTTGGATGATACAAAGGAATCCCATCAAAGATATTTCCACAGAAAATGTTCCAGGGATAAAATTAATTATTTTAAGAGTTATATCCCCGATGCGCTATTAATAAATAAAAGATTTTACTTAAGGCTGTCTTTGCCAAACGTAAAAGATAATTGAAAACAGGAAAGCATTTTCATACAGAAAAATGTTTCAATTTTCAAGAAAATTCACAACAGTGTATAATTCATACATCTGTTTAAAATAATGCGTTTTTAAATTTTAAAAATATTCCATAAATAAAGAATTTTTCTATTTAACACATAAAGTAAATACTCATTTTTAATTACGTCATAGGAGACGAAATAAATTTTATAGCAAAAAAAAAAAGATTAACTAAGATAAAAACCAACAATATAATAAAATATGTTACTCTCTGATGAACAGCAAAGTCAAAATGTATTATTAATGTTAGAACACCTTTCTATCAATAAAAATGTTCAAAATTGTGATTTCATATTCTTTAACATTACGCGAAGACAGCATTAAGATACTCTACTCAAGTTTCGCGCGATGACAGTTTAAGAACTCAATTGATCATCAAATAATATTGATATTTTTATAAATATAAGTAAATAATAGACCTCGATTTTTTTCAGAAATGTATAATACAGGTATGCTTTTTAAAGGGATGATAAACATTCAATTGCTTCCTTTTAATACCATGACTATCAATGCAATTGAGAGTGTATTCGTTATTCTTTTTAAATTCATTTCATACATATAAGTGGCGTGCACAAGGGTGGAATTTGGAGATTCAAATCTCTCACATACATAAGCAAATTTTAAATTTTTAGAGCTAAAATTACTCCTCAGCGCTATCATCTACTTTTTTTAAACGTAAACACACCACCTATAAAAGTAGTCTGTGTATGTGCCACTGTATATATATATAAATATAAATTCTTATAGAAAATTTTTTTAAGTTACATTAAAGCACATAAATTTTTTTAAGGTATTCTTGGAGGATTCTTTCAATTATATTCTATTTTGGAAGCATTTCCTTCAGCGAAAAGTTAAGTTTTCATTAAGAATATTACAGAATAGAAAAATGTCAAATCAGAATATACCTAAGCATGCTTACTAGCAATATGGCAATTGAAGATAAAAAAGTGAAAATAGAAGCACGGTAAGGAAAGTAAATTAGGTGTTAATGTGTAGTTCAAAAATACCCATGCAAGAAAAGATAATGAGAGGGTATATAACTTATTCTATTTTAGCAAATTACCTCTCGGAAATTTCTTGGTGCCATTGTATTTCTGAGAAGCAAAATCCACAGAAGAACCTAAACAAAGAGGGGCTTGTAGCTTTTAACACAAGTGCATTACTCGTCAAGATGGTTAAATTCCCAAAAGGTGTCTTAATGTTATATATAAATATGTTGCTAATTTTGCACTCAAATACTTTTCAACAATGGGGAAAAAAAGACCCAGTATTTTACCAAGTGAATATGATTGACACATAGCAAACTTATTTCTAAGAATCTGAGTATAGAAAATTTAATACTAATGTTTTGGTTCAAGCTTGAGTTAATAGATGAATCTACTACTTATTTCCCATGATTAAAGTGGGATAACCGTAGTATCGCCATTTATTGGGCACAAACTTGAACCCTAACATAAACATTGTTACCTGATTTGAATTATAGGAAATAAGTAAAATGGAATATATAGTAGAAGAAGGAAACTGAAATTTCGGAAAGAAGCGGTATATACGTCAATAGCTCTATAGTCAACGATGTCATTGTTTTAATTATTAATAGTTAAGAAATAAGTTATTATTTTATACATATTTCTATTTTGCAGATGATTCAAGTGATGTCCTTAAGTCCAGTAATTTTTCCTTTGGATTAATTATTTTAATCACCAGTGAGCAGTGGCAACAACCATCAAAAACGAATTGCAAGACATTGTAAGGTATCGAGTCATATTTTATTTATTTATTACATTCAAAAGTAGAAACAAGTTTTATATTAATAAGCCTAAAAAGAAAAAAAATCAAAGAATATACTTAATACATTCTAATTATCGCTGCAGAAGTTCATCAATGGATTTCAGATTCAGTTTTATGTGAATAAAACTCTTATAATAAATATATTAACCTTAACATAGTCAGATATTCTAAACTATATATTTTTAGTATAGTGAATGACACACACATATGTACTACAGTCCAAAATGCTTTATTCTTAAGATTCGGTAGCATAATTTTGTAACGAGTTCATTAGAAAAACTTTTGAATCTAAACATGTATAGAGTAGTTTATAATATATTAATCAATTGAGCAAGAATTATTTTAAAGAAATAAGCTTATTTAATATTTATATCACCCTTAAAAAAATTTAATTAAAATAATTATTAAAATCAAAGCATTAATGAGCAACATACCTTAAAGAATGCTCGCACAGATGCATTAAAGTTTATTAGAAAAATATTCCTTCTGCGAAATAAATCCTATGATCTAAATAGTTTATTTATACAATTTTAGCTTTGGTAAATAAAACTCTTCTGCAATCTGGCATTTTATATAATTGGATTAAAATTGATTAAAGGGCCTAAATAAAACTATGAAACTTTAATTTTATGAGATACACTAAATATGCTAAAGAAAAGAAGCTAAGCCAAAACTGATCACAAACTTTAGGTACAAAACATTGTGAAAATACTATCTATGGGACAATACAAACATCAAAAATTTAAAAACTAAATACTTTTTATTTTTTAAACATATACAATATTATATAATACATGTCAAATTATGAAAAATGACTTGCATTTGCACTATAATAAATAGTAAAAAAAGAAAAGAATATTATATATGTTACCATTAAAGTAAGAAAACCGATAATGTGCAGATTACCTGATTTGTTCCTTTGAAAAGAGCGAAATCATCTACAAGTCTATAATACACTTATCCCAGATAATGTACCATTTACGTATTCGGAATGATTGAAGAGCAAAAGTTCATTAAAACGGAGAAAATGGTTGCAATAAACTTGGTATTACAATTTGTTTTATAAAGTATTACAAGGCAGATCTAAATTTAGTGATTGAAAAAAGATTTTTACATTAAACCAAGGCCGCTTTTCCACTTAGGCACACTAGGCATGTGCCTAGGTTGCAAAGGATTTGGGGGCGCAAGAAACTGAACGGCGAAAAAAACAAAAAATTAAAATTACAGCGAACGTACCACCGCTTAGCAAGTCATTAGAGAAGCATTTTTGCCCTTAAGAGAGTAAAGACTGAAATGAGATCGACCATGGAAAATGAAAAGCTTAACAGTTTGATGGCGCTATGCACTCCAAATGATATTACTTTGGAAATTGATTACAATGATGTTATTAAAGATTTTGCAATAATCAAAGCTCGAAGAAAACTTTTCTTGTACTAGTAGAATGTTAGTGACTCACCAAAGAATAAGGATGACTGAAAGTAAAAGATAGTAAAGCGATGAAAGAGATGATAATTAACAAGTTGAAAACAGTTCATACAATAATATATACTCTATACTATAATTGCAAACGATTTTATTGATTTACTTTACTAATTTACAAAGGGGTTGATGGTCCGTTATATCATAAGGTGAGAAATGAACAAGAGTGGCCAAACCATGTCACTGTTCCTTTCCTTACGGTTGCCAGTACAGAACACGGCGGGTCCATAGGTGATGGATAATGGAAAAGAGCAAAAACAAAGAAAGGGAAAAGAGTAAGAGAGTGCAAAGGAAAAAATCCCTCCCAAACCAAAACTGGAAAATTAAGAACCAAAGGAAGGGAGGGGAAATAGCAGGGGGCGTAAAAGTTTGAAGTGCCTAGGGCGCCAGGATGGTTAATCTCCAAGTACTAGACAAAGTTTCGGAAAACGTGACAGCAAATCTAAATGTCATTTTTTAAAACAGATGTGCCAATTACAAAAAAGAAATGCTGTGTAATTCGAATTTTCATCAATCTAGATTGTACTAACAAGTAAACATAATTTCAACATTTTTTTCCTTTCAAATTTAATTCCTTAATTGAAATAATATTTTATTAATTGATTTGATTCTATCAACTGGATTCGTGATACATCGAAAAATAAATAACATTATGTTTTAACAATTGTCAGTATAATTTATTTTCAAATTACCTAGATGATTATGAGAAATTAATATAACTTAACAGGTTAAAAGTACGGCTTGTTTTTCAAAAAGTTGAAAAACACGCCATAATTTTATTACTCAGCCACCAGCAAAACTAAATTATTTGTCTGAGAGTTATTCATTTAACAATCCCAAAACATTGATGTTGTTTAAAAAAAATCTTATTTTTACTCCAGCGAGTACCTAGTAGAAAATATGCAGATCATCGAGGTAATTTGAAGATTAATTAAGTAATGTGAGGAAATGAAATGATTACGTATACTTAAACGGATCGTATAAAATAATAGCAGTTTTTCAAAACATCAATTCTTTATTCAAGATCAATAACAAAAAAGAAATATGCAAAATTTTCATGTTTTCGTATAAAACTATTCACTCGTAAGGTAAATAGCGTATCCAAAAGTTAAAGAAAAAAGAACTTCGAGGTACACATCTATTAATTAAATGAAAACCATATACAATCGTAAAAAAAGGACACCCTTAACAATTTTTATAATGTTCACCGCACCTGAGCAAAATTGGTATCTATGTTAATGGCTCAAAGAGAACTAAACTATAATGTGCTGATTGTTTGTTACGGACTTACTTCAAAGCATTATGAAGGATATTAGCAAATGACTTCATACTTTTCCCAATGAATGCACTTTGCTAGAAAATTAATATTAGAGAGATTAAAATCCCTACATTCAGCAAAATGTATGAAAGGAATTAAATACTCAAACATGAATCTTTTGTTAACAGCAGAAAATTCACATAAATTATATTATCGACACAATATACAAATTCCAGAAATTCAATTTATATTTCGAAAAAGATTGTTATCGATTACATGAAGAAAACTATGAAATGGATAGAAATAAATACTTGAGAATAGTTTTACACTGGGAAAAAAATCAATGAAATGAAAACTCATTTAATGTGTTAATGATAGGATTATGTATTAGTGTTATATCTCTACAAAGACTGAACAACTGAATCCGATTTATACCAGCAAATTGCAAGAATAAAAGTCTTCAGTCGGATGAAAAAAGGTTAAACTTACAATCTCAGAATCTCCGTTTAACGCATGGATCGATGACAATCATTTACTTCATCATGAGCATTGCCATAGTTTTGTATCTATGGAAACCGTCAAGAGTCAACTGAAGCTTAAGGCAATAAAAGGCATAAAAATTAAAATAAATCATCATTATGTATAATGACTGCCTCTCCAATATTGAGGATAGTAGGCCTAAGATCTTAACTCCTATCTCAATCGATTTTCTCCTTTAAAATAAACTACATAATAGGTACTTATGTGAAAACGAAGAGAAGTTTTCAGTTTACTTACTACATACTAAGATTCAAAATTCAGAATTATCAAGATAATATAACACTAGATTAATCTAACTGCAGAAAAAGGGCAAAAAATACGTAAAAAAATCCAGTAATGATTTGTAGAGGGCGATTTACATTAGGTTTGAACATTTGGTAGTCGTAATAAGTAGTTTAGTTACTGTTATACAGTTAAGATGTTCATCCTAATTTGCGGTACCCATTTAACAACAAAAAAATTATATCATTAATATCAACAAACAAATAAAACGGCTGCAGAAAAGTTGTGCCATACTCCAAATGTATCATTTCAGGCTATTTTGCATAAAATAGGGTGAATATTATACATTCTTTTCATATTCATTACACTTGTACCAGGTAAAAATACAAAGTTTCTGAACGAATATAGAAATATGAGAGGATTCAATAATTTAGACAAAGAATTTGGGTAGAATGAACTATGATATAATCTTAAAACAGTTTGCAAAATGGAATAACAAAAAATACAGCCAACATTGTTTCGTTTTTAAAACTACTGCTTCTCATATAAATTGTATACAAAATATATTAAAATAAGAAAAAATGTATAAGTTTAAAAAAATTTTTAAGTTAGCTGAAAATCCATAGAATTACATTTCGTATAAACACACCTGACAAAAAATATAGAGAAATAGTACTCTTCATATGTATATATGACATGCTTCAAGTCAACACCAAGCTTTTTTAAAAACGGTTTCATTCAGCAAGCAATCTACACGTCTGTCGCTGAGAGAAAGAGACGCCAAAGTGAAAATCGAAGTAGCTTTATCACTAATGTCCAGTTGCGTTAAACACCTTTCTCTTAGTATATGAGTTATACTTGAAAGTTAATGCTGACATATGGGGCTATAAAAAAATAATGATCTGGTATTAAAAGTGTTCTGTTTGGACCATCTGTTTGGAGAAATAATTAATTGGGTGTTTAATTTAATACTTGAAGATGTGATGGAAAATAAAAGTTAAGTGTTGTATAGGGAATTTAATTTCTTTAATCTAATTTAATTATCCTTATATATATATATATATATATATATATATATACATAGTGCCCCAGGATCATTGGGAATAACTTAAGGGGAGGTAGAGGGTATCACAAGGATTCAGATTTGCATAGTAACCCATGGTCGGAAAAGTTTTCATTCGGCGCTAGGTGGCATTGTTCACAAGAACATAGGAAGTATCAGACCTACATTGCCTCAGTCATTTGAGCTGTCATTGCCCGCACAGGAGTATGGACAGTTTTGCGAATACCTAGCAGGCAGATATGCACCTGATTCACGGATTGGCAGAAAGAAATGCACGAGCAGCAGAAAGATTGTATCGCGAAAGGTACCCACAGAGAGCTGCACCAGAACGCCAGATGTTTGCTAATTTGCATCACACTTTGTGTGAATATGGATCATTACGAGGGCAAGCCATGAGTCACTAGAACTCCCAGCA
Source organism: Trichonephila clavipes (assembly GCA_019973935.1). Lineage (NCBI taxonomy): Eukaryota > Metazoa > Arthropoda > Arachnida > Araneae > Nephilidae > Trichonephila > Trichonephila clavipes. The sequence goes on along the minus strand of BMAU01020333.1, from coordinate 371,929 downwards.
TGGAATTAAATGTGTTGGATACCGTTCGAAAGAATACGAGTACCGGTTCAATCTTTCAGCTCCTCGTGTATTTCCTTCTGCCATTCCGTAAATCAAGTGCATATCTACCAGCCTAGTGTTTGTAAAACATTTCATACTCCTCCCAGCGGGCGATAACGGCTCAAATGACTGCGGTAATGCAACAGGTCTTTTTCCTTTAATGCTCGTGTGAACAACGCCACCAAGCGCTGAACGTAGGCGTTTCCAAACCATGGGTTGCTTTTCAAATCTGAATTCTTGTGATGTCCCCTACCTCCATTTAAAGTCTGTCCCAATAATCCTGGGACACTGTATATATATATGTATATATATATATATATATATATATATATATATATATATATATATATATATATATATATATATATATATAGTTTTGTTTTTCTTAAGCATGCTATCCATATGATTAGGGTTTCTTATATCCTTTTCACATAACATTTTAACATATCTCAAAATTTCTCATTGACACTGAAATCTGATGAATATGTGCGCCATGTGAGATAAAAAACATCAATCTCTTGCTCATCAAATCATTTATGTACAATTTTAACTTGATGAAAGTGCGGTCATCATCTTGAAACTGTAGATCCATAATTTGCTTAGTGTCCCATAAAAATAAAAGCATGATAACATCTAGTTCTCTAAGAATGTCAAATAGTACATAGCTTTCATAAGATTAGACACCTCAACTAATGGTCCACTTTCATCACTAGAAATCGACACCCTTTCCCAAATATACTTCCTCTCCTTTTCTGCACAAATCTTTGGATACATTCAGGTTTGGAAGCTTTACCAGCTCTCTTTATGACTTAAAAGCGACTAACATTGGAATATAAATATAAAGCGGATTCATATTATCCGCCTCTACTGTCTAAATAATGATACTTTTTTTAACAATTTCAAGCGATTTAAAATAGTTGTTAGTCAGGGACGTATCTGGGGTTCACAACTAAATATTCTCAATCAATGTAGTTCTCGCCTGAGAGTTTATAGGAAAATGTATTTACTAGGTTTAGCAATCTGAAACTTTTCTTGATACCTGTTAGTAATTGCTAAAAGTTCAATACATCTGCTATCATTATTGTTCATTATTTGTTCGATATATTTATGACCACATTCGGGAAGCAGAAAATTTTCCATTTAATTTATTTAATCTTAAGTACTGAGAATGAGAAAAATCTGCACTTTATGTTGTACAACTGTTTGGGGAAAATGAAAGAAAATGTGTGTAAGAGTTTCCAAAGTCTTTTAAAAACTATTTTAATATATTATTTTTCTAGCTCATTCTAATAAGGAATTTTAATTCAAAAACATTTTTTGATCCTGTTTTTGGTAATAAAAGAATGGATAAGAAATTATTTACTCTAATGTAGATGTAGTTTTTTCGAGAAAAAAAATCAATTAAATTACATATTCACTTTATATTTTGACTTTGAGTTATATACAGGAGCAATTATACAGTTTTCCGAAAATCGAAAGATCCCTGTTAGTAAAAAGCTTAAAATTACTCTTCAAAATTTATTTGTTGGTTTTATTTTAAATACTAATGGATGTATAGATTTTAGTAAGTTGGTGTTATATTGACGCATGGGCCATATTCGGTGAAGTAGCACCAAATTTATTAGCAAAGAAGAAATACAAAGATCTGTTTATGGTCTAAGTGTTAAATGAAGAAAAAGAAAGACAAAAAATTGGTAGATATGGAAGATCAATAAAATTTCTAAGGCATCCAGGAGAAAATAAAATACATCTTAAGGTAAGGAGTGTTTTATGTAAGGGGTATTTTAAAATATAGGAATTATCACAATTAGAAAGTATGTATTTAAATATTCATGAAGGGAAAAAACATTCTTTAGATGAATCATAGTTTATTAACAAGCAATGTAGCAGCAGTCATGAAATTTGCACTTTGATTTTTATCCATCAAATGATTCCTAAACCAAACAAAGAAACTCAAATGAATATTTTTCTCATGTTTTAGGTACCTTAAAAAACTAAGCTCTAGCTCATTACATTACACAGAATGCCTCATGTTCAATTGCATAATCTAAAAAAATCTAAGCAGTAATTTAAATATATATATATATTTTTAAAATATATATATATATATATATATATAACATATAGTTTACAGACTATACCAGTATATTGTTAGATGTAGCTTTGCTAAAAGAAACAAAATGGTGAAAAAAATTCATTCAATTCAATATAACATATTATTGCTTAGCTTGTAGACATTTCCAGAAATATCTAAGAAACTTCATGGAGAGTTCTGCTATTCCAGGTTATAAAATGTTCCTGCATGCAATATGTAAAAGAAAGTTTAAAAAAAATTCAGCAAATATATTTTTCATGCATCATCAGACAATATATTTTACTAGTAAATATAAACAAATTGATGAAATACAAGCACTTTTTTTGGTGGGAAAGGAAAGCACATTGATAATACAAAAGCATGATTTGGATACAGCTGGATTTCACATCTTATACAAATTACTTTAGAAACACCAAACAACAAACAGTAATTATAGATTTTGACATTATAATTAAGATTGATAAATGTACACCATTAAATCAAAAATTTTCATAATGACATCAAAAGCAGTAAAGCAAATTAAAATAATTGAAATGATATTTCAAGCACACATACACACAAAAGAAATTCAAACTAGTACAACTCTATGCAAATGAAGGAAAAAATAAAATTTTTATTTCTAAAAGGGTTCTCAACTACCAATCATATATGTCAGAAATATATCCAAAATATAATTATCACAAAAATATTTGGCAAGTTTTAAAAAAAAATAATCTTATCATTACTAAATAAATAACAACACAAGACATGAGTTCCTACAAAAAAAATCAACAATAAAAAAAAATAACAAAATAATAAGATAAGCAAAATTTGGCATAAAATTCGTTCATATACACAAGCAGCACACACACACACAAAAAGAATTGAAACATGCTTCAAAACACACACTGCACTTGAATTCTGAACAAAATACATTTAATTTCCAAAGCTATAAACAAATTTCTTAATTTAAGTTTTATAAATAAACACATTACATAAAATTATTAATATAAATATACACAAATAAGGTATCTCATTTGTATTTTGTAACAATAACAAACTAAATATAATTTATGTTGACTGCTAATTTTAAAAGAAGTTAAATAATTATTATAAGTTTTAAATTTAAAAATAAATTTAAACAAGACTTATAATAAAGAAAAGTATTGCAATCTCAAAGTAGTGTTTTTAATCATTTCAATTCATTACTGATGGTCTTTGCATAACTGTTTGCTTTCTTACAAATATTTCTTAAACAATAATGAAATCTGTATAAGATGTTATTGTGTGTGTGTGTGTGTGAGAGAGAGAAAGATATAAAAATGCAAAACAAAAGCTTTTAAATGGAAAATGCTGAACGTATTTCAAGAATCTGGAAAAGAAGTTAACATGGAGCGTGTTATAACAAAATAAAATAAAATAAATATTACAAAGATGAAAATTAATATAACTGTAGATTAACAGTTAAATTTTCTTTGAAGACAGACAGATAGCTTAAGTTTTACACATAATTAATTGCAAAAATCTGTAAAACTGTTCTACATATATGTAGAAAAATAGAAAATAATGTAATTTTTAAACCAACTCTTTTATATACTACAAAACTCTGATTCTTGAATACTCTGAAACTCTGATAACTGAATTCTTTGAAATAACAATAAATAAATATAAAAATAATTCGCTTTATTTAAGGGAGGGGAGATAAATTTTTTGAGACTGGACGATATATTGATCTAACATATATTATATAAGGCTCTAAGATAAATTGACTCTATGGTTCAAATATAATTGAAATCTTATGGTACCATAATAATAATGACAAAGATAATGAAAACAAATATACAAAATACAATAATAGAATAGTAAATTAAAAGAAAGGAAAATTAAAATTCCTTTTTAAAAAACAAAAGAAAATCATTTAAAATTTAATTTAGAAGTATTGACTTTTTATTTTGTAATTCAATGGTAAACGATTTTATTGTCCTACCAGCAAGAAATTATAGTTTAGATTACTCTCTTTCTCTAGTCTAACTAGGATTTTACACTAAAAATAGTTTTAAATATCACTTCTCTCAAGGAAATTCTAAATGTACGAACAATATTTAATATAAAATGCAAAAATTCAATATATATGATCACACGCATACACAAACTGAAAATTACAGTAAAATGCTAGTATGTTATTTATTTTGATAAAAAAAAGAGGTTCATAAATAATATTGGTGCTAAAAATTATAAGATTATTATAAACTATTTAAACTTATTTTATTATGAAATAAAGAACTTAATATTTTGATGAAATTGTAACATAGGATGTATAAAAAAGAAAGTGTACTTAAAGTACACGTTTTACGCTAGTACACATGCAAAAATGTTAATGATATATCAAAAATACTTTTCTATTTTTGCATTGTAAACAACAGAAATACAATAAAACTTATTCTCAATGTAAGATGTAAAACAATGAAAAAAACCCCAAAAAACGATATTTTCTTATCGAATATAGCACACAAAATCATATAAATCTAAGAAATGAAGCTGTTTTTGAATTAAAAACTACATATGCAGTAGGATAGAATAAGAATTTAAAAGAATGTTAACTCTGAAAAAGAATTAATGCTTATTAATCAGAAAATTCTACAAGAGCTAAAAAATACTGTTAGTATAGTTGATTAATGCATTATTTATAATATTATAAAACAGCAAAACGAGAATAGGATGCCTCTTAATATTAATTGCAATTGTGTAATAATTCACCTACTTTACCACCTAATAACTTTATTTATTTGTTCTTTACTTAATAACGAGCTATGTAAAAAATATATGTACTAATTTTTTAAGCATTTATATTACAAATATGAAGTACGAAAAAGATTTTTTTTAGATAAATGCTGCAAGCTAACAAGTTTTTCTTATGTGGAATTGGGATGTCAACCGTTTCAAACAACGAATCTGCTCAATTATTTCCCATATCAGATAAATTGTCACAGCAGAAAAAAAATTACTTCATACCGGTCTTCATAGGAACACTGAACTATACAAGGATTTTCAAACGGTTTTTTGGGCTTAGAAGTGGAAAAATGAGTTCTGAAGATCAGCATCGTTTAGGTACGGTTAGCTGAATAAGACTTTGCAAAGGAACATCAGTCTTGCAGCAGTAGTTTCTTTTCTGCTAATATAGGACACCGAAAAAATGCATGCTAGAATTTGTGCCAAAAGTAGAAAATCAGATTAAAGTGTCGACTTCTATCCAAGATAAGAAAGTTAATGTTATGTGCACACTCTAGAGAGAAAATGAGTTTCCAGACAATAGAAAATGCCAATTTTTCGAAGAAATTTAAAACTGTAGAGAAAATGAGAACAGCTTTGCAAGAGTCATTTAACAACATCAAGTTGCAGTACTTCCAGAATTGTTTCAAACAATGGAGAAAAGACTGAACAAGAGTACTGCATCTAATGCAGAACAGTTTGAAGGGGTTTCAAATTTTTTAATGTAAATATATGCATCATGCAGATCTTTTAAAAATTTAAATAAATCAGCTTTGTAATAAAAATTCATTTTTTTCTGGTTTCCCCTTCATATATTCTTCATTAAATGCATTCCACTGTTTCAAACACCTTACATTATAAATAGCACCTAATATATGAAAGCTGTAAACTTATGCACTTTCATACAATTCAACTGAAAGAGCACACAAAATTTAAAAACTAACAAGTAAACTTCCACATTATCACATTCTGAAAAATCTTATCTTCTGCCTTTCTCTCTGTAAAAGATATGCCTTAAGGAGATTTGCATCCATTTTTCATACACATGATCATGCATAAATCTAATAAAACAAAAAACAACCAAATTAGAATTCTAAATCATAGATAGAAAACTTAATTACCTAAAAAATTCAATGTTTCACAGTTAAATTCAGTAATTTAAGATAACAGCCAAAGATATATGTAGTATATTCAATATGTTGTCATAATTGCATCATAAAATGCTTCAATAAAAATTCGAATAACACTACCAAACTTCCTTAAAAAAATTTAAATATATTTTATGTATGAGTTTTGTTTCAGCCATGTATTATAGAATTTATTCTATTCAGCTCTTCATTTTATTGTAGAAATTGATCATTACTATTTTATACATATTTTGAGACTTTTTAAAACACAGATCAACATGACATGTCTTCTATGATAATAAAAAATATAGGGTTTTCATCACCATTTCAAAAATAACAAATCCTATGATCATAAAAAATTTAACTTAAATATCATTTATGACGAAATTCTAAGTGCTCTCAGAAATGTTCAGTATGCAATAAATTAAAGCAGTTAAAACAGCTTCTTAATTATCTAATAATTATTTTTAAAAAATACAAATATATTATCCATATCTTAAAATTATTGCTGTGCAACTAACACACACCAAAAATCTTAATACATTGGCACTTATAAGATACAAGCAACATTGTTCTAAAAGTCAAATGAAACATAGTATAATAATCTTAAAATTTTATAATAATTTATAAACTAAGTAGTTAATTGCAACTATTACTATTATAAACTAGGATAACAGTAAAATTTATACCACTAAAAACAACAAACATTCTTCGTGACTTTCTCTTTCCTTGTCTTACTTTTCATAGGAAAGTAAAAAAAAAGTCAATTTTCTGTTCGAAAAAGTAACTTTCATTTCAAATTTTTAATTAAAATTACACAGAAAAAAATGTTCCAACAGACAAATAAATTGAAACATTTTCAAAACTCTATATTGTGTTACACTTATATCTTATTTAAAACAGACATTTTCACTTGAAAGAGAGCTTAAAACATAAATGAATTTTTCAGTACTGCTGCTAGCTTTGTATAGAGTTTTAAAGGTCAAGATATAACACAATACTGAATATTATACAATCAAAAGCAAAATTTTGAACTCTTTCTGAGCTATGAATGTTTTCTAATTTTACAAACTTCAGAAAGAAACAGTAATGCACTCTACTAAAAAAATGATATTCTGCATAACAAAAATTGAAACATTAGGGCAAAGTAAATTTAAGAAGTGGGAACTGCTTATGTTATAAAATTGCTAGATTTAATACAAAATTCTGAATTTGCTTAATCATGTAAAAAAAAAGCTGGTGACAAAAATTTCATGTGTGTATGTTCCATAAAAGTTTACAACTAAACATCACAAATAACCATTGCAATTTTTAGCTCAATAAATTCTTATTAAACTATGAAAATGCCCTTTTAAAATGTTTTATAATAAATACAATTAATTTTTTTTATGTTTTTAAAAATAAACATGAACACAAAGAAACCTACATATTCAAACATTTGCATTACATTTAATTTATTCATAAATTTAACCAAACGATGGCAAGATGATGTAAAATAAAAATAATGTAATACAATAATAGTTTTAAGCTGATGTTATAGTTTAAGCAGAGGGAGGACTATAGTACTATTTTTAGGCCTGGGAGAAATTTTAGGCTATAATTCTTTACTTCAGAAACATGGAGAAACAAGTTAAATATACATATAAATAAAAATGGCAACATACTCAATTCATATCTCAGAATTTCTTCACTCAAAAGAATTTTAATAAATGAAATTTGAAAATTTTAACTAAGAATATTGAAAAAATTTTAATCAATTTAATTACTGTAAATGAATGGGAAGTGGGAAAAAACCATTTTTATAAGGAAAAGCTGTAATTTAACTCTGATTTTTTAAATGGGTTTTGTGGTGCACTTTAACCTGAAGTTTTTCAATCTATTTCAATAAGCTTCATGGTATGTTTGTCTAAATGTCAGCACATAACACACACCCATACACAAATGTTACACATATGTAGAAAAACTACAGATTAGTAAAGGTTAAAATCGTTCATCAAGAAATCATTCACACGAAAATGAGTAGATGGAGAATACCAGAAGAATGTTCAGAATTATTTTAACTGCAGACATTGAATGAAAATAATACTGAAAAAACAAAAATGCTCCCCCCAAAAAAAAAACTATGGGTAACATCTAAAAGGAAACCTGGTTTGAAAAAATAAAGAGTTTTAAAATGATACTGTAATAACACCCTGGTATATTATTTAAGATATCAGATACAGGGAGGAAGAGTTACAGCTGTAAGAAAAAGAAATGCTTAGTTTGTAAAAGGAAATGGAACTGTAATTATTGCAATAATAAGAGTAAGCTTTTTACATACAATTAAGATATACTTATGATCCACCCATTTTTCTCAAAATTGATGCAGTAAACATACTTCAAAACATATAATGAAGATTATTTATTTTACAGTTACGCATACACTACAGAAATTTAATTTTTGCACCAATTTAAGAATAATACAATAAAAAGTAATCTTTGCCATTTTTTAAATAGAACTCTTCATGAAAAAAATACAGTAAAAATACTATATGCAACAAAATAAAGTGCATTAGAGTTATTTTGCAACAGAAAGAGAGATATTTTTCATAGTTTTAAGAACAATTTATTTCATTAGTATTTTAGATTACATGGTTAACATGGTAACATAAGTAAAACGTGGTTATTGGCGACAGACCTAGTAATTTTGAACTACAGTCAAATGACGAAGACTACACTAAAGCTGCCATTCCCCACCATGCCAATGGTGCACTTTGAGCATAGATAGATTTAATCAGCATCAGCCCCTCTACACGATGGACCTTTAGCTGCATCACGACTCGAACTGATGACTCGATTGCACAAGTACACGACCACGACTACGAAACTACTGCAGTTTAAAGACTTGCTAGAGGAATAAACAAATTTAATTTAATACCATTAAATGAGAGAGGCTTGTCTTTCCACCCCATTAATTTAAAGATTTTTTTTCTAATCTGCTTTTTATACATTGTACTAAAAGGTAAGTACCCCCCCGCTCCAAAAAAGGAAAATATTTCCGATCTTGTCAAATACTGTAAACATAAAATTTTATAACATCTTGAATAAAATAGAAAATGCTGTTTATTTACAAATTTTCCCTTTCCACTTTTTTTCTAAGCATAAAATATAAATACAGAAAGGAAGAAACATTTGTTTTTAGAAAAGATATTTGTTTACATAACACAAGAATTTTCCTTTCATATGGGGGGTTTACTTTATTCAACAAAAAAATAATAATAATTCTAAAAAAGCATTAAAAAACCGGGAAATGCACGAGAAAAAAAAAGAAAAGAAAACTTGTACACCATTAATATGATTTTAAAAAAATGAAAAATATTTTAGATGGATCATTTGTTTTGACATTAATGTTAATAAATTACTTGAATATTCACTAATGTAATAATTTTCCCCTCTTTCTCTGATACAATTTAGCTGAAACTATTTTCACATGGCATAATATATATTATGGTACTAAAAAATTATTTACTCAAGGTACTGTATATTTTGCAAATTGAAAAAAGAAGCACCTTAAATATTAACTAAAAGCAAAATCATGCATGATATACATTATGCTCTTTTCAAATTTTATTACTGATAATTTGAAGAGTCGTTAAGACTGTTTATGAACGGATAAGTGACATTTTAAGCAAATTTCTTAGTTAATTTCTAAAAAAAAAAGTTAAATAAAGACAGATTTATATAATAAAAAAAATTTTAACATTGCTGTAACAAAGAATGATTTTATTAAACAAAATTTTGTTCTACCTCAAGAAAACTGATAGAGTAACACCACCAAAATATCATAAAAGAACAAATCTAATGTAGAGTCTAACAAAAATATCTTAAAACACAACTCTACAATAAATACTAAGAATAATTTTTTTTTTCATTTAAAAGGCAAATATGTAACATAACAGAATATGTGTGTTTACAAACACTTCAAACAATGATTCAAATATATTTGTTTGTTTTATATCATAATTAAGAAAAATAAACGATGATATTTAAAAATCTAATTTATAGTCGATTTTCAATAAATACAGAATTAAATATAAATCATTTAAATATGCATATAAAATAAATAATATAAACGCAATTTTTTCCTTTTGAAATTGCTACATTACAACTAGACTTTTGTATTAAAGACAGGGCATTTTCCCAAGTTAGAGACAGCATGATAAATTGCATTTAAAATGTCAAAAGGTATGCCATTTTTTAAAAAAATAGAAAAAGAAGAAAAAAAATGAATTCAAAATTCATCTAAATCGGCTTTTGAATCCTACAAAAATGCAATTGTAAAAACTTTAATAAAACAATAATATTAACAAAATAATTATTGAATCCAAATTAATCAGATAGCTACCAAATCCAAGAAATAAATTATATCAAAATGTTAAGGAACATTAAGTTTGAAGTAAAGTGAAACATAAAAACACAAAAGAATTCGTATATAGGTTGAATATTTAATACATCATAGTTGTATTGATTTAAGACTAATCCTGAGGAAAAAAAACAAATAGGGATCAATGTACCATTTTGAACAGTTATAGTTTAGGAAATACCAAATTTGTGAAACTGAATAAATGGAAGATTATCTCTCATTTAATCTCACCTAACTATAATAAGGTCGGATAGAGGAAAAGAAAAAGAGTAAAAGGCCAGGCAATCGATTTTTAACCAGTATAAATAGTCAACTCTACATCCTGGCAAGTATCTCAAAAAAAAAAAAAAAAACTTGATATATTCACTGGAAGTAATTACTTTAAAAATCATTCTCCAACTTTTTAGATTAAATAAAAATTTATTCCTATTTTTAATCAATTTTAAAAAAGTGTAGTAAATTATCTATTTTTACAATACAATAAATTAAAACTTAATGTTGTTTAATACTTCTTTTTCAAGTGTTTTTGTGGATACTTACACATAAAAATTCCTATCATTATATGCAATATCAAATTGGAAGAAAACTCTTCTTCCTCTTTTCAAAATTTCTCACACAAAAGTAATATTAACTGTGGTAATAATCCTTACATTCTCGGCTTGATTTTTTGAATATCTTAATATTATCTCGGCTTTGAAATTAAATATTGTTGACAATAGAAATACAGATTTTATAAAAGTTTCTACGGTTTATTAGCTTTTAAAATACAGAGGAAAAATTTCCAAAGGTGTTAGTTACAGGAAAAGCTGTGAATATCATAATTCACATACAATACAAATGGATCAACAATATAAATAATTTACAAAAAAAATTAAATATGATTTCTTGTCTTATAAAAAGGACGAAACATTTTATAATAAATATTTGTTGTTTCAATGTCTCTTTAGTTTTGGAATAAAAATTATTGTATAAATTCACATTCAGATAAAAACTCAGTATATAAAATAAAATATTTACCTTGAATATTTCCCATACTTTGAATATTATTTGGAGCATAGTTCATGTAACCTGAAACAACAAAATATTTTTTAATGAGTTAACATGTCAAAATTCTTTGTCAAGTTACAAAGGCTTCTGAAATGCATTAATGGTGTCATATACAGCTAAAAACATCAGAAAACGAAAAAAAGACAGGTTTCATACAAATACAGCTAAAAACAATATGAGCTTTTGAATTTAAAACTAAGTTTTCGGAGGAAAATCCTTTTTTTTTACGAAATTATGCAACAATAATTTAAATTATGCGCAGTAATATAACACACAAAAAAGCATTTTTAATAAAATGCAGTTCATTTAAACAAATTGCATGGAAGAAATGTGAAATATGTCATATTCCGATCAATCCGTCCACGACCACTCCCAGAAATTCAAAAAAAATAACTTTTTTTTCTTTGGCAACAAGCCAGACGGACTAAAGGTTTTGCTGAGTACAGACTGATAGAACTCTCTTCGCGGCCCATGTTATGGGATACATATTTTCTTTAATTTTTTAATTTAATTGTCATATGTCGTAGTGTTAGTTTGTAGTTTTGTTTTGTGTGTGTGTGTCGATAATTAAAAAACTAAAAATATTTTCAAGTTTCATTTTTTGAAGATTGCGCATTTTCTCTTTCACGTCGCCAGCAGAGAGGATATACGGCAAAGAGGCTCATCCCCGGAAATTTTGAAGGTAAGAGAAAATTTAGTTTTCTTACCAATTAGTATCGTTTTTCACTAAATTTAGAAGTGAATTTAACATCTGGCATCCCTGCCGGGATTTTTGAGCTCTTTGATTTTTGAACTATTTGCTATGTGATATGTTATTTTCCCTAATATTGTGATTTTCATAAAAGAAAAAGAGAAATACACACACACACAATGGCTGACGACGCTATGAATAAATTAAAAAAGAAACGCGCAAGTGTAAGAACGACCATCACAAAACTGTGAAAATATAGAAACCGAAATCAATAAACCTGAAGTTTCTGTAGATGCTTTGGAAGAACTTTTAGAACACATTAAAATTTATTCTGAGGATCTAAACGCTATAAACACTGAAATAGAAAATGCCGTCGATATTACGGAGCTAGATAATGAACTAAAAAGCGCTACAGAATACCGAGACAAAATAATAACATGGACATTTCGAGCAGGAAAGAAAATACGGGAGCTATCAAAAACAATTCAACGGAAATTTCCACAACATCGAAAGTAGCACCTGAAGTGTTAACTCAGAATTTGGTTCCAGAAAAAGCTAATGTTAAATTACCGAAGCTGACAATTAATCATTTTTATGGAGATAATTCTCAATGGCTCACCTTTTTGAATACATTCGAAACCGCGATACATAAAAATGAATCCCTAGACAAAATTACTAAGTTTAATTATTTGAGAACATATTTGAAAGGATCTGCCCTTAATTCAATAGATGGTTTGTCTATAACACCCGAAAATTATGATGCTGCCATAGAAATATTGATATCCCGTTTTGGAAAAAGAATATTTTAATTAATACCCATATGAACAATTTATTTCGAATCCCCCCTTTAAAGAATGCAAGAGACACTGTGTTATTCAGAATTTTTTTTTGATCAAGTACAAAAAGCGAAATCAGAAGTTTAAAATCTCTGGGAATTAATTCTGAAACTTACGGTAATATTCTAACGCCTATGCTGATAAAATTACTACCCCTAATTTAATTTTTGAATTCAACAAATTGACTGGTGATTCTGAATATGATTTAGACCAGTTGTTACAGTTTTTAATTGAAAGATTAAATGCGACAGAACGCTCACAAATCATGACTCACTCTGAAATACACTCGGCCTCAAAGACAAACAAATGTTCTCTCCGAGAGCAGCCGCCGCCGCGGCGACTCACATATCCGGTATCAAGCAATAAAAAAGAAAAAAATGTATTCACTGCTGCTGAATTATTGACAGTTGAAAAGAAAGACAAAACTTTATCATGCATTTTTTGTGAGGAGTATAAGCGCGATAATAGTATGCATGACTCTTCCAAGTGTCAATTTTTTTTTTTTCGTTACCATTGCAAAAAGAAAAGAAATTTTAATGAAACATGGTTTTTGCTTTAAATGCATCAAAAAAAGTTCACATCTCTCTCGAAATTGTCCAGAGCGAATAACTTGTAAAAATTGTAAGAAATTTCATTGTGATATTTTATGTTATGCTACTGAAATAAAAACTGCTGATCATAAATCTCCAGACAGTAATATGTTTAATGATGAAATTAGTAGTAGCTTACTTGTAAATAAATCATTTATGAAACAAGTGTTTTTGCAAACTCTGGTTGTGTGTATTAATGTAAATAAATCAGATTATTACGTTAGAGTGCTAATAGATAGTGGGTCTGTAAAATCTTACCTAAGTAAATTCTTGGCTGTTACCTTGAATTTAGAGTGTACAGGGGAAGATACAATTATTCATGGATTATTTGGCGGCATTGAAAAAGGGAAGATCACAAAAAATACCGCGTAAATGTGAATAATATAGATAAGAGTTTCTCTTTTGATTTAGATGTTATGGATCAAGAAAAAATTTGTGTATCTATTCCAAAAATCAGTAAACCTAAGATTATCAATAAAATTAAAAACTCTGGTATTTTGGCAAGTGATATTTGTTTTAATGAAAATATGTGCTTGTACGAAAATGATCCGAATGAAATACATATGTTAATTGGGGCTGACTTTGCAGGAAGATTACTCACGGGTGAAATCAAACAAATAACTGAGAATCTAGTCGCCATACATACACGTTTAGGCTGGACGCTGATGGGAGAATCTGGGGAAAATACTCGTAGGTGTGAAACATTGCTTTCTCTCCATGTTAGCGATTTGGATATATCAGAATTATGGCGATTGGACACAATAGGTATTAAAGATTTAGGGGAAAATCAGTCCAAAAGGGAATTAGAAGAAGCCGCTAAATTGCATTTTCTTGAAAATGTTAAAAGGGATCATGAAGGCCGATACATGGTAAATTTGCCGTGGATAAAAGATCACCCCCTCTTACTAGTTGCAGTAAGATAGCTGAAAAAAGACTCGCGAATTGCGTCAAATCATTAGAAAAGGTTGGAAAATTAAGCGATTACGAGGAAGTGTTTAATGAGTGGGAAAATGAAGATATAATTGAAAAGGTTGAATCTCATCAAGAAATAGACGAAGAACACTATTTGCCGCACAGGCCGGTATTCAAAGAAAATTCAACTACTAAAGTTCGCCCTGTTTTCGACGAGTCGGCAAAAGAGAAAAATTCCCCATCGATCAATGACTGTTTGGAAAAAGGTCCAAATCTTATCGAACTCATACCTTCTTTGATAAATAGGTTTCGATTCGGCAAATTTGGGGTGATTGCTGATATAAAAAAGGCATTTTTGCAAATTGGGTTACAAGAACGAGATAGACCTTTTCTAGGATTTCTTTGGCGGGAAAAGGGAAAACGATAATATAACTGTTTACCAACACAATAGAGTAGTATTTGGGATATCTTCAAGCCCATTCCTTTTAGGAGCCACAATAGAATTTCACTTAAAGAATGCCCCTGACCACTACAAAGAAACTGCGCACACCCTCTTAGAGTCATTTTATGTGGATAATTTAGTATGTAGTGTCAACAGTAAAGAAAAGCTGGATAAACTGATCGTTGAATCTCAAGAAATTTTGGAAGAAGGTAAATTCGAACTAAGAGGATGGGAGCATAATAATCTTGACCCACAAACAGAAAACACCGTTCCTACAGAAAGACGCAGCGTCCCTGTCTTAGGGCTAAAATGGGACTTAGATCAAGATTTACTCTCTGTAGACATAAAAGTTCACGAATCTAAAAATGAAATCCTAACAAAAAGAAAAATATTATCGCTGGTACATAAGATATTTGACCCTATTGGTTTTACTTGTCCGGTAACTTTAATACCGAAAATAATGCTGCAAGAGTGTTGGACACTCAAAGTCAAGTGGGATAGCGAACTACCGGCATCTATTTGGCAAAATTCCAAAAATGGAAAGATCAGCTCGATCGCTTGAAAGCTATTGTTGTTCCAAGGTGCATGATAGAAGATCCTGAGACTTCGCAAAATTTAAGTCTGCACGTGTTCTGCGACGCCAGTAAAGCAGCTTATGCTACTTGTATATTTCTTAGAAGCGAAAATGAAAATTCAGCCTCATGTCAACTTGTACAAGCCCGATCTAGAGTAGCTCCACTGAAATCCATTTCAATACCCAGACTCGAACTCCTTGCTTGCACAATGGGGCAAGGCTTGCCTGTACTGTGAAAGAAGATCTAAAACTTCCATCTTTACCAGTTTTTTATTGGTCAGATTCAACTAACGCTCTCTATTGGATAAAGAAATCGGAGAACTGGGCTGTTTTTGTATCAAACAGAGTCAAGGAAATACGGAACCTCTCAAATCCGGATGATTGGTACTACGTTCCGGGATCGAAAAATCCAGCAGACCTTCCCTCTCGAGGATGCAGCGTGGATGTTTTGGCAAAATCAAAATGGTGGGAAGGCCCTGATTGGCTCAGAGGTCCTCCAAAAGACTGGCCGATCAAAGAAATTTATCCTGACTTTGAAATCGTTAACGCTGAAAAAAAAAGACAGTCACTTCCGCCACCAATTCGGAGACAAACAAATTTAAATTCTTCAATGACGTATCATCTTTGGAAAAATTGTTCGAATCATGGCATACGTGTTACGATTTTGTAACAACTTGAAGAAAAATCGGATCGATCCCAAAAAAGAAAAATTAGAAGTTGCTGAACTCTATGAAGCAGAAAAAGTTATTTTGAAAGAAATTCAACTAGAGACTTTGGCTGAAGAAAAACAGATTAAATTGAACACAATGAAAGGAGACGATGGATTGATTAGAGTTGAAACCAGAGTTTCCTGCAGGAAAGACCTAGAAACCTTCAGATATCCGATATTACTACCGAATACACATCAGTTAGTTAAAAACTGATTATGGAAAAACACATAGAACTTGAGCATGCTGGTACTCAGACGTTAATGTCAAACCTCAGAGAAAGTTATTGGATAATCAAGAGTAGAAAAACGATTCGTCAGGTAGTAAGAAGTTGCATAACTTGCAAGAGGTTTTCGGCTCGCCCTTTAGAAACAGTCAGTATTCCTCTTCCAGAAGATCGAGTGAGAGACGCGGCTATTTTTGAAGTTTGCGGAGTTGACCTATGTGGTCCACTTTTTTTTAAAGGAAAACAAGAAATGTTGGATTGTTTTATTTACATGTGCGATCTATAGAGCAGTCCACCTGAGTTAATCACTTCTTTGTCGACCGATAGTTTCATCTTAGCTTTCCGCCGGTTCATCGCGAGAAGAGGTCGCCCTACTACGATTTATTCCGATAATGGAAAAAATTTTGTCGGCACATTCAACGCTCTAAATTCTATTGATTGGGATAAGATTCAAGATTTCGCTCTTAAGATAAAAATTCAGTGGAAATTCAGCCCTCCATCAGCCCCTTGGTGGGGAGGATTTTGGGAACGACTAGTGGGAATGTTGAAGAACGTACTTAGAAAAGTTCTTGGAAAAGCAAGCTTAAATGAAGAAGAACTAAACACATTATTATGTGACGCAGAAAGCATAATTAATTCCAGACCCATTACTTACCTTTCAGAAGATCCTAAAGATTTAGTTGCCCTAACTCCAGCCATTAGTTGCCCTAACTCCAGCCATGTTCCTTCAAGAAATTCGCGAAATTGGAGTGTTCCTGATTTTGATATGATAGATTCCAAGAAATTAGAAAGAAGATTTATTTACCGAGTGAAGATACGCAAAGACTTAAGAAACAGATTCCGAAATGAATATTTGGGTTTGCTAAAAGACTATTCAAAGGTCCGCAAAGAAGCATCGGTTAAAGATGGAGATATCGTGCTAATCGGAGATAATGATGTTAAAAGAATCAATTGGCCAATGGCAAAGATAATAAAATCTTTTCCAGGAAAAGATGGTAGAATTCGCGTAGTAGAGGTAAAAACACCTTCTGGCAACCTCATCAGACCAATCCAGAAACTTTACCCTCTAGAAGTCAATCTTCCTGAGGCAAGTGACTTTCGTGAACGAATTCAAAAGGATCAAAAGAACCAAGAAATTTCTACTTCTCGACGAGGACGAACTCTAAGACCTCCTAAGAGACTTGAACTTTAGAAATTTTTGAGTTGTCAACCTTAACAACTCAAAGATGGGAGGATGTCATATTCCGATCAATCCGTCCACGACCACTCCCAGAAATTCAAAAAAATGAACTTTTTTTTCTTTGGCAACAAGCCAGACGGACTAAAGGTTTTGCTGAGTACAGACTGATAGAACTCTCTTCGCGGCCCATGTTATGGGATACATATTTTCTTTAATTTTTTAATTTAATTGTCATATGTCGTAGTGTTAGTTTGTAGTTTTGTTTTGTGTGTGTGTGTCGATAATTAAAAAACTAAAAAATATTTTCAAGTTTCATTTTTGAAGATTGCGCATTTTCTCTTTCACGTCGCCAGCAGAGAGGATATACGGCAAAGAGGCTCATCCCCGGAAATTTTGAAGGTAAGATAAAATTTAGTTTTCTTACCTATTAGTATCGTTTTTCACTAAATTTAGAAGTGAATTTAACAAAATAAAAGGTATCAATCAAAAGCAGGCATAAATTGCTATTTTTCCCGATTTCTGTCATTTTACTATGCATCAATAAGTTTATTTGCAACCGATATCAATAATTAGAGACCGTTTAAATATAACTTATTCTTTTTTTTATGAATATGTGTGAAGAACAAACACATTCAAAAAAACTAAATTTCACGCCAAGTACATTGACGAAATATTATCTTCCCAAATTAAAAAAAATTTCTCGTAAATAACAGAAATGTTATAGAAAGTATAATTTTCACCCTACAATCTATCATCTCAGCAACATGAAAAGTTGAAACAACTCAAAATAATAATTAAAATTATTAGAGAAAGACCTTGTATTTTGCTCTCGTGCCAAATATTTTATTGACTTAAGGCTCGTTTAAATAGTCGAAATTTTAATGCTCATTAACCCATTCTCTTTAACCACATGAAATAAACCATTATCTAAATAATTTTAATGGCATATGTATCAAAAGTTCTAAAAACAGGAAAATAAAACTAATAGTTAAACGTTACATCGGACAGGTAAGTGAACGTATAAATGTTACATTTACAATTGATGAGCATTAGAAAGACAGAATACATATATTTCGATTTCACTGGAAAAGGATATTTTTTTTTAATAAAATATTCCCTTTCTCATTTTTTAAGCCGTATTTTATTTTTTTTTGAATTAGCAGCAGATGTATTGCATATATTCTTCCACATATAGGGTAATTGAAATTAAGTAAGCTGATATATTCAGATACTCCTGGCGTTAAAAAAAAAACCCGAGTGAGCATAACCCCAGACAGTGCTCATATAATTTTCTAATATAATTTCGATTCCAGTGAAGAAAACTTACATTTCCTCCGCTCGTAAAAGAAATAGCACTGTACTGTATATTTGCAACAGCCCATAACTTTTGAGCCCATAACTGCACAAATGCCCAATAACTGTACGAAAACAACATGTGAAAATTTAAGACAAGCCTGATTTCATACCAGTATATATTTGAGGACTTAATAATAAATAACCAATAGGAGCAAAATAAACTTCGAATACTAATCTATAATCACTTAATTTTCATAGGAAGATCTGAATTACAACTATGCCGGTTCCAGCTCTAGAATAAGTTCAGATAGCTGTCACAGAAAGCTTCGCGAGTTACACCATCTCGCACACAAAATTCCAATAATAATATTCGCAAGGTCTGTCTTTACACTCAAAACCACAAACACATCTCCTTATAATTACATCCTCAACATCTTCAACATTTCCACTTCAAATAACAATCCTAATCTTTGTGTAACTCGGTTCCTTCGCAAGGAAAATTTCTCATATCAATCAACCATAAAAAAATGTCCTTAGAAGTTCACTGGATACGCGTTGAGAGCTCACTACAGATTGAGAATAGTTATATAATATATAAACAATTCACAATAACAAGTAAAAAATGAAATAAAAAGAAATCAGATGCAAAAAAAAAATTAATGCAACCATATGAGAAATCATATTTTCATTTCAGATATGCCTTCCATCACCCTACTCCAAAAATTGCATTCGAGATGCACAAAAGATTCGACATCGCATCGTAATTAGTTTCCATTGAGAAGTGTAGCATGCAAAATTTTGTCTTCTGAAACAGTTAAATTCGCAACTTTGCTATGATAAATGCAGATCCTTAAATAGCTCCACAGCGTGTGTTGACCAAATTGCGGAATCAAGACAATTCCTTAGGTGAAACGATGGAATCACACGATTCCGGAGCATATATGTGCATATTTAGAGCAATTAATAGAAATGTTACTGGTATCTCTTTGAACCATGCAAAGGAATTTGTTAATAAACGTAAGTTTTTATTTCGGATAAAATTCTACATTTCTGTATTTTTATAATGCTACTGAGTCAGAAATAAATATAACCTTCTAAAATCATGCTTCATACGAACAATGAGAATCTTACGAAGATAAAATTTCAAAACATTCTGTAGAACTCCCTACACGTGATACAGTGGAGTTTCCTAGTTCGAGCAGTATGTAAGTGTTGAAAAGTCTTTGTTAGTCAAGATCTTTGGAGCAAGGGGGAAAAAAGACTTCTGAAAACATAGGATTGTTGGTGACATGGCTAGTTGAGAACTTGAAATTAGATTGGCTGTTGGTTACGTGAAAAATCTTAGCTAATTTGATGAACTGGTTGCTAGCAACTTAGAGAATCAAGCAATGCAAGTGATTTGAGAATATGCACACACGAATATATTTAAAATGTAATATGACGTCTTACGCGTTTTTTCTTTAACAAGTCCTTTGGGTTCTTTGGGCCAGAATTAATGGCAACTCTTTTCCAACCAAATCCAAGAAATGAGATGTGAATAAGTGATGCAAATAAACGGACTTTAAATATCGGATCTTAGAGTAAGCTGGATGGCAATGTAAAGGAATGTTAGACAATTGATGTGCGTTGTGGCAGTTGATGATTATTACAGTTCGTGTTTCAAGATTGAATAAGTTGTGCGCAGTAGCGCACACAGGAATTTTTCAAGGGGGTCCGGGGTCAAAAGTTCACCATTCTTGTAACATGCTCCTTTTGATTTTGTTGATTTTCGGGAACAAAACACAGTAAAAAACTAATTATTCAATAAATAATTAGCATTAATTAATAAAATTAATTATTAATAACAAGTAAATAATTAAATTTTACGTACTATAAACTTAGAATTATAATCAATCGGAAAAAAAATCAAGGGCTTGGGGGAGTCGGAACCTAAGGACCCCCCCCCCTTGTGTGCGCCACTGGTTGTGCGTGACGTGGATTCATATATTGGTGCTCGACTGGAAGGTAGCCGTAAAGCTGCATCCCATTGCAGATAAAGACAAGTACTATTACAAGATATAATAAGGTAGTATTGATTACTTAATATTAGAATCGAGGATTAGGCGGTTCGCTTATTGAGATTGGTCTGAATTGTGGATTAGGTCTTATTATAAATATATATATATATTGTGTGTTGCGTATTGCGTCATCGTAGATTCTTTCATATTGATTATTAAAATTGAATTTGTTAAAAAGGTTTAAGTTGAATATCTTAATAAAGTCATATTAATATAATGTTTGATCCGAGTTCTTTCGCTAATCCTACACCTCTAGCTCACGCTGATGCTTCGAGAGATGTACTTCCAAGGGGAGGAACATCACAATGGCGCCCAACTAGGTTTAATCTATATGACCCCGAGATGAGAAACGCGAGAGGGTTTAATGTTTGGCCAGAAGTGTACTTTTCTGGGTCGGAGAACGTCACCGAATTTTTAGAGGGTATTGACAATCAAATCAAATTACTTGAAATACCAAGTGACTTATCGTGTGCTTATTTGAAAGGTCATCTCCTGGGGAGAGCCCTGGATTGGTACCAAATATTCGGATCGGCGTTAGTGCAAGATACCGCCACGGACTTCGCACAGCTGAAAGCAGCATTGTCGCAAGCATTCCCTGCCATCTAAAATAGGAAAGATTTAGAAACACGTTTTTACGCGTCACAGCAAAGACAGAACCAGGAACCGACGGATTTTGTTTACGATTTATTAAAGTTGCAATAGAAACTTGAACTGGGGATGTCTGAGAAAGCCCTTGTAGATCATATTTTTGTTAGACTTGAACCACAAGTCCAGGACTATGTTGAAGTGCGTAATCCACAAAACGCGATCCAATTATTGGAAGTCTTAGCTAAGTTTGAGGAAAGATATTCATGCAAGGCAACACTGGGTTCGAAAAATAGTGATAGTGTGGAAGGATGAGGTTGCAATGAGCGTAGGATGTCTAATGTTGGTAATAATCGAGGAAATTGGAGAAATTCTGAAGTGGTTCGTAGACCGAATAATGGTAGAAATGATTATAGGGGTAACTATCAGAACAGCCGTCAAGGAAATCAGTGGTTCGAGAGCAGGAATAGGTTTCAAAACGATGATCGCAGATTTAAGGATAGGGGATATCAATTTAGAAATCGAGGTCAAAATGACGATTTTAGTAGAGGGGACCAAAGAAATAGGGGTTCGAGTGAAAATTTTAGTCGAGGCAGTAGAAAACAAATGGGACGATTAAATGTTTTGAAAGTGAGTGATGTTAAAGGTGATCAGACGCAGTCGATAAATCTGTCACTGATTAAACTTTCAGCAATATGTATGTCTCCGGTAGAACTTCCGTAGGTTCCTATTTTATTAGACGAGACTTTTACGAAAGCGTTATGGGACACTGGAGCGGAGAAGTCATTTATATCGGAGGAGACATACCAAAAATATTTTTTTTATAAGCAAGTAAAGAAATCGAGTACTCAGGTGATCACGGCACAGGGAGCTAAATGTCGAAATATGGGAGTCGTGGGATTAAATATTCGAATACGGGATTTTGAAAAGCCTTGGTCGTTCCATGTGTTAGCAGATTTGGTATACCCATGTATTCTTGGGATAGACTTCATAGGTGGATCAAAGATTATTCTAGATTTTGATCGAAAATCTTTGGCGATTCCAGATTCGCAAATAAATAAGGTGGTTAAAACGGTTGAAATAGAAAAAGTAGAAATAGATCTTTCTGAGACAAAATCAGAAGAAACACAGAAACGGGAATTACAAGATTTGTTTGATAGTTTTCAAGGATTGTTTTCGGATAAACCAGGGCTTACGCATGTTTTATATCATGAGATTGACACGGGAGATAACCCACCGGTTGTTTCCAGGCCGTACAGATATGATAGGGTTAAACAAGAGATTCTCGATTATCACGTTGACAAAATGTTGAAAGAAAAAACTATAATTCCCATTCAATCCCCGTATGCGTCACCAGTTGTGTTATGTAGAAAGAATAATGGGTTACACCACCGGATAATCCGGAAGCGTATAGATTTGCTGTTGATTATCGGAAACTGAATGCGATCACGAAGTACCCTCGGTATCCTTTACCCTTAATAGACGATTTAATAATGAACATATCCCATACAGGGATAATGTCTGTCCTAGACCTTCAGTCAGGATATTTTCAGATGGCTGTGAACCCTAGTGATATAGTTAAAACCGCGTTTGTCACGAAAAATGGTACATACGCCTTTCGCAGAATGCCATTTGGCTTGTCAGGGGCGGCTCCCAATTTTCAGAAAGCAATAGATATAATTCTCAAACCCGTGATAGGCAAATTTGTGAATGTTTATATGGACGATGTGATTATATCATCTCCATCATTCACTCAACATGTTCAGCATTTGAAAGAAGTTTTTCGATTATTACATGAGGCGGGGTTAACCTTGAATAAGGACAAGTGTAAATTTGGTTGTGAAGAATTAAAATATTTGGGTTTAATTATTAATAAGGAGGGAATTAAAACTGGTGAAACAAAACTTCAAGCTATAGTTGAAATGAAACCTCCGCGTAACTCCAAAGAGGTGTCGAAATTTTTAGGAATGTCCCAATGGTACGCAAAACTTATTAAAAATTATGCCGATATTTGCGAACCTCTTTATAATCTTAAACAAAAATTAAAGAAATTTATTTGGTCGATTGAGGCGCAGAAGGTATTCGACGCGGTCAAGGCGGCTATAACAAAAGCGCCAGTTTTAAAATTCCCAGATTTCAAAAAACCTTTTGAGTTATTTGCGGATGCAAGCTCAATAGGGGTAGGAGCAGTTCTAAACCAAGAACAAAGACCAGTAGTATTTGTTTCTCGTACGCTTAGTGCTGCGGAGAGGAATTACACGGTAACAGAGAGGAATGTTTAGCAGTGGTTTGGGCTCTGAATAAATTCAGAACGTATTTAGGTTCTTTGCCGATTAAGGTTATTACGGATCACGCTGCGCTAACGCATTAAACGAATGGTAAAAATTTGTCAAATAGAAAGATCAGATGGGCATTAAAATTAGCAGAATTTAATATAGAATGGGAGCATCGTCCTGGAACTCAGAATACAGTAGCTGACATTTTGTCGAGAAACCCAATTGAAAGTATAATAAAAGAGAACGTGTTAATTGTGCAATAATCAAAAGATTTGGTAGTTTCGTCACGAGATCAGTTAATAGAAGAGCAAAGAACAGACCCAGAATTAGGTCATATCTATAGATATCTGGAAAACCCAGAAGATAGCTTGGTTAATGCGGCAATATGTGAGAATTGGTCTCGGGATTTTAGGCTAGTTGAAGGCTTGTTATTTTATGCGAAATATGCAACGTCATTAGGAGAAATGCAGTATACATTCCCCCCCAAAAAAATCTTTAAGGAATGAAATAATGAGAGAATTTCACGACAAGCCATTAGCAGGTAATTTTGGACGTTTTAAAACTTATCATAAAATAAGGGATGTTTGTTATTTCCCGTATATGAGAAAATTTATTGATCAATATGTCTCTACATGCCATATATGCCAAATTAATAATTATAAAAACGCGTTACCAGCTGGTCGGTTAATACCAATTGTATCAAATTATCCAAATGAAATAGTTACGTTAGATTTCTTAGGTCCGTATCCTGTGTCGAGAGTAAGACGTAACCGATATGTATTAGTAATTACGGATCATTTCAGCAAGTGGGTTGAAATCATACCCCTTAAAAAGCCTCTGCTCGAGTTATAGCAGATACTTTTTTTGATAATTATATATCGCGTTTTGGAGCTCCAATAAAATTAATTAGTGATAACGGTCCCCAATTTATTTCTGATATTTTTGAAAAATTAAGTGAAAGATTAGGCATAAGGCATGTGAAGACTGTTGTATATAGACCTCAAGCAAATAGAACAGAACGCGTAAATCGCGATCTGGTGCAAATGATTGCAAATTATGTCAATGAGCAACATGACATATGGGACCAATTCTTACGTGAGTTTGCTTATGCTATTCGTACAGCTATAAACGAAACAACGGGGAATTATTTTTAGGTCGAAAGTTAATTACGCCTTTTCAGAAATTAGTGATGGTATTAGACGGAACGGAATTTGCAGTAGGAGATATTGAGAGATTGTTTGAGGAAGCTAGACGAAACACAAAAACTAAGCATGAAAAATGGGAGAAATATTATAATAGACGCAGGCGTGATGTGCAAATTAAGGTGAATGATTGGGTTTTGGTAGCAACACATCCTTTAAGTTCGGCAACAAGAAAAGTGGTAGCTAAGTTTAAACCAAAATTTGAAGGTCCGTATAGAGTACTAGATGTAAAGAATAACAACGTAGTGATATGGAAGTCGGGGAAAAGGTTAACGATTAATGTAGATCAGGTTAGAATATATCGTCATAGGAAAATGTGACGAGACGAAGATAGGAACTGGTAATTCGGATAATGGTAGTTTGCACGATGAATCAAGTAGTTTTGACAGAGGACAACGGAGATCAAATGACTCGCGAGATGGTAAAAAGAAAGGGTCAGAAGTAAAGCGTGAGTTGGAGGAAAAAGGGTTAAGTTTTAGAAATAATCAGGGAGAGAAACACACAAATGAGACCAATAAGCGCAGACCACTTATATCAGATCAATACCTAGTTCTTGGTCTGAGAAAGATAGAATGATTAAAAGGGGTAAAAAGGAACGATTACCCTATAAGAGATCACATGAATCTAGGTCGGGAGGACCAGAAAGGAAGGTTCAGAAGGGATCAGAGCATAGAGTACCTAAAAGAGCTTTGTCATCTAATAATAGGACTAATTATAATCTGCCAAAATTTAGAAAGAAAAGCCGAAAGGAAGAAACAGTAACGCCCACCACAAGCGGCTATAACCTCAGACCACGAAATAGAACAAGAAAGGAGTCCCGACCGACAATAGAGAGCAAGACACAACGGGGAGGACCAGTTCGATCCAGAAAAGGCAGAGGAAGCAACGATAGCCCCTACATCGAAGAACAAACAAGATCAAGCAACAATAATGCCGGACGAGGAGGTGATCAACAACGGCAAGACCAGGAAAGGAGAGGAACGTGTACAAAGAAATCCTTGTCACTGGAGGTCTTGGTAGGAAACGCCAACTACAAGTCATAAGAACCAGGTTGTTGTGTGTGTATCGTTTCTTTTTATATTCTTTCGAACAAGTGGTTGGAAGAATTATTGCAATGAAGCAAGTCACGGTCGGATATTTAAAATTTAAGAAGCCAAGCAAAAGTGGACACTAAAATGAGTGTGTTTTTCTAGAAAAGAAAAATAAACTTTTGTCTTGTAAATTTTTTGTATAATTATGGAGAAAACAATTGTAAAAATGCATTTGTTTACTTCTGTTATGACTTCGCTAAGATGCGACAATTCCTTTGGTTGTTTGTTTTAATTGTTTATTGAAAAATGTTTGTAATTGTATAGTGTGTATATATATATGTTGCTATATTGTTTCATATCAATGAACATCTGGTTTTGGGAAACGCGGCGTAGATAGCATACTAACATAACATTTAACCAGCGCTACGCGATTTGAGGGGAAGTTTTTGAAAGAGCCAAATGAAATATATGTATAGAAATTAGTTGCAATTTAAAAGTGATATGTACTGTTTAAAAATTGTTAAATGTAATCATAATGTGTAAAACAGAACCTGAAGTCTATAGGAAATTAATGAATGGTTTATCTTTCTTTATACAAAGAACAGAGCAAATGAGAAGCTGTAAAGAAGAAAAATTGTTAGAATTTAAGTAAACATTTAGGTAGAATTAAGTTAGTTAAGAGACGTGTGTGTGTGTGTGTGTGTGTGGGCCTCGTTTATTCTACCATTTAAGTCATATATGGTTTTTTCCCGGCCCTGTAAACCAGATCGGGCACGTCTATTTATTTTGTACATGTGAGAATCTACCGTGATTAAAATGCATGACTATGAATGTTTGTCTATTTAATTAAGTAAAATTTATTGAAGCTGTGGAAATTCAAATTAAGGAGAAATATTAAAAATTAAACCTAAGATGAATAGTAAAAATTAAAATTTAAGTGAAGCATTAGAAATTAACGGTTAGAATAAAATTTAGGCACGTAATTTCTTAAGGGCCATTAAGACCCTCGAATAAATCACGTTTTGTTTCTTGGAGGGGGTCTTTTCTTTAACAAGTTCTTTGGGTTCTTTGGGCCAGAATTAATGGCAACTCTTTTCCAACCAAATCCAAGAAATGAGATGTGAATAAGAGATGCAAATAAACGGACTTTAAATATCGGATCTTAGAGTAAGCGAGATGTCAATGTAAAGGAATGTTAGACAATTGATGTGCGTTGTGGCAGTTGATGATTATTACAGTTCGTGTTTCAAGATTGAATAAGTTGTGCGTGACGTGGATACATATATTGGTGCTCGACTGGAAGGTAGCCGTAAAGCTGCATCAAATTGCAGATAAAGACAAGTACTATTACAAGATATAATAAGGTAGTATTGATTACTTAATATTAGAATCGAGGATTAGGCGGTTCGCTTATTGAGATTGGTCTGAATTGGATTAGGTCTTATTATAAATATATATATATTGTATGTTGCGTATTGCGTCATCGTAGATTCTTTCATATTAATTATTATAATTGAATTTGTTAAAGGTTTAAGTTGAATATCTTAATAAAGTCATATTAAGATAATGTTTGATCCAAGTTCTTTCGCTAATCCTACACCTCTAGCTCACGCTGATGCTTCGAGAGATGTACTTCCAAGGGGAGGAACATCACAGTAAGATTAAAGAAAATAAAATTTGAATAAAATATTTATAATTTAGCAATGAGTGGGATTCCCTTGGAATCCTAGGAAACATAGTTCAGGAGGTTAATAACTGTCAAATAAAATCTTTCTTTGTCTTTTAATGTTGGTACAGCCTTATAACTTTCCAAGATTTATAACACATTTGAATTTAGGGTTTGCAATCCCGGGATTTAGGAATAACATTATCTAAAAATTTGTTCAATATTATTTATTGAAAAAAATCAAAACAAAACTTAATTCATCATAAAAACAAACAAAAAATAGCACATTATGAATTCAATAATAGCACAATTTGAATTCATTAAAAACTGACCCATTTCAATTAAAGATCGATATGTTTCAGATTTTCCAAAATCTTATTGTAAAGTTAAAACAGAATAAAAAGCCCCTATTTTATTTTCATTGAAAAACACTGTACATTCTTTCTTATGTATAGTATATTTAGAATTGATAACTGCCTGGTCAGAAGACATTCTAAGGAAGTAGAATTTTCAAAATTAAAAGTATGAAGTCTGAACTGGAATTTTTTTTCCGACAAACTCACAAACACCTGTACACAGCCCATAGAAAAGATAGAGAGGATTTACACAAAATTTAATCTAAAAAAAAATTTTCTACTTATATAACACCCACAAAAAAAAAATACTTGCCTTTTTTTAAAAAAAAAAATCTTATTAATATATAAAACTAACAATTTATCATAATTAACACTAAAATTAACTCTAATAAAAATACTAAAAAAAAACAGACTTCAATATTAAAAATAATAAGTACATTATATATTTCACAGTCCAATAAAATTCTGTCTTTTGGCTTCCTCAAAAAATGTCTTTTCAAAATATTCTTAACAGCATTT
This sequence comes from Trichonephila clavipes, assembly GCA_019973935.1. Classification (NCBI taxonomy): domain Eukaryota; kingdom Metazoa; phylum Arthropoda; class Arachnida; order Araneae; family Nephilidae; genus Trichonephila; species Trichonephila clavipes. The sequence goes on along the minus strand of BMAU01020333.1, from coordinate 343,325 downwards.
AAATATTAATACATGCAATCTAATTTGAAAATATATTTATATATAACAACAAAATAACATTATTAAATTTATCTCTCTGTAGATCAGTGCTTCTCAAACTTTCAGTATTTGTGACGCAATTTTCAATGCACCCCCCTTCATGCCATAACAATGTACTGAATGTAATTAAAATATACTTTGACATGTACGACTTTAATTATAAACCATACAAATTATCACGATAAGTATTAAATTTTGTAAATGACAAACCCATGGGAGGCACTAATAATTATTACACCTGTTTTTAATTTAGTATTGATAAATTAACTATCAAAAACATTGTGCGGTGCTGATATTTTTATACGTACATATATTATATCAGTGTAAATGTGTATATTTAATTTTTATTACATCAGAATGTATTTTGTTTTGCTTCCTTTCAGTAAATTAATACTTATTTTAAATCTCTTACTTTCGACTTTCCAATAAGCACAAAGGGATATCACACCCCCTAGGGGGTCATGCCCCTCAGTTTGAGAAACGCTGCTGCAGATCTGAGTTAATAAGTTAATAATAACTGAGTTAATTCACAAACTTTAAATATTCAGAAAGAATTTTGAAAAAAAATACTTTTTCGATTCTTCGAACAGCAATAACAGCTTATGAGAATATACTTATAATAACAAAATGTTATTACTAAAGTTATCTCTCAATGTATAAAAAAAAGAGAGAGAGAGAGAAATCTAAAAAAACACACATCTTTTATATTGACAACATAATTCAGAAAAATGATTCATTTCATAACTTTTGTTTTGTTATTTAGTTTTATTTTATTTATCTTATTCTGTATGTTTACTTACTTCTGTAAGCCCCGTGTGATACTTATCGTGCACGGGAATTATTTTATTTGCTTTCAAAAAAAAAGTGATTGATGATTCAGAAAAGAAAAATCAATATTTACTATAAACATCAGACAAATAAGTCACAATTTTGTTTTATTATTGAGGAACAACAATGAATGGTGCCCAATGTCTCGCTTCGGAAGTGAAAGCTTTCTATATAAATTTTCTGAAAATTAAATTCTTACAAAATTTTGATGAGAAAAAAATTTCAAAACATAATGCAGACAAAAATCAAATCGCGGGATTAGCCATTTTAATCCCGGGATTTAAAGATCCCGGGGCTGCAAACCCTATTTGAATTATTAGAGTACCTGAAATACTTTTGAATTTTTTTTATTTCTAATGGGCTGCGAATTGATCATTAACCATTGCAGACCTAGTACATCCCCCAGTACCTGGTATCACTTTTCAGTACTGTACCCTATAGGCAGATACCAATCACTGCAGGTAATTTTGACGCCCAGTTTCCTCCCGAGAGGGAGGCACTTGAGCTCTGACGATGCGAACCTGTACTGGGATTTAATTTTGCCGAGAGCATCCAAGCCAAACAGACACTCTTGGGATCTTTTGCATGCCGTATAATCATACGACATAGCCGCTGTCGATTTTCGGCATCATAAAAATCCAACGACTTAGGCCGGGGTTGAGCCCGCAACCTTGGGTACAGAAGACCAGCGACAAACCAACCACGCCTATTGAAAAATATAATAGCTAAGTTTAAGATAGGAACGCGAAAGGGTGAGCGAGTGATAATAAACGTCGCACAATAAAGGAACACGAGGGCTATTTTAGCGAAGGTCCTCGTAATTTTCCTCGGTCAAATGAAGAGGACATCATCTGAGCTCCTATAAATAATTTTTATTTAGAATTTCACAATTAACTTATTTACAATGAGTGCTTCAAAAGATTGAAACTACCAGTTTACTATTTATAAATGAACTCAGATTTCCGGTAACAAAAAGTTATTGTACGATATTCATTGCTGTTAAAATGTTTCATGTTCATGCACAAACTAATGATAAAATTTGCCTTCACTTTAATTCCCTTGTTCTGTTACGAAACATAAATTGTATAGATCATCAACTTGTGCTAGCAATTTAAATGACAGCTACATAATAGAGAGGATTATAAAAACTTTAAGAAAAGCCCTTAGCTATGATCTTCAACAAAAAATTATATTAATTGAAAAAAACTCAAGGAAAAAACTTTTTTTAAAACTTTTAAAACCATTAGATTTAAAAATTGAGTGAATCTCTACCTCTAAATTAATCAAATCCCGTCATCTTAAAGGTCAGGTACTCCATAGGATTAATCGATGAAAGAAAAAAATGCATGTGTGTGAATATCTAATTTAACAGAATGGCTTTAGAAGCTGGTATTTCCCCCTCCCCCTCTCGATTTTTCAGAATATTTCAAAGTGTGACTCACGAACGCTTTTGTGAATATATGATGTTGCAATACTTATTAAAAACACTATTTAGTACAAGTTAACTTTAACAGTTACAGAATCTAGAAATGAGAAAATAGTTGCAAGTTACTAAAAATGAATAAAATCTTAGGATTATATTAAAATAAAAACGAGCAAAAACGTTTTATTTATTACTTCTTTCGGATTATTTGCATATCATCTGAACAAAGGGAAAACTTGATGAAGGTTTAAACGATGTTTTTTCCATATAAAATTAAATCCCACACAATACAAAAAAAAAAAATCTTTTTTAGATAAGGAGGACAAAATATAAGAACTGGTTGCGGAAAACCAGTCGAGAGAGCAAAATACATATTTTGATCATAACGAATATTCCTTAATTTCTGAAGTTGACAAGATTATTCAAGCATATTTTAAAATGGTCAATAAAATTGTTATCGATGGTTTCTACTACATCAAAAAGCTACTAAAAAGGAAGTTTAAAATGCATAATAAGTCATTCCTACTGAAAAAATTGTTTTTAATTCCTTTTTCTTGATTATTATTGAAAAGAAAAGATCCAAAATACCACAATTTTTGTTACAATGTAAATGGATCGTATATATATATATATATATATATATATATATATATATATATATATATATATATTATTATTATTATTAATATTTATAAACCATTGGCAACAGCAATTAAATGAATAAAATAAAAAAAAAAGAAACGAGCCTTACAGTAGTCGTATATGATGTGTAACATCTGACATGTTGTGGTGGTAAATACGCAATAGTAACTTTTATCTTGAAAAAAATGAATCGAGTTCGATTGGAATTAATTTTGTATCGAGAGAGAATAACTATATCTTTAATGAAAATTTTATTCAATTAACACAAGCAGTAATGCAATTTTTTATCAAACACAATTATTCTTGTTCAATTTAAGGAAGAGCGGATATAATAGACTTATGATAACTAAAATATATATATGACACATATACTTGTGATTTCAAAGTATTTAAAAACCATTGAGAAACAGCATCAATAACAATATCGCTGTTAGTAGTCGAAACATTTTGATTTGTGTCCATTTCCTTGAGTAAACATGTAAAGTAAGCTTTTAAGATGGGTAAAAAGAATGCGAGGGTTGTCGTTGGGGATGGGTTTCGGAGTACATAGTCCCGTCGGACTCTAACCTCCTATCCTGGAATTTTAGATGACTGTACTAGATTTACCAATGCCCTTTTTACACGCTCTCATTGGCCAAAACCAATAGCGCGCTTACGTCACTTCCTGTTACCCACATCCATCCCTTTTCACGAAATCACTCCGACAAATATCCAGCAATCGAGAGGGAAAATGTTACACATCAAAAGACCTTTTCAACAAAAAAGAAACAGAAAATATTCGTGCATGGGATTCATGCAAGGATCCTTCTCTCTCTCTCGTACAACCAACTCGATTATTCCATCTCCCCCGCTTAAATGGAAGCACGCCATCGGAATCTAAGCGTGGCGTTCTATAAATATCTTTTCAGTATATATCGATTTTTACCCTTCAAAGCGAGAGCGAAAAGATGTATCGAAATCCAACGCGTTCTTGCTCCCTGTCCAGGTGATGCGGCATACCCGGAAGTAATCTGCAACCATATTCGTTAATCGATAATGCGCGGACAGCCCTCCTCCACACTCTACAATAATCTTTCCAGCGTTCGCATGCGCTATTCGGATCGCTTTGGACAGGTAACGATCGACATATTCCCCCCTCCTTTAGTGAACACATAAACAGGAGGGAAGCTTCGAATAATGAAAAGAGAGCTTAGTGTCAGTGACAGTAGTGAATGAATGGATGAGGGTTGTTTAACAGGCTCGTTCATGTATTATTTCGTAAGGAAATTATAAAACTTTTGCTGGAGAAAATCGCGTACAGTTTTCTTCAATCATAATTTTCTTTTTTTTTTAATTTGTGCATTTGTGATTCCCGATTAAGGATTGATCATTTAAAACCAGTCATTTGCTTTACTTTATTTCCTTTTTTAGTTGCCAATAAAAAAAAACCTCAGAATTCAAAATTAAAGCCATCAAACACTGAACATTAAAGAAATGAATAATAAGGAGTGACAATCCCACAATTCCCTTTTGTAACTTAAATTTACATAATCAGGGATATATATTACTTGTAATATTTTTAAGTTAATTGTGAGACTGGTGATGCTTAATAACGATGTTAATTTCAACAATTACTTTTGTAATTAATTACACAGAAAATTCAAATGTATTTTTTAAAAATTACAAAGTTATATATATCAACGCATTGACATGTGGAAATAATTCCGTTTTCTATATACTTCCGGAATAAGAAGGATCATACTTCATTTTGATGAAAAAAAATACACTCCTTTAATTTTCGACACAAAATTATTTAGGAAATATTGGTTAAGATTCGCTTCCAGTACTTCTTACCACCATACCCCACCCCCTTACACACGCAGCATATAAAACCCTCATATATCCCCAGAAATATTTAGTTTAAATAAATCGGAAACAATGAATCAATGAATGGGGGCGGGGGGAATACAGAACTTACATTAGGAGAGGTAAAAATACACAAAATTTCTACGTATCCAAAATTAAGAACTGAGAACTAAATTTGAGATGCATCAGAATAAATAAAAATAAACTAGAATAAAATTCCTGACATCTTACATGTATATTATCAGAAAAGTGATGAAAGCTATATATACACATCTGAATATAATTTTTTAAAAATATATCAATCAAATCATGTTAATAATTTTATATAAATAATTCTTTATAAATCTTTTCATCTTTATCAGACAGTGGCGTACACAAGGGGGTTAAACATCCATAGATCAACAAAATTTTAATTTTTATCATAGAAACTATCCCTTGGGGCTTTCATCTACATGCTTTTTAGTATGTACCCTTCCGTAAGAGGGTCAATGTACGCCACTGTTATCAGTAATATATACGTGCACGAGAAAAACTGGAGACGTATTAACTGCATCAATATTAAACCATTTTACAAATGAATGCATGGATTAGTTGTTTTTTGATTAATCAATTCTAACTTAAGAGAGCAAAAAATAATAAAAAACATGAATTCTCTAAATTTTTAACTCTTTAGCTTTCAAACTACAAAAAAATTCTTTAAAAGAATTATTAAATATTAAGGGGGAAACATTAATAATTAAAAGAAAAAAAGTGTTTCCACATAGAAAAACACAGCATGAGAAGACTAAAAATAGCTTTTAGTAATCCTTGAGTCTATCTCAGAGAATGATAAACCAGTCACATATATAATTGAGTCAATAATAAATTCAAAAAAACAAAACAAAAACTGAGGGATTTGTTAACGAAGAGATCATGTTAAGAGATAAGGTATTCCCAGAACTCAAATTTAAATTAAACCTGTATTGGGAAGAATAACATAGAATTACTATGTAAAATTTAAATTTACTTGGGCTGTTTAAGATTTCCAAATTAATAAGCAATAATTCACGAAACTGAAAGCAGGATTGACACCATAACAAGTTTCAATTTCAAAAATACTAAAATTTTATGCACAAAAAGATTCCTCGTTTTCAAGAAATGTTTTAAAATAAGCCTTATATTCATTAGATCTATATTCTAAGCTGGTCGTTTTAAATATCTATGTTTTCTCTCTAAAATTTTATTTTGTTCAAAGCTTTAATTTTAAAAAAAATTATGCTATTAATAAAAATTAAGTTTAGAGATTTCGATAGTATTTTTTTACTTACAAAATAAATTAAATTTCGTAAAATTAAGCAAAACAAACTTTAAAAACTTTAAATTTTATTTATTGACCTTTTTCTTAGTTTTCATGTTTCATCAAGTTTTGTCGTCATCCCTGCCCCCCTCTAGAGAGAGTTTTGCCTTTTTTTAATCTATGTAATTATTTGTGGAAATTTTTACATCGCAACAAAAGCATTTCTTTTATTTCCAAACCAGACGCTTAAAGTTGACTAATATTAGCACCGAGACTGGTTTATTTTATTTCCAAAAGAACTGTCTGTGTCAGAATGAAAGAACAGACTTTTTTTTCTTTTTTCCCCTACTTCAAACACGCATATTTCGACCCGTATTCTATTTAACGCATTTATCATAACAATATAAGAAAGAAAGATATTCTGAAGATAGTATTAAAATCAAATATAGAATATGTAATTTTTTATAGCAATGAATATCCTTTACTCAAATAAGGTTTGGCATGCTGCAGCAATGTCACCTTATGTTCCATTTCGACAATCCATACAACATACATTATGAAACATACAGTATTTTTTTCAATAAGTAAAAGAAAATAAATGTATGTACAAATGATTCAATACAGAAATTACATACTAATAACTTGAGATGAACCTTTGAATACTTATTAATATAAAAACGTAAGTTAATTAATTATAAGTGATTATTCTAATACATATTTTTAGTTTCAAGAAAGGTAAAACATTTAACGTAGTTCGTTACTTAAGTCCTATAAAACGACTTTTACTCGTATAATATTGAACGCCATGTCCAGGTTTAGTTTCTTTTATCCTAACTAGACAGTAACACAGATAATAGTAACTAATCTCTTTTTTTTCTTTCACCCCTTGCTTTCTTAACATTTCAACATCTACTCAACAATCAGTTACATTGAAAACGTTCTTTTTCTAGAGTGTACTTATTTAATCGATTAATTGCATTTCGAAATGCAAAGCTTTTATTATTTTAAATCAATGGACAAGATAATACGTCGCATTTTTGAAAGCAAGTAAATGTTTATTAATGTCGCTTTCTAAAGCAACGCAAGGACTATTGGGGACGGACCTGGTAATTTAGAATCTCGGTCAAGTGACGAGGACGAACCGAATGTCCCTTCCACACCACGCCATGTGAGCACTCAGAGCCTCGACGTGCATCAACCTCTCTACACGGCGGATGTTTTAAGGCATCAGGAATCGAACTATTCTCTTTTACTGTTTCATAGCAAAATGTTGGGTTGTCTTGAAATCTAAACAAACACTCCAGAAAAATTTAGAGCCATTTAAATAACGTATGATTTAAAAACATTTTTTAAACATTTCATTTTCTCTACCTTTTCAACATGTGTACCAGAACAAAAAATGAATATCTTCTTATTTGAGAATACTGAAACAGCACACGGACATAACATAACCATTAATTTTCACAGTAACTGTTTTCAATTGATGAATGCCATAAATTGAAAATTCAAGTTGTCTGAAATGAGATCATAAGAGTTATGTTGGTATGCAGATTTCAAAGATAAAGAGAAAAATAATAGCCTTTAAAGCCTTCTCTTAAAAATAACTTTTCGTTCAAAAATAAAAAGCGAAAAAAATATTTTTAAGAGAAAGTTCAAGGTTTTGGAAACATTTGTCGTTCACTATTAATTTTTCACATCGATTACGTTTAAAATAAGCTCCACCTTAAGGACGTTTCTATGTTACCCAGAAGAAATTTATTAACTTCGACTAAACAAAAAGGTGCATTATTTCAAACAATATTCAAAGTAGATGGTCGCTATGCGTGCAGAAAATTAAAGCAAAAGGGCCTCCATTATTCATTCTCATCAGATTAAGAAAGAACAAATCGAACAGGAGAAGAAAATGCACAGGAAAATAACAACTGAGTTTTTAAAAAAAATAAAAATAAACAAGGATGCGTTTCCTTAAAAAAGTATCACTTTGGAATTAAGTTATATAAAATCACATATCTTTAAGACTACATAAAATCCACACAGAGATATTGTGAACTTTTTTAAAACAACTATACAAAAAAAAACCCAAGTCATTATTAATAAGACAAACGCGCTTACAGTGTATATTCATTAATAATTTTTTCTCATCCCCCAACTGCTTTGAAATTGATTCAGTTCGTTGCCAGTAGTACATGGATTAGATCTAGTGCATAGAACATTAGGAAAATTATTCGAATTCTTACCTACTTACAACTTGGCTGAATGACATGAACTACTTTTTGAACAAAGTTGCGATTCTTCCACGCTTTAAGGTTCATTGTGTTTAAATTTGCTTTAACAAGTTTCAATTTAGGTTGCTTCTAATTTGACTGAAACGTCCTCAAATTATTTCATTTTCACCACGAACTCATATTTTTATCACTTTTGCACAGCTTGCATTTTTTCAGTTATTTTTAAATTTTTAGATATCGGTTATATATATCATATTTGAGAATTTTTTCCCCTCAATACTTTTGAAACTGTAATGAAAACACAGACCTTTGGCACTTAAGTTTATCACACACACACAATTAATATTTTCTCATTAAGCATATAAAAATCGTATTTTTGAAAAGTTCGATACACATATGAGAATAAACATTTGTTATGTATTATGTATTAGATATTCATATATATTATATCACAATAAATATAGATATAATGTACGCAGTGAACTATAATATAGATAATATTATTTTTTCGATAACAGACACCTTAAACAACTATGCAATTTTTTTTTCTTTAATATCATAGAGGAAGAAGCTTTACTATTTTTTTAAAAAAAGCAAACCTTTGAAGTGTTCTTGAGGTTCAGCATTAGTTCTCATTAGATCTAAGAGTTGTTGCTCTAAAGGGAATCGTAATGCCTCCATATTTGTATTCATATTACTTGCAACTTGATGATCCTAAAAAATAAACAAAATTTAATTTGTCACACATTCCTAAATTATTAGTACTAATATTTTTTTAAAAAAGTTAATATCTCAAGAAAAAGGTAAAGAACAAGAAACAGAGTTGTATAAAAAATAATGAATAAAAGAAATTTAATTGTGTAATGAATTAAAGAAATTTAATTCCTTTCACAAGACACATCCAACGTTACAGTCTCATAGTTTTATAAGAAGCAGGTCAATGATGTTATTAATTTATTTTATATAGCCTGAACAATGATTGTTCAGTTACTAGTTGATACATAACTTCTTAAGATGATGTCTCAATACTGACAGTAAGATTAATTCAATAGTCAAGTTATAGATAGATAGAAGCATGCTATCGTATAAATTAAAGAAATTCGATAATTTTTATTAAAAACAATAGAAAGTTCCACGTTTAAGTAGAATGCGTTGATGTGAAAAATTGATATCTTGAAAAAGTATGAAAATTTAATAAGTAACCTAGGATGATAAGTAAAACTTGCTACATAAATTCATTGTAAATTGGAACGGGAGTGTTTTCTTTACAGGAAATAATTCATTTGGATTCAAGTATATCAAAGTTACATTAGAGCTACATAATGTATTATTGGCGGTAGACCACGTTAGATAAATTTTTAACAGATTATGCAAAAACGACAATCAACATAGTATATTTTTCTTCAACACTGCGACAAGTGAAGTTTTTCAGGTTCAGTAAGATTTATTATCCAACTACCTAAATTAACCCACACGACACTATAGTAAATAGTAGTTGCGAAAATCATTATTCCTTCAAAGAACGGGAAATATTCCAAACGAAGAGGAATCGTTCTAAAAGATGGGGGGAATACTCATACATTATTTACACAATGGGGGGGTGATTTTTTTAAAATTTCCTGCGAGGTTAAATGATACATAATTTACTATGTCAATAGTTTGATTCGGCGCTGAAGCAGATTGGCTATTAAAATCATAGCTAAATTAAATAGGCTTACAACAGTGGCGCACACAGGAATTTTTAAAGGGGGTCCGGGGTCGAAAGTTCACCATTCTTGTATCATGCTCCTTTTGATTTTGTCGATTTTCGGGAACAAAACACAGTAAAAAACTAGTTTTTGAATAAATAATTAGCATTAATTAATAAAATTAATCATTAATAGCAAGTAATTAATTAAATTTTACGTACTATATACTTAAAATTATAATCAATCGGAAAAAAAATCAAGGGCTTTGGGGGGGTCCGGACCCCCTCCCCTTGTGTGCGCCACTGGCTTATAATAAATGTTACACTAATGAATACTTTAATCGAAACTACATGCTTCATCATTCCCACTTCAATAAATGAAAAGGAAACTTCCTGTATATTTTTGAAATTGAAAATCCATCGCAATGAGGAAGACACATATTTTTAGAATTTTATTAAACTATATACAGTTTCAAAGAGAGTATCCATTCTATTCCATCTAAGGTATCCGACTACGTTCGGTACCGTGATTTTAAAAAAGCGTATAAATGAATAATTTTCATGATATTTAGTGTCACTTAGATTAGAATACATGTATAAAATTGTTTTAAGAACATTATGACAAAAAAATTTATTTAAATAGAATATTTTGGCAAAAAATTAACTTAGAATAATAACTTTTTTTCAAAACATTTTCCTTTAATAAAAAAGGCTTCTATAATAATAATATTTTGCTTATATAAAGTAAATACTTCTCCACAGAGTCTGAACTAGGATTTTTGAAAAAATCACATTATTTTCAGAGATACCACCCATTGAAATAATTTTATCGGTGTTTTTTTTTTCTTAAAGTTTCTCTCCTCTGTTGTAGTAAAATATGAATAATTCCACTTCTAAGATACATATTTCAAAACTTCTAGTTCAGCCTCAGTACAGAGGTCTGAGCTATATACAGGCAAAATATTATTATAATAGAAGCCTTTTTCATAAAAGGAGAATGTTTTGAAAATGGGCCATTCTATGTTCATGTTTTGTCAAAATATTGTACTTAAATAATTTTTTAATGTAATAATATTCTTAAAACAGTTTTATATACGTTTTCTAATCTAAGTGACACTAAATATCATAAATATTACCCATTTATACTCTTTTGCAAAATCAAGGTTCCGAACGTAGTCGGATACCTTAATTAAAGTTTGAAATTTTTATATAATTGTAACTCATACATTTAAAATAAATATTCTTATAAATTTGAACTTATATATATAATATCAGCCTAAAAATTTATATCCTTCTTTAAATGCAATTTTTCTGATATAACTAAACAAGCAGGAATAAAACTGAAAGCAGTTGACAAATTCCAGAGAACAAAGACATCAGTGATAACATGAAGGATCGTAAATTTCCTCCGAGAGGAAATAGGAGAGGAAAGAAATTATTTAAGCTACAACATTTACACCTCGCTTGCCTCCTCGTTAAGTAACGGTGAAATCGAATTGCTTATTCTGTAATTGCTCTCATCAATCACAAGAAAGAAAGATAGCAATATAGTAAGATTTATTGAGGTTAATGACCCATTCAATCCCGAAAATTCTGGAGCGATAACTGTAAGAATAACTCCAGAACGGTAGTTTGAGTTATTTATGCTATCTACTCGTATTTCACTTGGGGGGTTGCAGTCAGTAAAACTCCACTTAAAAGAACATCAACCACAGAATCTAAACATTTGAGATTCACTGGATTCGAAATTTGAAAATAGATCATTCAATTGACTGAGATAAGTACGGTAAAGATAACTTATTGCAATATATATATATATATATATATATATATATATATATATATATATATAATAAGCTGGCAATTTGACAAAAACAATAATCGAAAGGAAAGAAGACATTTCATATAGAGAAATGCAAAAAGTTTTACTGAGGAATAATTTTATAATAAGAAAATATTTAATTTTTTTTATAAACAGTTACTAATAGAACTGATAAAAATAATGAATAAGAGGAAAATAAACTAACACAATAATAGTAAATAAATCGTGTGAGAACTAGAGAAAATGAGATATTGGAATCGAAAAGAGATATAAATTCACAAAGAAGTTTTACTTGCGCAAACTGATCAAACGTAAAACAAATTAAAAGATTGCATAACTGAACTTGAATTATTTTTGAACATTGAAAATAGAGCAATGGATTTTATTTTATTTTTGTAACCCTCGATTTGAAAAAAAAAATTGTAAAGATTTGAATTATGAATTTGGTACAGAATAAAATACAATGAATTTGAAAATATTATTTTACAAAATATACATGAAAATTCTTTTGATACAAGTTGTACTGATTTTGTAATATAAGTTATGTATCAGAGTGAGATGATATATATATCGTATCAAATATTAAATAAACAAGATATTTTATATAAAGAACAATTTTTTGATAAACTGTTTCAAGCACTCAAAAGGAGAACTAAATAAAACTGGAATAAATATACGAAATGCTATTTAAACATAATTAGAGTGTTAAAAATTTAATAATATATGTAAATTGGTGAACCTGGTTAGTTTTTTTTAACCTAATGGGGTTAAATGATGGAACCGATGAATTAAACCTTATATACAGTCGAGCCTCCAGATTACGAACTCTATATTGCGAATTTTTCTATATAGTGAACTTTTTCCTGGAACCAAGAGCATTTCACGATTTTCTTCATAAAATAACCTCCCTATAGCGAAGTGCATTTTCTATACAACAAACTTTTTTTTGTGTGATTCAATTTTTTTCTACCTATTTTTGAAGTATTTTCGGAAATTTATTCTCTCTTTTAACGCATTTAATGGAGGTCATAAATCTTGAACCGTGGTTTTATAAGGTGCCTAAGTCGCCGAGAGTAACAGATTTCTAGGAGTTTAATCCAAGAAGTGTGACCTTTAACCCCCATTGTCCAGTTCCCTAGAAACATCTTCGATATCCCTCTTCACCCTCAGTGGAATTGTCTCGTGTCCTTGAACTAGTATCCGTTCATTTGTAGTGTTGATCAGTCGTACTGGTAACTTCGTTTCTTGTAGCTCAAAAATGTCAAAACATAAGTGCTTGAGCTTCCAAGAAAAAAAATAATTCTTCAAGAAGTACATAAAGGCATCAAGAAAAAGGATATTGCTATAAAATTTGGTATTCCTCCGAACAGCTTATCAATTATTATAAAAAATCGAGATAAGCTACAAAATTATGATTCATTGAATTCTTGTTCAATACGTTTAAGAACATGTGTCTATGAAGATGTCGACGGGGCAATTTTGAAGTGGATAGACACAATGCGAGATAAAAATGTTACTATCTCACGACCTTTCGTAATAGAGAAAGCTCTTCACAATTTGTTTAGGCATTGGGGTATAACTAATTTCTATGTAGCAATGGATGGCTAGAAAAATTTAAGAAAAGACACGGAAAAATACGCCTGAAGATATTTTTGGCGCATTGCAAAAATGCGAGACGTATTATGAAACAAAGCACATTTTTTCCAAACAAAATTAACAGATTTTATGAGTAATTAAATTTAAGGACGCATGTGGTAATGTATGTTTAGAAATTCTAGGTATAAAACAATGTATGTTTTAAATTACTTGTATGCTTTAAATTAGAAAATGTCCTTAAAACTCATTAACTTTAATATAAAATTATTTTCTTAATGTTGAAAATACAGTACATTATTTTATTTAACGACATTCTTTTTCTTGTTTTGCTTGCAGTTTTTTTTTTTTAGTTTTTTTATGGGTAAGTATAAAATAGGTAGATATTAATTTGCAAAAAGTTGTGAATAATTACTTTTTTTTAGTATATAATAGTGTTTTATGAATTTAAAATATTTGTTTTATGTGATTTTTAAAGTACATTGAAAGATGAATCTCTATATAACGAACTTTTTTTCAAGATTCAGCGACTTCGTTATAGAGAGGTCTGACTGTATATATATCTAAAAAATTTTAAAAAATAACAAGACAAATTTTACGTATCAAAATTAAATAAATGGAATTGCATATAAAAGAAAATTTGAGAGGAAAAACTGTTATATCAAATGAAAAGGGTGTGGATAAATTGCTTAGGTTGAAAGCAATACTCCATAAATATTCCTACACGAGTAATTTAGAAAAATGCACTACTTTAATAAAAAGCCACAAAAGAATCTTAAAAATATACGAGAGGCGTGACGAGTAATTTAGAAATCCACTATTTTAATAAAAAGCCGCAAAAGAATATTACAAATATACGAGACTAATTTCATAAATGTACTTTAATAGCACCTTTTCATTCCTTCCCTTTTTTTTAAGATTTACTTCTGTACTTTTAAAATTCATCTACAAAATAACATAAGATTTTATAATATTTACGAAACGTATATATTCGCATACACATACAAAGTTTGTAAAATCAACTTCAGTAACACAATTATTTTCATACTCTTATCAAATCGAAGAGCAAAAACTGTGTGTCAATATCTTCCAAATTCTGTAGTTGTCTTCGTGAAGAGATAGAAGTGTATAAGCCAAAGACAATTTTAGAAATATCACATAAAAAAGAAATGTCTGGGTTGCATTTCGTATCAAATAAGTAAAAAATAGTAAAGTAAAAAGATAAATTTTTCACTGAGTTTCAATACAAAGCAACATGTTCGGTCGAAAGTTGTCTCATTTGAGTTCATTCGCCTGCATATTCGACCTAAAAAAACAGGTAACTTAGAACACGATATGAAGAAGGCTCAGTCGATAACTGAATAATGAATGATATAAGGATTATATAATTCATTTCATGTTTACACAATAATGAACCAAATTTTTAGAATGGGAAAATATTTATAATTTTTTATGTATTTTTAAATGACTAACGTAGTTTAACTGTTTAAATATACTTCATGCTCGGAGAACATATGAAAAAAATTTAATTATACAGTATAGGACCTCATTAGTCCGGAATAATTGAAGCTTTAGGTTGTCCGCATTCAGCAAATTTGACTAAAAAATTAGTCAAGATACATAGCTAAACATTCTGCACAGAAAGAACATGTATTTAGAGGTAAGACAAAATAAAACGGTAAACAATTGCTCAAAAGAGAATACAAATTCAAGCATAACTTATATAGGGTGCTCCGAAACTTAACGATAAGCGACGTAAAAAGGGGGATTATATTCATGATGGTAAAGAAGAAAAAAATCTCTGGCACTTGGTTAAGTGAAGACAAGCACTTTTTTGAAAATTAAGAAAATTGACAGCCTCCATCAACGTCATTAGCTACTGTGAGCAAAAATTTCACAATTTTATGATGATTTTTTCGCTAATGTCATCTATCATAGACGTACTATTAATCGCAGTCACAAGTCAGACAAAAAGATTTGCTGGTATACTTAAAATTAACGTAGTTTGTGGGAGTCGGGGTTTGAAAAAATGATGTCACCTAACTTTGACTCTCCATAAAAAGAAAACTATTATATATATATATATATATAAACACAACCCCAGGCAAGTTTCTCAAAAGTTGGCGCATTTGGTTAAGATTCTAAAATGATACAACGCTTGTTACTTTCTATGCATAACAATCATAGAGAATTTTTTTTATTTTGCAGGACAAATCTTCATTATAAAAACACCTCTAATGATACCTTCCATCACATCATTAGGTACTGGGACTACAATTTCACACAGTGATCACATTCATACCCGTGTTATTAATGAGAGTCACAAAAAATGGAGGGAAAACCTCTGCTGGTTTTGTTAAAATTAACGTAGTGTGAGTCGGTTTGAGAAAATGATATCACCTAACTTTGACACTTCATTATATATATATATATATATATATATATATATATATATATATATATATATATATATATATTACTACTCTCAGCAAGTTATTTCAAAAGATGACCCATTTAGAGATAATTCCAAAATGATACAACACTTGCTACAGTTCTATCCATAATAATCATTGTCATTTTGTTTTCTTTCAAAAAATGGCTTCATTAAAAAAAATTGAATCTTAAGTGTGTAACCCAAATCAAACAATAAATTTAAAAATAAAACATATTTGTAATACCTAAAGTCTTGTTATATTACATTGTGACTACGCTTGGAGTCTCTAGTTTTGTAGAAAAATGTCGACGAAAAATAGTGAAGATTTGGAATTCCAGAACAAAATATTGTGGACTGACGAATCTACTTTTAAAAGGAAAAGATATTTAAACTTACATGGATGGCATGAAATCGTGAAAATCGGTTCCAATTTTAACTTAAAATCAACATGTGGTCCCGAAAATTAAACGGAAAAATAATTGAACAATATGAGTTTCCCAAAAGTTTAAATGGAGCCAAATACTAGAATCTTCGAAAAAATTTGTCAGACCTGATAGAAGATAGACCACTCTACATCTAACAAGACATGTGGTTCCAACAAGATGGGACTGGGAGTATTTGGACATGGAATATCCCGGAAGGTGGACTGGATGTCATGGTTCAATGTTATGGCTAGCTCATTCACCAAATTTAAACCCTGTCGATTTCTTTTACTTGGGCTTCATAAATGAAAAAAATTATTTTACGTCAATCGAAAGTGTGACCGAACAGTGGCAAAGAATTTTTGAAGCAGTGGAGGAAAGTTTTCAAGGGGCGACTTTTAAAAATGTGTAAAACGTGCATTGGTGTAGAAGGTAAAAAAATTCGAACATTTACTTCATTTAAGATTTACAACAAAAAATTTTTTATAATTTTTTAGAAAATTTATTGCCTAGTTTGAGTTACATACTTATGATTTAGTTTTTTTAAATAAAGTCATTTTGTAAAAGAAAGCAAAATGGCAATGATTGTTATGGATAGAAATGTAGCAAGTGTTGTACCATTTTGGAATTATCACTAAATGGGTCATCTTTTGAAATAGCTTCCTTAGAGTAGTATAGGTAATACATATATTGTGAAGCGTCAAAATTTGGTGATATTTTCTCAAACCGACTCACATTACGTTAATTTTAACAAAACCAGCAGAGGTTTTTACACCATTTTATGACTGTCATTAATAACACGGCTATGAAAGATCACGTTAGTAAGAAAATCATTGTGAAATTGTGGTCACAGAGAGTACCTAATGATGTGATGGATGGTATCATTAGTGGTGTATTTAAAATAAAGCTTGTTCTGCAAATAAAAAAATTCTCTATGATTGTTATGCATAGCAAAGTAACAAGTGTTGTACCATTTTGGAATCTTAACCAAATGCGCCAACTTTTGAAAAACTTGTCTGGGGTTGTGCGAAATAGCTTTCTTTTTATGAAGAGTCAAAGTTAGGTGACATCTTTTTCTCCAACCCGACTCACACAAACTACGTTAATTTTAAATAAACCAGCAAATTTTTTTTTGTCTGACTTGTGACTGCGATTAAAAGTATGTCTATGTAAGATGACGTTAGTGAAAAATCATTGTAAAAATGTGAAATTTGGGGCCACAGACGTGATGGAGGGTGTCAATTTTCCACCTTTTCAAAACTGTGCCTGTCCTTACTTAATCAAGTGTTGAGAATTCCTCCCCAATTTATCCCAGTGCCGATAACACCCCACCTTTCACTTTGTGCCCGCTTATCGTTAAATTTCGGGACACCCTGCATAAGTATTTGGTCGGGGAAAAGGACAAGAACAATCGGCTCATGCTTTATTTGCGTTAATTATGCATTTTCATTAATTATTAATTTATTTAGTGGTTGCGATAGCCGAGTGGTCAGGGTCGTGACCTAATAACCAGCGTTTTTTTTTTTATCGAGTTGTGAGTTCAAGTCATGTGATGCCATTGCAGAACCCAGCGTGTAGAGAGTGATAAATGTGAAATCTATCGAACCTGAAATTCTTAGTCGGCATGGTGAAGAACTTTGGAAAGTTAAGTACCAGCTGAAGTATCGTCCACGTCACTTGAATTTGGTACAAAAATTACAAGGCCCATCGACAATAGAACTTGTGTTGCTTTAGAGTACGACATCAATAAACAATAAATTTTTATACGGCTGTCCACATTAAGCTGCCCTTCTTAATGTAGTCCGGATTAAAGAGGGCTTATAACATAACATTATGTACAAATAAATAAAACGATGGATAAAATCCCCTTTAAGGAAATTTAATTTTAAATTTAAATGGATAAGAGTAACGCATGAGGTATGGTAAAAAATATTACTTAAAAACATAATCGAGAGAGAGAGATCAGTACAGTTTTAACACAAAATAATTTAAACAGCAAAAATAATTAAACTATTTGAAGGAAAGGGCAAGAAATGTGAATCTGAAATATTTTCAAGTGCCAGAGTATCTTTGTTCTGCTTAAAAGAAACAGACATTTATTTTTATTAGTTAAAAGTAAGTCGTAAATCAAGCATTCCTTTAGTAAATCAATTTTATTCCTAAAGAAATATTTATTTCCAGAAAAAGTGAATGGAACAGGGGCGTAGCTACCGTCGTATTAGCCGTATCAATGATACGGTGCCCCATTATGTGTAAGAATATAATCATAAAATGTCAAAAAGCCTCAAATAGGAGCCCCAAACGAAATTTGATACAGGGCCCACTGAAGACTAGCTACGCCAGTGGAATGGAACTTACACTCATAAAAATGATTCTTTCGGCCCACAATATGTGGACAGCTAGTCGGTCGTTTTATAGTAGATAAAATTCAATCTGATTAGTTCTATCCATGCAAAATATTCGTCGAATAACTTTATTCAGATTCAATGAAGAATAGGAACGTTGAAAAAAGTACAATTAGCCTTCTTAGTAATATAAATTTGAAAAAAAAAAGAGTTTTCTTCCACATCAATTGCAAAATAATAGAGGAGGAGGAGAGAAGGAAAATAGAGTACATTAGAGCAACAAAAGACCTTTAGATGAGATCTAAGGTCTTGTCATTCTTCTGCTTCTGATCGATTAGTTTATGTCCTTTCAGAAGATTTGAAAGAAGCAATGTAGTCTACACATTCATCAAATCGATTCGTTTTTAGATGTTCACAGAGAGATTCCATATATTCGACAAATGAAACGAATTTGTAATTCATGAAAACTTATGTGAAGGCATATCATATAGCTAGTGAACGAGCTTTTATGGATTAATAATAACAACGTGGTTTTACACAGAGTACTAAGCTTTTGAAAAGGTTTGTTGCTACTTAGTAGATCAATTTTTACTAGCAACTTCCGTAGCTGTTTTTAAGATAGCTATATCTGAAACTTTATTTAACACCACTGACTAACAAAAACTAAAAAGAGCAAAAAACTCCGTAATAAATATATTTAAAGTGATTATTCTAGCAATTTTAGTACCAAAAATGCAATGTTTTTTATTTTGGGGTTTTTTTTATCTCTTATTAAAACTAAGAAATAAAAAAGATAACTATAAATTTATGCGTGCGTAAAAAATGAAAAAATAATGATGTCAAAAGTTAAAATATATACCCTGAAATATACTATTTAATATTATATCTGTGCAATCAGAATTATATTGATTCAAAAATTCTGTTGGGTCATTATATATATATATATATATATATATATATATATATATATATATATATATATATATTACCCATAAAGTATTCATATTTGTCGAATAGAAATGTCATTAGCTAATCGGTATACTTTTTACTGTTCAGCCAAATGAATTGCATAACACATATATAATACAGAATTTACTCGAATCTAAGCCACACTTTATGCTACTGAAAATTGGCCCACCAATGTTTATGCTACTGAAAATTGGGTGCGGCTTAGAATCGAAGGAAAGAAACTTTGATGAATGGGGTATTTAGAGCAAATTCAGGATCATATATAAATTTAAAAGTTTAAAAACTGATAAAGTAACTAATAATTCACTTCTTATTAATTCTCCTATTAAATTTATTTTAATTTCGTAAAATTGGATCTCTCTCGATAAACCATTTTACACTATTTTTCATTTTTCACAAAATCCTGTTGAGAATTTGGGGTGCGGCGTAGAATCGATGGCGGCTTAGATTCGAAAAAATGCAGTAATTGTGATCAAGGAAGTAGCGAGAAATTTTCCAAGGGGAGAGGGGTCTCCTTCTTCAACTCGTATCTCAAAATTAATTTCATAATTCATTGTTTCAAAGATTATTTTCAAAGTAAAAAGAATTTTTATTTGGAAAAAAAAATAAGGATTTTTCTTTTTTCTGAAAAGGAGGGGAAAAAAAGTGATTTGTTTAAAATTTCAGGATATATCTATCCTTATGGGGGATCACAGCTATTCCATCCCTTACCCATCGTTACGCAACTGATTATGATTACAAGTTATTATTCTGGTTGATTATCAAAGACAAAAATCTAATGTTCGATATCACGGAGGTCTACGACTTCGGAACATTCTGCTTTGTAATATTTTTAGATGATTAAAAATAAAAATTTATGCAAAAAATGTATGTTATATAACAGGAAGAAAAGATTTAGTGTAAATATTTCATCGATTTTCATGAAGAAGTCTTTACTTCGAAAATGATAATACTATTTCTAACAAAAGATGCGATACTTTAAAAAATTTTGGTAAGTTATTTTAGCAGCAAAAAAAATTTTTACTCCATATTTCTCAAAATTTTTAACAAGTATTACATAAGGAATATCAAAATAATAAATTACATGATTTTACAAGTCAAATATCAAAAAACTTATATATTTTTCTACACAAAATAATTTTAAAAAATGAATCTTTTAGCTATATTAAATTTAATTATTTTTCCAAGTACATTCTGAACAGTTTATTCAAATTGACAGAAAATACAAATAAACAAGAAGTATTTGTGTAAAGGTGGCTTTTTAAATTAATATTTACGTATTCTCGTGAAAATTTTGCTCTATTGAATACTTAAAAAAATAAATTTACACATAAATATTTCTTTACATAATATTTCACTAAATCGAATCACCTTTGCAAAACAGATAAAAGGTTTAATTACAATGAATAATAAAATAACACTATATATATATATATATATATATATATATATATATATATATATATATATATATATATATATATATATATATATATATATATATATCATAATATGTATACAATTAAATAATTTCAAAAAATTAAAATTCATAAGAACAATTAATGGAATTCTTCTTTTCCTTTATTTATTTTTTGCTTTAACCCTTAACTTCGCACCGTTGCATTTCTGCAACATATGATTTATTTTAATTTAACTGACTCAATAGTTTTTTTTAATTACCTACAAATGACTTATCTGAGAAAAAAAAAGATTACTGCAACGAAATACATGCTAATTTTATCACTAGATGGAAGTACATTTTTTTCCAGAAATCACAACAATTATAAAAATCTCTGATGCCTCAAGAACTGTGTTTTTGCTATAAAAAGAATCCATTATATTTTATGCTTCCTCTTGTTTAATGACAAAATAAATTACCAAGTAAGTAATTTAAACATTTTATGATGAATAATAAAATCCTCATATAAAACAGTTTTGTAACTATCAGCACTACTGCGCAATGTTACACTTCTGTAGCAAACAAAAAAAAAAGGCTGAAATTCAATTTAAAACTGCTTGATTTTTTTTTCATATCTTTCCCTTTTATTATTACTTGAGAACTAGCTGATACAATTTTTTCATAGAAATTTAAAAAATTGCGAAGTTAAGGGTTAAACTATACCAAAATACTAATGTAAAATCTATTATAATCAACATAAAAATGTCCTCCATCAAAATATTATTTACGCGTACAAATGTTTCATTTTGTGCAGCTTTAATATAAGTTCAAATTAGTCAAATATTGTTAATTTTTATTTCATTTTATTTATTTATTTTTAGAGTTGATTTATAAATCCTGTTATAAAAATAAACCTAGCCAGCTTGGTTAAGTTATTTCTATGGCTAAATGGACGCAAATGCCACTTATCGTATCTATCAACATTTAAGTTTAGAAATGCCCTCTGAGACATGTATACAAATACCACCAAATGCGACAGGCACACAAGCGCACAGTTCGCAAACATGACTACGCCCTTAAAACTGGCTTTACTTTTGACACTAATCTGTAGTAAGCATAAAAATAGCATTTTAATAATCATAAATTCTTTTTAATGCCTGCCTTTAGATTTTGTAACATTTATTTTTAAAATACCAAATTCTAAGACGGACAAGCTATATTTATTAATATCCGATAATCGGATGGGATTGGTCGCAATACATAAGGCATGTGTGTGTGAAATAGACTATATTTTACTTTGGATTTCAACGAAAATTTGTAATCGATAGTAAGTCATAAAAAATTGCATATTACTAATCACATATAATCCTTTTTAATTCCACCTTCAGACTTTGTAATATATTTGTTTTAAAAATACGAAATACTAAGATATGAAAGAATAAATATCCGGTAAGCGGATGAAATTGATTGTTACAAAACGGATAAAACAGACTCCTTGTTTCAATTTTATTTTATTTTTTAGGGCCCAATTAAGATTGTCAGCCAAAAACTATCCAATGATTAAGGCTGTCTTCGGTAAAAGCACGAGAGCTCTAACTAAACGCGAAGCACATTTTCAGACAGAAAAATGACCCAATTTCCATGAAAATTTGCAACATTATAACTGGTACCTCTGTTAACAATATAGTGTTTTTAAAAATTTCAAAATATTCCGCGAATACTTTTTTTTTTGTCTTAATACGTGAAGGCGAAGCCCATTTAACATTACGGTATAGGATAAAAAATGCGAAACACATTTTATACCAGAAAAAAATGAATCAACTCGGTTAAAAATGGAAGTATGATAAAAAAAAAATGCTGCTCTCTAAAGGATAGTGAAGCTAGAATATCATATTAATTTTTCATTTCTTTTATATCTGAAAAAATGTTCCAAATTCGGGTCCTATTCTTTAACATTGACCGAAAACAGCCTTAATCGAAGTTCAAATAAAACATACGAGCACATTCCACAACAAACGAAGTTGATTGCAATTTATCAGAAATTTTGATATCCAATATGTTCTGTGTCGCAATGGGTGATTACCACTTGAATAATTAATTTTAAAAGGAATAATATATTAATCTTTGGATTAGATGATATTCTTCATTACACCACTGAGGGCAGGTACAGAATAGGTCTCAGCAAACCTTTCCCGAATTAAAAAGTGAGTGAATATTAACGTCGCACTGGTCAGCTACACGAGGGCTTTTGGCGACGGACCTCGTAATTTTGAATCACGGTCAAGTGATGAGGACGACACCTGAGCTGGCACTCCCTCAGACGCTTCAAAAGACGATAATGGCAGCAAAGTAATCGAATTCCACTGAAATATCTTTTGAAATTTATTTACAAAATTAAATCATCATTCTGTAGAAAAATACTCATATGCTTTAAAAAGAAAAAAATCATAAGTATGGAAACTTTTTTTTTTTTCAAAAAACTTTCAAGCATAAAATTTTACTAATTTTTAAGTGTTTAAATCAAATAATATAAAAAAAGACGTTTTGTTTTAAAACCTTGCCTCTAAGTGATATTGACTTTTGAGATAAATGCTACTTTGGATGAGAAAAACTATCTCATTCATAACATAATAATGTTATATAACAAACACAGATAGTTTGTCTATATAAAATTTATCTGATGCTATGAGTATGCGAAATATAAGAGAAAATGTACAATTTTAAATAATTCACACAAATCAAAAAATAACTATACATATAAAAAAACTATGAATCCAAATCCCATTTTAAGGAACATTTAAAATATTTCATTTTTTAAAGGTACATTTGAAATAATCATTTTCTCCCAACTGAAATTATCCGTTGGTGTGGTGTGGTAGTTAGGAGAGGGGGTGCCAGCTCAGGTGTCGTCCACGTCACTTAACCATGGTTCAAAATTACGTGGTCCGTCACCAAAGGCCCTCGTGTAGCTGAACAGTGCGACGTTAATATTCAATCAATCAACCAACTGAAATTATGTATATGCAATAAAAAAATTGTAATTTCTCTAGAAATGTATTGCATTAATTTTTAGCTAAATAATTTTAATCAGTTCAATATAATGACAACAAGCTGTATTTGATAAAGTGTCGACTAAATACATTGGATTTGGAGAAGTAAATTAATTCAATCAAAAATAAAAGTCAATTTCTCCTCTCCCCCTTCTCATTGGAATAGACTAAGATGTTAGAAGAAAAAAATTTCTTTGTTTCGCCAAATACAAGCCTTGAATGCTTTATCATTTTATTTTAAACACAGATCAATGTTTGACTTAATAACTTTTGGTTTTCTGTGTGTTTAGGGGGCAATAATATGTAAAATATGTAAATTTCAGAATTCAGAAGACCTGAATGACAACTTTATATAAAAGCAGAAATAATAATATAGTACTTTTCAATGATTTAAACTAAAAATATAAGATACTTATTTTCATAATTGAATTATACGAATGACACTGTTGGAGAACAATATTTTTCACTTACATATATATATATATATATATATATATTGCCATGAAGTGAATAAACTGAGCTTTGTAAAACAATAAAAACTGGTTTTATTAGTATCAAAGTTTAAATAACCCTTTCCCTTTTTTTTTTTCTTCTTTTTTCCCCCTTACCTTAAAAAAAAAAAGTATACAATTCTGTCCAAACCTTGATGAGGTTTTATGTTTGACATCAAAATTGGTTAATTATTTTTAAGAGAAAGCAATTGTTCTCTAAAAATAACATTTTTTCTATCGCTTGCTTTTGAAACAGAAATTTATTAGATTATTTTAGTCATGAATTCTCACCTATAAGGGGATTTCAATTTTCATTAATTGAAGAGGTAATTTATCGAGAAATTTGACGTTCTACAAACTAGCATAAATTTTATTTTTTAACATACAAAAAAATAATGAATGAAAACCAAAATTAATAACCCTACACAGTAATCATGATTATATAATAACACATATTTTTTTAATTTATAGCCATATAGTTAAGCATAAAAAATATGTTGAGAAAATGAAAGAAAAATCAGAAAACCACAAAACTAAATATTAACAAAATAACATTTTAAACTTAAAAAAATACAGATGCCTGTAACTAACTTAGCATACATAAAAATTAAAATGTAATGCTTTTTGTAACTATAAAAATACTTTAAAATAATAATACATAAATAATACCTTTGAATGTGGAAAGCATTATCATATTTCTGTACATAAATTTCTCAGCAAAAGTGGAAATATGTATGATGCTTTAATGATAGAATATGAATAACTCCATTAAGTTATAAATGCAAAATATAGCATTTATAACTTAAAAAGAAATTTCTGCCATAGTAAATCTTAAGCATAAAAAATTGATACAGTAAATTGTGATTATTTTCTTAAAATAAAAAAAACTACAGCTTCTCAAGTTCTGCTTTTGTACGTTTCTTCATAATATATATAAAAAAATCCT
Organism: Trichonephila clavipes; assembly: GCA_019973935.1. NCBI lineage: Eukaryota > Metazoa > Arthropoda > Arachnida > Araneae > Nephilidae > Trichonephila > Trichonephila clavipes. Next base: position 317,889 of record BMAU01020333.1, on the reverse strand, counting down.
CACAGAATTTTATTTAAATGGCATTTAAACATATTTTACTTGCATGTCATCTCTTCATTAACATAGAGATGTAAAACAAGGATTGATTAATAGTCGGACAAACAATTTTCAGTATTTTGTCATCTTAAATGCAAATAGCTAAAACCATAATTAAATTTTAGGTAAGGATACAACTCCATATTGTATAGTTATAATGCTAGAATTCTAATTCATTAGGAGAATTATATAAGAAGGACCAACTTTTAATTTTTTACTTTCATTGATTATGCATTCCCAGCATTTTACTTCCAAACTTGGAAAAAGAAAATTACACTTTTGGGGATGTTACAGCAATGATACCAAGATAGTCAGTTACTTTACAGTAATCATGATTGCAATAATAGATTCTTAGTTTATGAAAAGCAATGCACATTAGTAATAAATTTTTAAAAAAAACACAAAATATTACATAAAATAAAGTAAAATAAAATTACTGAAAAATAAAAAGCTTTATTGCCAAATATATAACACTGGGCAAAATTTTAGTTACATAATTTTTTTACATACATTATACGCAAATTTCAAAATAAAAATTTTATACAACAGAAAAGCAACACTTATTTAAATGAAACTTATCACTTAAGTATATATATATATATATATATATATATATATATATATATATATATATATATATATATATATATAATTAAAACACAATAAATACTGAGGAGAAATAAATAAAATACATACTATTTTAAAAATAAAATAATAAAATTGGAATTGAAAAATATCATGCAAAACTATAGAAAAAATAAAATATACATTATCTCACAAAAAGTGAATCTCACAACCACTTCTGTTATTTTAATATAAAATCAAAAGAAACAAATTACTTTATTATTTCTTGTATAATTCTTAATACACCTAATATTAAAAAACAAAAAGTATTTATACAGCTTAAATCACAGACAACGATCTTTGTAACTAAAAAGATAATCAATTTTATAATTGATTTCATGCACTCAATTAGTAACTGATTCATATTTGTAAAAAAGAAAAATTTTCAGACTGGCACTTTCTCTAACATGTATAAGCCTACAGATCATTTTTTAGTAAAATGTATCCTTTAAATAATTTCTTCTAAAAATATAAATGTTGAAATAAAGGTGCATTTTAAAATGAATCATACAGTTCAAAGGAATAAATTCTAATATGAATTGTAGTGTATGAATGAAAATCACATTTTTGTTAATAGAATCAATAAATTCTTTTAAAATAACCCTCTCTTAGACACAATTCTCAAATATTCAAAGAAGTTTCGACAGAAAAACAAAAAAATAGTTGCATATTGCCTCTATAAAACATTTAACTGCCTCTATGTTTATTTATTCATTTGCAGAAAAACAAATATGAAATAACAATAAGTTTGTGGTATATATTAATTTTAAAAATTTTTGTTTCTTTGCTGATTTCTTTACCTTAAAATAACTGCAAAACATTTTTAGTATGCAAATGATAATTTTCATTTGAAATATAAAAACATATATCAGAAGAAATTACAACTCTTCAAAATCTTCTGAGAAAATATCATTATTCTGCAACAATAACATTTATAAAGTACTAAGAAATCTTTCTTATATTATGATATTACAGAACCAAGGTTATTTTCAACTTGAATACATAATAAATTAAGCTTGTTGTAATAATATATAAAATAATACTTTCAAGTAAAAATAATTTCAAATCATTTAAAGTAACAATCACATATTTGACTAAGACCTTTTTGTTGACAATTTCAAATAAAATGTGTATACAGAGATAAAAGCTTCAGGTAAAAAAAATTATTTTGTATTTTAAAATCTTTTTCATGCATTGATGAATAAAAATTTATATAAATCTTTCAAAATTTATGAAGTTATAAATTCGGCTGTATAATTTTAATCATTTTAATACAGAATCTTTTAAAGTAATTGGCAAATCAGATTTTACTAGAGGACTATTTACCTAAATATAGCCCACTTACAACAAATAAAAAAAAAATATATGTTTCATTGGCAATTATTAAGACATTTTTTTAACTTAAAATCATTCTCAAACCTACTTTTCATATTTATTCAATGTTAATTTTTTAAAAAATACATACATGTTTATGTATATATTCATTTAAATGAAAGTTCACAACAGAATTTAATGCTCTCATTTATATATCAAGTTTTGTGAGTAGGAATATACATACATCAACATTCAAAATAACATTCACTTGAATGCAACAATTATAGATGTTACCTTGCTATATTTATCTCTTTTACTCTAATAATAAAAGAACATCCAAATTAAATTAAAAAACACACACACATGGTACTTATGATAAATATTCATAAATAAATAATGTTATCTAAGTATTCATTTCTTCCATAGAAAGTAAGTAGTAATGATTTATAAAATTACAATTGCTAGTATAGCAATACATATAATATTCACATATAATGTTCTATAAATAAGATTGGATCTTAACAGAATGAAACAAAGAAATAGTGGAAATGAAAAAGTGCAATTCACAAATTGTTCTCAAAGCTTTTACTCTCTCATTAATACTATTTAATCAAAAAGTAGAATGGCAACATTTAAAATAAAATTAAAACACAAAATGCACAAATGACAATTTAGTCTCATAATCAATAAATATTGTCATATTTGAAAGACATAATCAAAAAAGAAATATTGTGTGTGTGATGTTGCAATTACAACTTCATTCAGTTCATAAAATTTTGCGGAACAAAAGCATACTCCTTATATAAAACATTTTTTTTATTATCATCAGCTTTTTTATAGTTAAATAACAAATGGCATTATAAAACACTTACCTGGAAAGGAAACATCATGTTTCCATCTCTGTTTTCTTCGAGGGCTGTCATATCAAATGCAGGGTTGCCTCCAAATGCATGGGGAAACTGTTTACCAAGGGGCAGTGAAGTACTTCTTCTAAATTTGGACGGTGATATAACCATAGAATGTTGCCCAATCGCAGGGTTTTTCTTCTGAGGACAAACCGGGTTGATGTTTGGCACTGTCCTCTTTTGGTTAGCTAGATTCATTGCATTCCAGGGAATCAATCCATTGGGGGTTTGAGGGGCAGACCAGGATGCACTCTGTGGATTGCTCCAATTTGAAAATGTTTTCAAGATATTTGATTGCGGTGGTGGCTGATGCCTTGTTTGGCTGAAATTGTGAGCACCAGTGATGGCCCTTCGTTGAGAGGGTAATGACTGAGGTATACCTATTTGAGATCCTAGACTAGAATTGAAAACTGGGTTAGCATTTGGGAAGTTCTGAAACTGAAGAGTGTTCTTTAAGGGTGGTACTCCAGGAGGAAAGCCATCTTCTGTAGCCACACCAGACCAGAAATTTGGAGCAGAAGTAGTGATGGATGCATCAGCGAACTCAAGTGGTAATGTTGAGCTAGGTGTTCCTGAGGATGATGATGCTTCCATCATTTGCTTCTCCATTTGATTATTCGCTGAAAGTTCAAGATCTTCATTTTTACTTTTAGAATTTGCGTACTCTTCCATGCTTCCATCACCATTGTTGACTAAGTTCTCCTGATTCGGAGATGATTGCTGCTGCGATTCTGTTTGTTTACCGGCTGCGCCAGAGTTGTTTTTATCTAGAAGCAGTTCATCTTGCATGTTATGAGAGTCAGTGTTGAAGAAAGGTTTCACACTTGGGTTTGGTTGGTAATTTACTGGCGACAGAGCAGTAACACTGGATTGAATCGTGAAGTTATAATCCCCCATTAGATAGCGAGAGTGCATCAATCGGTATTGTTACGGAAGGATATCGATGGCATTAAGGTCTCATACGCACTGCAGCAATACACCTAAAAATCCAGGATATCTTCCGATTTTCCCCGCTGCGTTCTCCGCGACATCTGGCGTCAAAGTACTCTCTCTCACTTAAGTTATTGATTGTGTATACACAACACACAAACTGAGATGCGGTGTATAGGATCGAAGACAGAACGGGGTCAAGGCTGATTTTTGGCTATTTTCGACAGTAAACATTAGTTTGATCGAATTCTGGACATCTTCCAGATAAAATTACCTTTTTCGCAATATCCTTTCTATAAGGAATTTAAATTATTTGGACAACTTGAGTAAGCTGTTTATTCGTACAATTTCTAATCAAATAAATCACAGTACGAATAGGATTTTAAAAAAAATGCAATTGTAATCAGAATTAAGTGTTTATGAAAACAATTTTAAAAAGAAATTTAAGCATAATTTTTACAAGATGCCCCCAATGCAAGAAATATTCTTAAATACTGCAAAAATACTTAAATACACAAGGCTATATTGTTAAATCGTCCAGATAGTCTGATCAACCATAAAAATATGAATTTCGTTCAAGATTAATTTAACTATAGCTTTTGTATCTGTCAAGAAAAATTCTTGCAATTTCTGGTGAAAAGTAATTTATTTGAAATTATTTTGTGCAATAGGGGGAAAAAAAGACAAAAGGATTTTTAAAAATCATTGGCTTTTCGATAATTTTTTTTTTATTTTAATGGTCTCTCATCTGAAGGTCTAATTTGAATTGTTTTTAATTATTTTCGTAAATACTTTTGTAACACGATTTATTTATTAAAATGATGAATTTGATTGGGAAAAGATATTTTGAACATAACGGGAACCAAGCTATTCTGGCATTAATAGCAATAAAAAAAATTCAAAAATTTTAGGGCTATTTTTGTATTTGAAAATATTACATCTCAAACTTATATGTTTGGAATTCTTACTTACTGAACACACACAGAAGCGGATTTTCTGCAATATTTGAAAGCTTACAAATAAAAAAAAAAACTTTTTCACAGTTCTTTGTTTTTATAGTAATAACAAATAATAAGTAATTCATTTTGCCCCATTTTTAACCTTTAGATGTATCAAATTCCGTTAACATTGTTAGCAAATTCAATTTATATTTGCACACAGTTTCCGCCCCCACCCCTCTCTCTTTTTTTCTTTGATTAATCGACCAAAAAATGCATTCCCTTTCTTCTTCAAAAAATAAATAATTAGAATTTTTAACTAGTTGCATAATATTTCATTCGCAAATTTCAAACAAATCCTATTATTTATAATTAACGTTAAAATGTATGTAATAAACTGCAATGCAGAATTTTCCTATCACGTAGTGTTGAAATTATAATTAAAATCAATATACAGATTATTAGTAATATGCATATATGATTTTAATATTATATATATATATATATATATATATACATATACATGTACATATACATATAATTATAAAAATAATGAAAATAAACTAAGTTGGAGAATTTTCCAATTGATAATTCTTGATAATTTCCATACACGATGGCTTCATAAACAAACATAAAATTCAAGAAAAAAAGGCATGTTTTTCAAGAGATAAAAACATTATATTTTAGCTTCATAACTAAAGCAAGTTCTTAACAGAAACTTCACAAACGGGATGAACACATGTACTGGACCAGAATTTTTCTGAAAGTCTCATCCGTGGAACATCAAAACGGTGGCTAAAAGAAGTTTTAAAGGCGGAATTTGTGTATAAAAATTTCATATTATAATGTCTGAACAATGAATATCATTTACGTCTGAGTTTGCTACCGTAATAACAAGCACATAAGCAGTTACTTCTAGAACATCAAGTGCCGTCATGTCCGTAATGGGTTTAGAGAGAGAGAGAGAAGCGAAATGTTCTCTAGAAATTATTACTTCTCGAAATCTAAAATTGTTCTTCCAAGCTTTCCATGACATTATTATTATGCGTTCAAAAGAATATATGAAAAAATGTTGGAATTATCTAATGGACATTGATATTGTTTGGAAGCTTTAACGTATTCATATCTCTTAATTGCGATGTATATTTTAAGTTAGATATTTCTAAATCGCTGGAATCTCTTTCATTAACCACTTAACTGTTTCTTTTTTCTTTTTTTTTTTTGTCATATTATGTCAAAAAATAAGCATATTTTTTCAAACATTTTTAAGGTGAAATCAATTATATAAACTCAAATAAGCAGCCAGAAATGTTATGAATATTGAATTTAAAGAATTATGCTAATTTTTATTTTCATTGAAAAAACATATTTTTTCTTAAAGTTGGCTTTTTTCCGAAGAAATAAGCGAACTGGAAAGAACACTTTACAAAAATGTACGAGTATATTAGATTTAAAAAGATAGTATTGTACTTACAGTTAATTATTCTCGTAAAATTCTGTTTTTGTGTGGTAAATTTTAAAACAGGGAGACAAGCATAATCCAACATCGCAATCGGGACAAAAATGTTGTGTTTCTTTTTTCACCTGTTTTCCAAAATCGTTTCTTTTCGACCAACGTACAAAACATTGTCTAGTTGGTCTCAATTTTTGTTGGTGGGAGGGATCACTTCTAAAAAGCTTTCTGTCAATCGTAAGAGACTGAGAAAAATCCTGGTCGTCCTTTTTTTCTCATTTAAAACCCAAAGTCTTTTTATAAGGTGATCTATAATATCAAGTTTGAAATTCAAAAATGAAATAATTTTCCTCCCAATTTCTGATATAAAACAAAAACATTCCAAAATGAAAGAATATACACACACACACACACACACACACACACACACATATATATATATATATATATATATATATATATATATATATATATATATATATGTGTGTGTGTGTGTGTGTGTGGGGAGACAACAAGGGGTCCAAGACGTTTGTCTTTCTTCTATTTTATTTTAAAACTTAATAAAAATTAATTAAAAATGTAGCTATTTTAACAGATAAGTTTGACGATGATATGCAGAAGGTAACTCCTGCTCGCGCATCTCTGTGTTTCTCTTCCCTTTCCGCTTTTTCTCTTTCTCTAATTCTTAAAAGTTTCTGTTACAGTTCGTGTTTCACTTAGCTGCGCCTGCGCGCGAAGACTGCTTGGCTTTGGCTGCCATATATATATATATATATATATATATATATATATATATATATATATATATATATATATATATATATATTATTTCTTACCTCTTTTTTTTTTGTTTTGTTGTTGTTGTCGGGTAATTTGTGAGGTGCTGATTCATTCTATATACACCCCAAGAGAAGTCCGATAGCAAACTTTCATTACTTCCAGAATCATTTACAGAAATTTCAGACTCACTATCTGAGTCAATATCAGAATTATTTTCTGCTAGAGGCTATCATAATCACTCATTTGTCTTCTATTTTAAGCTCCAAATTTAAAAGAAGTAGTATTCGTAGCTTGCGGTACGCCGATATTGTAAAAAGAAAATAATTTCCGCCTTATCTAGTGTAAGAGAATGCAGTAAAACCTCACCTTCAAACCGAATTAGACATTTTTTTTGTAATCCTAACTTTACTCGACTGTTAGAGGCATCTTTTAGAAACATTGCACACTAAACGAACAAAAAATAAGGGCAAATCAGTGAAATGACATTTTAAGTGCCCGAGCAGTGTTCGGCCAAAACAGGGAAGTGGTTAAATAAGACTGCCTGAGTCAAAACGTAAGACACATGGGGGGGATGAAACTTTTATTATTCAGTATAAGATGTGCCTTAAATTTGAATTTCAACATCCAGATTGGGGAAAAGAAAGATAGAAGATTGATTAATTGATTATAAAGGTCACATTTGGAAACAACACAAGGGTTATTTGCGGAATGCCCAAAAGGACTGAGCAACCTCCAAAGGACTTAGAGATATAAATCAACCCTCCCCCCTCTTCCCCTGGACTCCCTGTACTTAGCCTTAATGGAGCAAAAATATTTCTTTTACAAAAATTTTTACTGACAAAATTGTTGTAGAACTTGTGGATATTTCATGATGATGTACGATTATATACTGTTTACCTGTTCAAATGCATTGACAAACACTCTTATCTCTCACCTCTTGATTTAAAAAGAACGTGAACTTCTAGAATTGAAGTAGAATTATCTTTTACGCCTCAGTAACCCCCACCCCCTCCTCAAAGGGCTGGGTATTTTATGATGTTATATGAATATACTGTACATATATATAAATTATTGGTATCGAAGCCCTAGCATTAAGCGTTCTTTTGCATTAAAACACATTCTTATAACCCTGTCCCCCAAAGTGGATTTCCGCAAAACAAATTTTTAGTGGATCTCAACTCAACAAAATAAACATGTGTTCCAAATTTAAAGTCTAAATATAATTGTTGGAAAATAGAAATCTTTTTATCGATAAGCCCTGTAACCCCTTTGAGAATCGATTTCCATTAAGACCCGTTCTTAGTGAATTTCAATTCAACAAAAAAAACCCCTTTTTTTTTTGTATCTATACATCTCAGTAACTCCACGCTTCCCCATAAAAGTAGACTTCAGTAAAAAATCAGTTCTTAACATATCTTTATTCATCAAAAGAAACATGCTTAACAAATTTGAAGTATGTGAATCTAACAGCTCAAAAACAGAATTTTTTTTATACATAACTCTCCGTCTTAAACCTTCGAAACTCCCCTTGAGGAGCGATTGTTGCAAAATCCGTTCTTAGTGGATCTCTACTCAATGAGGGAGAGAGAGAGAAAGGAAAACGTGCCTACAAAATTTCAAATCAGTAGATCTAATAGTTCAAAAACAGGAACATTTATCTCTAACGCCGCCTAGGCCCCCGCAGTGCTTGTTAAGGGTCAATTTTCGCAAAACCCTTTTTACAGTGGAGCTTTACTCCATGAAAGGAACTCGCCTACCAAGTTTCAAGTTTGTAGGTTTAATAGTTCAAAAACGGAATATTTATCTATAACGCCTCTTAAGCCCCCGCAACGCCCCTTGGGGTTCGATTTTCGCAAATTCCATTCTTAGCGGATCTCTGCTCCATGAAAGGAACATGGCTACTAAATTACGAGTCAATAGGTCTAATAGTTTCAGAGATATCGTGATGAGTGAGTGAATGAGTGAATGAATTGAGTGGCTTTTTTCCTTTATTTATATAGGTAAAGGAATTATGATAAAAAAACAGGTTAAAAAAATATCAATATCAATTTTGTTATCTCCAATGTAAACAGCACAAAAAACAAATAAAAAAATTAACAAAAAGATAAAAACAAATAAAAAATTAACAAAAAAGACAATAACAAAAAAAAAAGTTGTCCCAAAACATAAGATGCAAACGATGAATCATTTGTTTAAATGACGCCACTACTTCCTAATAATATTTCACTAAAAGGATTTAGAATTTTTAAAATGTGCTGTAGGGACTGGGTTTGAATCCCGGAGAAGACATGGATGCTTGTAAATGCATAGTGCTTTTGCGGCATGGGGGTACTCCAAATAGCCATCGAGCCACAAGTCCTATCGTGTGGTTGGTGGAAGGGGAAGAGAGGTGGGAGGTCCCTCTCAAAGCTAAGGCTAACGGCAGGCGTAAAAATTCTAGCCCTTTGCCGCGATATATTTCGAGGGCCTCGACCAGGTGGCGTTAGTCACAACACAACAGAATTTTTAAATATATGCCAAAAACATTATATTTACGGTATACACACATTAAGCACAAAGTTCTCTGTAAGAGTAAGGAACAAAAGTATATATGAACAATTTGCACAGAAAAGGAGGTCTATTAATGAAGGACCTCGCAATTTTCAACTTCGGTCAAGTGAGGAGGACGGGACCTTGATTGCCACCCCCTTTCTCCAGACTTCTACACCACGCCAACGTGAAGACTTTTATCCTCGACTGATTTAACATGCATCATCTCATCTACATGATAGGTATTGTGGCAATAGAGTATCAAATTCATGACTCGGCAAAAACAACGCAGGCCACGAACTCTCCAACATGTCCATTCGGATACTGTCACTAGGTGGAAGAAAGGGGAGGAACAGAAGGATGAATAACGTAGAATTATTTTTAGTTTTCTTCTTATTACTAATGGAAACGAATAAGTGGAAGTTAATTTAAAGTTCTTTTTCAAATTAAAATGTTATATTTCTTGGGATAAGCGGTTGGTACTCAATTTCCGAAGTATTTTTGATGAAAAGGAGTATTTTGCTGTTAATTAAAGAAACAAATATTATTTTTAAATGAAATTTAATCAATTCTTTACTTGATTATTATTTTGCTGCCTAAAATCATTCAGGCTAAAAATTTTAATTCTGTATATACATAACCATTTATTGTATACTAAATTTCCCGCATTTTACTTAAAGCGAAAGTGTAAATAGAAGTATAACAAGAAACAAAACAGTGTACTGTTCTAATAACAAACTCTTAGTATTAGAAACTAAAATTGTAAGGTTAAACATAGTCTTAAGGCCAAGCAATCTACCATTATATTATTTGGCTATGCTACTGGGCTGGAAAGAAGGGAAAATAGCGTTTGAATAAGTTAGTTTCTAAAAATGTTCCAAGTTTAACAATTAATGCTAAATTATTAATGTTAATTAAAATACTATTTTAGTTTCCAAAAGCAAATATATTAAAATTAATTTACAAACCATAACACAGAAAACAAAACCCCAAAATCCTGAGAAATATAAAAAAAATATTATAACAATATTTTTATTTGTGTAAAATCCATTATATTTCATAGAATAACTAGGTATTTTATGAAATACACTCAGAGAGAGAGAGAGAGAGGAACATTGAAAATAGCGACCCAAGAAGGAAGCTAAGTACAATCGCGAAACTTTGCAAATAAGTACAGCGTAATGCAGTGCTTCTCAAACTTTCAATACTGGCGCCCCCCTTTTCAATCACAATTTTTATCGCGCCCCCTTATACATAATAATTTACTGAATGCAATAATAATGCACTTTTACGATAAAGCAACAATATTTATTATAAACCGTACAAATTCATGACATAAGTATTAAATTTTGTATATGTTACTTTTAAGCAAAAAAAAAAAGATAAGTAATAGGATAAATACTAAGTTATTTTTCCTTTCTCTGATTTTTAAATTGGAACATATTACAAAATGCGGTGGTTGCTTAGAAGACAAAATATAGATATCAGCTAAATATAGAAAATGAACTCAGAGGGTCAATTTCTTGTCTTAAAACTCCTTTCAAAAACTTTGCTCTGTAAGACAAGCCCATGGAAGTAGCTAATAATTATTAAACTTGTTCTTAATTTAGTATTAATTAATTAGTCATAAAATACTCTGTGCACTACTCATACATTAAAAGCAGTGTTTCTCAAACTTTCAATACTGGCGACCCAATTTTCAATCATAATTTTTGTCTCGCCCCCCTGTACAACAATAATGTATTTACTGCAATAAAAATGCACTTTGAGAGAGAGACGCTAAAGTTACAATACGATCTTAATTATAAACTGTACAAATTAATACGATAAGTATATTAAATTTTGTGTATATGTAACTTTTAAGTAATAAATATATTTTAAGAAAATTACTTAAAATATATATTACTTAGGATTATGTTATTTTTCTTTCTCTAATTTTTAAATTGGAACAGATAGCAAAATGATGTATTTAATTAAAGATTTATTTCCCTCAGCATATTCATTTCTCAAAGTACAAATGTCATTAGAAAAATAGTCTAGTCGATGTCGCTCTCTATCATATCCATCACATCTGGCATTATAGGGTACGTTTGCGTGAGTCTGGGCAAACTATCGGACGTCTGCGCAAAACATGTAAAAATGCTTTTCCTCGTACAATTCCAGTCAGTTTTGGTCGACTCGATACTCCTATAGCTACCGAATCTAGCTTGAATGTACATTTTTTTAAATTTCCACGTTAATTGTAATTCACGGTAATTAAGTATTTACGGCAGTAGATTAAAACAATATAATACATACATTTTTAAGTCGTAAGCAAACATTCGACCATAATAAAGAATCAACAAGTACACAGACGAACGAGCATAGTTCCGAAAATTAAATCAAGGCGATCTTCTCAAAAATACTTAAATTTTGGATTTACCACTACTGAAGTAAATGATGGAAAAAAGCCCCAGCTCGATATGTGTTAAAAACTTACAAATCTGTAGAACAACATGTGAAAGTTGTTTTTAAAACATGTAAAATCATTTAGCTATGTTGGCAAAGAATTTTAAAAAGTATTTTCTGGATGAGGACAGCTTGGTAGCAAGTTACGAGTGGATTAGGGATCTATTTCAGGATACTCCAGAAGGGCTCTCAACTTCCGAAGAAGAAATCTTCATAGATTTCACATCCAGTGAAAAATTAAAAGGCAATTTTGTAATAAATCGCTCTTTGAATTTGGGGTAGAGGTGGATGAGGAATTATCTGTACTGAAAACAAAAGCACTTCGTATACTATTACCGTTTTCAACATCCTACCTTTTTCAAACCGGATTTTCTGCAGTGGATGCCTTGAAGACAAAATATAGATCTCAGCTAAATATGGAAAAATAACTCTTTAAGTGTCAATTTCTGATATTAAACCTTCCTTTGAAAAACTTTCCTCTACAAGACAAGCTTGTGGAAGTCCCTAATAATTATTAAACTTGTTCTTAATTTAGTAATAAGATTGATTGATTCAATATTAACGTCGCACTGTTCAGCTGCACGAGGGCTTTTGACGACGGACCACGTAATTTTGAACCATGGTCAAGAGACGTGGATGACACCTCAGCTGGCACCCCTCTCTCCTAACTAAAACACCACACCAACGGGAAAACGTTTCAACTCTCAACAGATTTAACGTGCATCGCTGCCCTACACGGCGGGTCTTACGTGGTACTGGGCTCGAACTCGTGACAAGGCAAACCACGATCCGATACCTATACCACTCGGCTACCGCGGCCAAATTCAGTAATAAGAAATTATTTATAAAATACCTTCTTCAGTACTGATACATCAAACGTATACTGGCTGAAACACCGACTCTTCACACGAGTTCATTTTTTTAAAAAATAAAACATTATTCTTGATATAATAGCTGAACTGTAAGGAGAGTAAAACTGTGTGCACGACATTGTATACAAAAATGTAAAATGATTTTTTTTTAGATAAATGCTATAATTGTAAATAACTGTTTAAAAGAACTGTAATTTTAAACCTCACACAATTAGCATTTAGAATTAATGTTAAATTAGGAAAAAGAATATAAAATTCCGATGAAGAATAATTGTTACTTTTTAACATTTAAAGCGAGAAGACTTCAAAATGTTTTAACCCAGGAGCAGGCGCGTAATCGATACTAACATTAATGGTAGTGCGGGGGGGACTCAGTCACCCCAATCATTTGTTTAGAATTATTTTTACTGTACACGATACAAATCGGAATTCTAGTGAATATTTTAATTTATAGAAAGTATACTTACCTTCTTTCAAGGACTATTCAATTCTTTGATGATTTGAGAAAAAAAAAAACCAATAAAACTGAACTAAAATGATTCAAAAGTACAAGACCATAATAAAGGACGCAAATCAGACACTTTTCAATTATCCTACAGAAATGTTAAACCAATCAATTCTTTTCCAAATATCGCAAAACTCAATTATTTACAATTTCCCTAAGCGAAAAGCAAACACATAAAAGATGGGAGGGAACTAATATTGATAATAACCATACCATAAGATTGAAGGTCAATCAAATGATTAGCAAACGTACTATGCAGCCTGGCTGAAAAGTGAATCATGACTTCCTTTTCTATTTCTACAACTAATGTACAGTATTTCAATAATAATTACAGTGGTTAATTGTTTATCTTCTTAGAATTTTTCTCAGGGTCTGGGTTTGGTTTTTTCTTTTAACGAGTAATATTTTATGTTAAAACGTAATAAAAAAATCTCTCCTTGAGGAAATACAGCAAATAAAACAAAATGTTTTTTTTCTTTAATTTGGTTTTGGGATCACAGATAGGTATTTGATGACGGAAAAAAGCCAGATAATATAAACATAAATTATGTCAGTGTTGTGTGTATTTTTTTTTATTATGGAAGAAAGCATTTTGTTTTACTTCTCTTTCCGGTTATTTTTTTTAAAAAAAATCTTTAAATTTTCGATACGCTCGCGCCTCCCTTGTAGGGTCATCGTGCCCCCCCGGGGGCGCGCCCCACACTTTGAGAAACACTGGCGTAATGTGATATGCAAATGATCCAAGTTTTGTGCCAATACGCATGCTCATACACGCCGAGGTGGCGCTACAATCAGGAAGAGGGTGCTATATAAGCCAGCGCAAATTCGAAGATTCATAAACGAAAAAAAAAAAAAACGAAAACGAAAACGAACGGAAGGAGACACCGAGCAGTTCAGACGTGCGAGTCTGAGCTCCGTATTTTCATGATCACCATATGGTCAGAGAGAGCATGTAAAGTCCTTTGTAGCCCTTTTCAGGGCTTTTATATCAAGGGGGTTGCCTCTAATGCTACGATAGTTTTGACGACTGAATTCTTTAACGATTTTTATGGAGAATGACTGAATCGGAAACGGAAATGGACTCAATCTCAGGAGCATCCTACAAATCGAGGTCTTCTATTTCCTCGCTCTAAGGAAACTCTACCCCAAGTTCTACCCTTTCAAATTGCGAAAGGCGTAGAAGAGGAATTGCGGCCATTGAAGCAGTGGACAGGAACATTGCTATCCATCAAAACATAATGCAAGATGACTCATCGTATGGCTCTCTAAAAGATGATGAAGCATTTGTGAAGAACGCTGACACGCTTAAGGAGATTAAGAAAAGGATGGTAAGTGAGCTACGGACTATACCCCCATGCCTTGACCCAGACTGTACTGACCATACTATCATCTCAAAGGAAAATGAACCAACCCTAGATCACTCAAAACCTAATGATAAGAAGAAACCTAGAAAATGCAAAAATAAAAAACAAGATTCGGAGGGCTTTGCCTTTCCCACCAAATCCGCTAGACCTACCACCCCAACGCTAGTACCAGAACCCATTCAACCCAAAATAACTTCGAAAACTTAATTCAGGAACCCGAACCAATGATCGACTCTAATCAAGAGAATACTTCTCCCATAATCAAGCCCCCTTACCCTATTACCCTGAAAACTGATAAAAACTACAGAGACCAATTAAAGGAAATTAGTGAAAACTTCCCTAACATCTCCATTAAAACAGCAGGAGATTACATCAAGCTTTTTCCGAAAACGGAAGAAGAAAAAGGAAAACTTGCCAACTTTCTAGAACTAGATAAAAATTATCAATTCTACGTAACCCAGCCTAAGGCAAATAAACCACTTAAAGTAGTTTTAAAAGGTCTCCCACGCGTTACTTTGCCGGAAGACATTCAAATTGATCTTGAAGCTCTTGGCTACACTATTATTAGTTGTAGTCAATTAATTTCCAAACTCACTAAACTTGAACTCCCTTTTTTCATAGTTACGCTTCCCCGTAATGACAAAAGTTCCACCATTTTTGACCTCACCCACTTAGGATATTTACAAGTCAGAGTAGAAGGCTACTTAATAAATGGAGTCACTCAATGGTACAAATGTAACAACTTCTTTCATACTGCAGCAAACTGCTTCATGAAACCTCGTTGCCTCAAATGTGGTAAAGAACACACCACTAAAGAATGTGACATAAACTCCCGACTAGAAAATCCTTATTGCATTAATTGTCTTCAATACGGGCACTCTGCCTGCTATACTATATAAATGCCCAAAATTCCCAAAACCCAGAAAAGGAGCCCCAATTCTAAATAGAAATAAACATAATGCAAATTTTAATAACAATAAAGTTGTTGAGGGCCTGTCCTTCGCCAACGTCCTTTCAGGAAATACCCCAGTCAGTAATTCCCCCCAAATTGAAATCAATTCCCAGGAAAGCCAAAGCACCTCCCAATCTCATAAAAATACGGAAACTAATGTAAATGAAACCCAAAATATATCATGGACCTTTTCAAAATAATAGTTAACATCGTTAAACAGTTTCCAAAGCTAATTCAAATTCTTCCAGCACTCAAAGCAACTGAAGACATGAAAGAACAAACGTTTCTCATTTTAACAGCTATTATGGATCAATCAAACTAAATTAATTTTTTTTTCTCTAAATCCAAATTTAATAATCTAATTCCAAATTCGCACATTTTTTCTTTTTAATGCCAACAATTTCAATTATCACAATCTGTTTTTTCATCTTAAATTCAATAGCATTATTTTTCCTTACTGGGTCAGACAATATTAAAGTCCACAGTTCACAAACCAATAGCAACGTAACCGCTGAAATCGTAGCCACCATCCCATTGTGTTTTGCCTCCGAAGCCACACCTCCTACCCACCGAACAACGATCACATCGCAATTGAACTTCTGTACCAGATAAGAGGCAGAGTGAAGGGACCACTTCACAGCCCTCTCTTTGAAGTCAAAAATGTCAAATGTCAAATATGAAGATTCATAAACGTGACGATTACCCGCCGATTGTAGGAAGACTTTGGTAAGCGAAACATGCCACGTAAACGTGCTAGAAGACATTTCTCACAGTTAAGCGAGTTTGAGAGAGGCCTGATCATCGGGATGAAAACTGCAGGCTGGTACGCGCGCCGTGTTGCTGGCCAGGTGGATCGTTTGGAGTGTGCCGTTAGAAATTGTTGGCAGCAGTGGACACGAGAAAGTACCCACGCGCGGAAAACCGGGTCTGGAGCGACCAGGAAGACCACGAGGAGAGAGGATCGAAGGATCGTGCGGCAAGCACTTGTGGACCCCACAGTGACTCGTTCAACGATACGAGCAGACGTAGGAGTAGCAATTGTTCCACAAACAATTTACAGACACCTTGCAGAAGCAAATCTTAAATCCAAGCGCCCTTTCCGTGCACTCCCTTTCACACCGGAACATCGGCAACTGCGTCTACAGTGGTGCCAAGCCAGATCAATGTGGAATGTCACAGATTGGCAAAAGGTTGTGTTTAGTGATGAATCCCGGGCCGCGGTAGCCAAGTGGTATCGGATCGTGGCTTGCTTGGTCACTAGTTCGATTCTAGTACCACTAAAGACCCACCGTGTAGGGCAGCGATGCACGTTAAATCTGTCGAGAGCTGAAACGTCCTCCCATTGGTGTGGTGTGGTAGTTAGGAGAGGGGGGTGCCAGCTCAGGTGTCGTCCACGTCACTTGACCATGGTTCAAAATTACGTGGTCCGTCGCCAAAAGCCCTCGTGTAGCTGAACAGTGCGACGTTAATATTCAATCAATCAATCATAGTGATGAATCCCGGTTTGTTTTGGGGACAGATGATAACCGTATACGGGTGTGGAGGCGCCCTGGTGAGCGGTACAATCCCCCCCCCACACTGTTCTACGTCACACTGCCGCACAGCTGGTGTAATGGTCTGGGGGCCATAGCCTATGATAGCCGGTCCACTTTAATTGTGATGTGTGGAACCTTAACGGGCCAACGTTACGTTGATGATATTCTTCGACCCCATGTAGGACCTTTCCTAAATGGTCTCCCAGGGACAATTTTCCAGCAAGATAATGCTCTTCCGCGCATACAGCAAGAATTGCTCAAGACTTCCTACGTCATTTTCAGACTTCCATGGCCGGCCCGCTCCCCCGATTTGTCCCCTGTAGAGCACGTGTGGGATCAGCTAAAACGGCAGATGCCATCGTGTCACTCTGTACATGATTTAGAGTTGGCTGCTTAAGATTTGTGGTCCCATCTGCCTCAGGACAACATAAGGTGTCTAATCAACTCAATGTAGGACCGTGTGGCGGCATGTATTGCAGCTGGAGGTGGTCCAACGCGCTATTGAAGTTGCCCAGTATTTGTGTCGTTGCACACCCTGTATTCGTTTAATTGTCTTGTTTTTTAGATCAAGTGAATCTCTCATATGTGTATTAAATTTCATTTTAATCCGATGTATTCTTCTTGGGTCGCTATTTTCAATGTTCCTGAGTGTAACTAGACAAGTCAGTTAAAGGGTGTAAAATTACTGAGTTCTAAGACTTAACTAGGTATTCTATTGAATAACGATTACTTGATCTTTAATGTATGAAATATGGCACTCGAAAGTTTTTTGAATCGGTTCTAGATGCTTTCACTCAGTTTTGAGCAGCTTTTAGCTGCTTTATAATGAAAAAAATGTGTAATAGTAAAAAGTTGCATGTTTTAAAAATACTATGCAATGCATTTCAAAGTGTCATCACAGTAATTCTTGCTCTAATAAATAATGAAAAGTGAAATAAAGGTATTTCATAAAATTTAAATTAATGTTCTCCAACATTTTTGTTTTTAAAGTTTACAAAAACTTTAAATAAAGAAACAGTTTTTCTTCCCAGCATGAATTTTTTGATACTATTTAAATATAACTATTTCTGCAACATATTGTTTCCATCCCCTTATCTGTTTAATTTTAGCAATATGAGCGATAATAAATTACATCATCTGCTTTTCCTTATTATTTATCACTTAATCATCCGCAATAGGAAAAAAAATTATTTTTTGAGAGATTTTAGCTATTTATGATCAATCAATTTATAAAATAACTTTGAATTTGTTTATTTTTCACTTTAATGGTCTATCATTAGTTATTTCATAAAATAACTGGTTATTTTACAGAATAACTAAGTAAGGTATGAAACTTTTCATCTATTATATACTTTAAACGACTTGTCTAGTTATTTCATGAAATACCTTGTATTCTATGAAATAATTAAATTATAAACTTTAATGGCAGCATATATATATATAAACAGTCGGGCCTTTATTTAACGAAATCGCTAAATGGCGAAAAAAAGTTCGTTATATAGAAAATTCGTTATATAGAGGTTCACGTTTCAATATACATCATAAACCACATAAAACAAATTTTAAATTCATAAACACTATATATATATTAAAAAAAGTAAATATTCACACCTTTTTGTAAATTAATATTTATTGTTTTATATATCTTACCCTTGGGGAGAAAAGAGGGAGAGGAAGAAAAATTGCGAGGAAAACACAGAGAAAGAATGTCGAGGAATATACTGTATTTTCAACATTAAGAAAATAATTTTATATTAAAATTAACGAATTTTAAGGACATTTTCTAATTTAAAGCATACAAGTAATATTAAGGTATCCGACTACATTCGGAAGCGTGATTTTGCAAAGCGTATAAATGGTTAATATTTATGATATTTAGTGTCTCTTAGATTATAAAACGTATATAAAACTGTTTTAAGAATATTATTGCAATAAAAAATTATTTAAGTACAATATTTTGACAAAAAATGAACATAGAATGACTAAATTTTAAAACATTCTCCTTTTATGAAAAATACGTCTATTATAATAATATTTTGCCTGTATATAGCTCAGACCTCTGTACAGAGGCTCAACTAGAATTTTGGAAATATATAACTTAGAAGTGGATTTATCCATATTTTACTACAACAGAGGGGAGAAATTTTAAGGAAAAAAACACCGATAATTATTTCACTTGGTAGTAACTCTGAAAATAATGTGAATTTTTTCAAAAAAAAAATCCTAGTTCAGACTCTCTGCAGAAGTCTTTATTTTATATAAGCAAAATATTATTATTACCGAAGCATTTTTTATAAAAGGAGAACATTTTGAAAAAAGATTATTCTAGGTTAATTTTTTGTCAAAATATTGTATTGAAAAATTTTTTTTTTTATCATAATGCAAAACAATTTTATACATGTATTCTAATCTAAGGGACACTAAATATCACGAAAATTATCCATTTATCTGCTTTTTCAAAATCACGGCTCCGAACGTAGTCGGATAACTTAAACAAACATTATTTTATAACTAGAACACTGGGACAAGGGACAACTCCACTAAGGGTGAAAGAGGAGGATAACGAAGATGTTTCCAGTGAACTGGACGGTGGGAGTTAAAGGTTGCACTTCTTGGATGAAATTTCCAGAACTGTATTGCTCTCGCCGAGTTAGGATCTAATAATCTAATGAATTTTCCTCGACAAAAAGTTATAAAAAAGGTGAATTTATGGTATTTTTTACTGAGACATTATTTATTTTACCAATATTTCCTTGAAGCTAAGAAATTAATTCGTATTTTTTTCTACATAATAATTTTTACAGAGCAATTCGAATAAAATTGAATATTTTAGAAAATTTTAAAAATTATATTCTACACTTATGGAACATTGGCGTGTAAAATCTTAAGAACATTTCATGCTTCACACACACAGAGTTGGTACTACAAGTATTAGTGGGTAAGCGGACCTCCGTCTCATCGCAATGAACTTATTGGTTACAAAACACACCAGTATTTAATAACCGGAAAGATATTTGCAGAATATCAGGAGTAAACACACATGTTTATAATACATTTGAAATATTTGCGTCATGCATGTATAAAATTTGCGACCCACGAAACGCATGCGGTTTTAATGAATATTTCTGCTGTCGGACCGATGAAATGATACATGACAAACATTTTAAAATCAATTTATTAGCTCAATTTTTTCATTTTGTGTTGGTAATTTGACATAACTTCATATATAATAAAGTACCAGCAATAAATCTAGTCTTCAGTCTAATTAATACCATTGATCATTCTCAATATAAATCTTTTCAAAACTAAAATTAAGATTACAATTTGTTTCACATAAATTTTTCCCGTATTTATTTGGGGGGTTACGTTTTCCTCTGAATTTGACATTTGGTTCTAATAGTTATGAAAAGAACTAGAAATTCAATAGCTGCATATCACTCAAATCGGAAGTGTAGAATAAATTTTGAAATAGGCATTCCATAGAGAGTGAAATTTTGAATCTTCAGGTATTTCATTTTTAAGCTACAGATTATATAGATAAAAAATTTCTATTTCACATACATTTTCAAAGTTTTTGCATTTAACTTAAAATTAATGACTTTCAAAGTTTATGCTTTTCTGACTTCTGCAGGTTTTAAGTAATGCCTGTTTCAAAGAAAATCTTTGAGTAGAACATGATAGGCATTAAAATAAAATGGCCTGAAATTCCTTACATTATATCGAGAATAGTAGAATGGTGTCGTCCCCGGATGTGTCAATCAATTAAGTGTTCTCTCCGGATGCCGGTTAAAATTTGAAACTGCTCTTGAAAGTTATTAATTAAAACAAAGGTAATTATTTTGATCTTTATATTTTATTAAATAAGACTCACATTTCAACGTTTAAGTAATCCAGAAAAAAGTTATTTAGTTAGTTTTTTAGTATATTTAAAGTTTGTAAATTTACATTGATGATTGTATCTAAAATGCCAGAATAAATAAATAAAATAAAAAATTTAAAGAGAAATTCTTAAATTAAGGATTTCTGTATGAATTCCGTATATTTTTAGTCATAAATTCATTTGTCTGAGTGAGTGAATATTAACGTCGCACTGTTCAGCTACATGAGGGCTTTTGGCGGCGGACCACGTAATTTTGAACGATAGTCAAATGACGTGGATGACGCTCAAGCTGGCACCCCCTCTCCTAACTACCTCACCACACCAACGACAGAACGTTTCAGCCCTCGACAGATTTTACATGCATCTCTCCCCCTACGCGGCGGGGACATTAGTGGTACTGGGCTCGAACTCGTGACAAGGCCAGCCACGATCCGACACCTTGACCACTCGGCTACCACGGCCTATCTGTCGCTGAAGCAGATCTCAATTAATGTTATTCATTGTATCATGTAAGCTCAAAATTTGGGGAATTTATATAAAAAATTATGAGGTTTCCCATAACAGTTTTCACACACACACACACACGCACACACACACACACACACACACACACACACACACACACACACATATATATATATATATATATATATATATATATATATATATATATATATATATATATATGCACTGCTCAAAACAATTAAAGGATATTGTAAGTTTTATATAAAATAAAGATATAAGCGAAATTTTTTTTGCCGTAAATGGAAGAAGAGAATCACAAATGCAAATTTTTCTGATTTTCAAACTGTGGAGTATGCTAATTTTGAGTTCGACATGAAAAACGTCGCTTCAGCGGCAGCGAATGAAATGTGACTATCAACTGAAATGAAGACAAGGATGATCGGTATTCAGTGACTGCTTTGTTTTGATGAGTACGATGTCTCAGCGAAGTCATTTAACCGATTCAGAAGCTTGGAGAGTTGTAGGTAGGTTAGAAGGGGGCCAAACTCAAGCCGAAGTAGCGCAAGCCATTGGAGTGTCACAAAGTGTGATTTCCAGGATCTGGAACCGTTTCTTG
The DNA here is from genome assembly GCA_019973935.1 of Trichonephila clavipes. NCBI lineage: Eukaryota > Metazoa > Arthropoda > Arachnida > Araneae > Nephilidae > Trichonephila > Trichonephila clavipes. Next base: position 295,743 of record BMAU01020333.1, on the reverse strand, counting down.
GAGACTGGAAGTGCAGGCCGAAGACCAATACAAGGTAGTAGACGGGCAACAACGCCCAATGAAGATCGTTATTTAGTGTTAACGGCTCGGAGACACCGAAATATGAACGCTACTCTTCTCCAACAACACCTTCGCTCGGCTACTGGCACCACGGTTTCATCTCAGACTGTCTGAAACCGGATTCATGGTGTAGGTCTGTATGATCGCCGACCGATGGTATGTGTTAGACTAACATCAAGGCCTCGTCGCGACCGCAGGGAGTGGGCAACAGATCATGTGAACTGGAGGAGAAATGAATGGAGCAATGTTCTTTTTTCTGGCGAGTCCCGTTTTTCTGTTCATCCGAATAATAGGCGTATTTTCATCTGGAGGGAGTGTGGCAGTAGGAATAACCCTGCGCCCGTACACGAAAGTGTCAGATATGGCGGTGGGGGAGTGTTGGTGTATGGTAGCATCTCCATTGACTGGCGCACAGACCTCTACATCATTCGAGATGGACCTCTGACTGCTCACCGATATAGTGATGAGATCCTCAGACCTATTGTAGTCCCTTACGCTGCAGAAATCGGAGATGACTTAATTTTAATGGACGATAACTGCAGGTCACATCGTGCTAACCTGGTGGAGGATTTCCTTTTCGAGGAAGGAATCGTACGAATGGAATGGCCAGCGAGTTCTCCAGACATGAATCCAATAGAGTACGCTTGGGGCGCTCTAGGAAGATGAGTTGCTGGCCACCAACCACCCCCACAAACTCTCCAAGAACTGGAAACAGCTCTTCTGGAAGAGGGGGACAGAATACCCCAACTCGTGATTAATAGCCTCGTTGACTCCATGCCTCAAAGGTGCTCAGCGTTGCTGGCCATCCATGGGAACCATCCCCCCTACTGAAAATGATTTCCTTTGAAGAAAACACCTTTTCTTATTCTTTTTTTTTCTCATAAGCACAAATTGTGTTTTTTTCCTTTTGTACACAAATGCACAATAAAATGCATTTTTTTCTGCCGAACATGTGTAATTTATTCTCATATAACCTACTACGTCTGTCGACCATGTATCAATCAGCTAAAAAGTTTCCCAGCCACAAGATCCACCTAAATCAGCAATATCCTTTAATTATTTTGAGCAGTAAATATATATATATATATATATATATATATATATATATATATATATATATATATATATATATATATATATATATATATATATATATGGGAGTCCGCTTAAAATCTTCGAACAAAAATCAGACTCTTCAGAAGTCGGGATTTTAAATTGGCGAGGTGGTTGTCTAGGGGTATTAAAGGGTTAGTGATGAATTAATGGAATCAAAGTCATTTAAACGCAGATACTTCATTTAAGTAAAAAAGAATTTATTTCAAGTTAAAGGGGAAAATTTACAAGGGGAAATATTTACAAAGGGAAAGAGATATGCAGAAATTAGGTTAATTGAAAGTTGAGTTATACCTTTAGAAGACGAGGAAATTAATTACCTTTCTTATGCTTGGACTGAAGCCGCGCTGGGCGCGAAATGCGCAAAAAACGTGACGTATTGAACCGGCGGGGGTTAGTAAGCCTCTGCCAAAAAATTATTCAAGCCGGCGCTCCGCAAGCCCACCAGACGGCACTGCTTTGGAATGCGGTAATAAACAAAATTGTCATTAATAGTCCTTTGAAAAGGATATGAATCAACCTTTTACAAAATGTTTCAAACGGAAAATCCTACAAAATCACTCTCTCTTGACAGAGCTGGTCTCTCAGCTCTTACAGAATGTTGAGAGCTAAAGTACTTTAAATACAAACTATTTTTAGTTACAACTATAAATTTGATGATTATTGGAAGGTGGATGCAATAAAGACAAATAATACGGTTCTCAAAGATAATAAAATAAAATATTACAGATGAAAAGATGTATACCTAATATTCAGAATTCCGGACCTAAAATAAAGCATATAAAAACAAAATATTCTATATTGTGATCTAGAATTAACTAAACCATGAGAAAAAAATCCTTCGTATCAATCGAAAGATAAAGAATAATACGAAAATATAATAAATGTTACAAGCGAATATAAAATGATTAATGGAAACGAGTGTTACCATAGAACATCTATTAATTTCTCAAGAGCGATATAGTATGAGAAAAATTATAAATAATAACTAATAAATAAAAAAAATTCAATTAAGCATAAAAATGTTTCATCAAATCAGCTGAGGTGGTGGTTGAGTTCGGTCCTTCGTGCTGACCAACCTTTTCCACTTCATACCTATCCTTAGAATTCACTTTCGTTACTTTGTAAGGGCCTAAGAACTTTGGTCTTAGTTTCAGTCCAGCTCCAAATTGGGTTCTTTGGATGGCTACTAAATCACCTTCTTTGTATAACGACGCTTTCTTTCTTCTTCTGTTATACGTCTTTCTATTCTCAGATTGTAGGGTTTCGATGTTCTTTTTTGCATCGTTTCTTAAAAATTCGCGTTGTTCTAGCAATTCTTTCGCAATTTCTTCTAGCAGTAGGTCTTTCATTAGGATGTCCTCCTTGTTACGCATTTTGGTTCCCACTAATAGTTCGAATGGTGTCCATTTTGTACTGTGACATATAGTGCTGTTTAGTATTCTCTGTCATCTGTCGACGTATTTGTACCATTTCGTTGAGTCGTCAAATGATAGCTTGGTGAGAACTGGAATCAAAGTTCCATGAATTCGTTCAACTTGTCCGTTTCCTCGAGGAACACCTGTCGCTATTTGTAGATGTTGAATGTTCTCTTCATCACAGTAGTCGTAGAATAATTTTGAAGTGAACGCTGAACCTCTATCAGAGATAATTCTGATGGGATTACCAAAGGTTTTCTGCTGTTGCTTTAGCTTTTCCAGGGCACTTTCAGCAGACAGAGTTTTGACGGGATATAGCCAAGTAAATTTGGTAAATGCGTCGACTACGGTGAAAATGTGTTGATAACTTTTGTTTGTGGAGGGTAAAGGATCATAGAAGTCAACATGGTACGTACTTAGAGGAATGCTTTCCTTAGAAATAGGATTCAAAACCCTTCCTTTTTGCCAGTTTTCTTATTAGCTAAGATACATGGAACACAATTCACTATTACTTTTTTAACGACGTTGGTTAAATTTGGGATAAAAAATTCCTGTTTCACAATTTCTTTTGTTTTTCCTACTGAGAAATGACCATTTTTGTGAATCAATTTAATTAGTTCAGCTTCCATTGCTTTAGGGGTTACGATTAATTCTCGACCTTTTAAGTATTTGTAGAGTATACCGTTTCGCTCAAAAAATTCTTCTGATTCCTGCTTCTCTAGAACTGATTTCAATGTTTGGATGTTGTCATCTTTTCCTCTTGTGCTTTTTTAAGCTTTGAAGTTAATGTATCATTGCATACTATCATTACGGGATATCGGCTAAGAGCATCAACATGCTTCATACGACTTCCAGTTCTGTGCTCTATTTCATAATCGAATTCTTCTAATTGAAGCGCCCATCTGGCTATGCGAGTTATTAGCTCCTTTTTTGCATAGTCTTCTGAAATGCTGAACAGTCAGTTACTATTTTAAAGTGTTGTCCTAAAAGATAAACACGAAACTACTTTAACACGTTGATAATTGCTAGTACCTCTAGTTCGTAGCTGTCATACTTTTCTTCTGATGTATTCGTCTTCTTCGACATGCAGTAAACGGGGTGTAACTTTCCATCTTCGGCTTCTTGTAACAAAATTGTGCCGTACCCTTGTTTACAAGCGTCTTTTTGCAGTTCTGTTTTTCTTCCATACTTGTAAATGTGCAAGATTGGGCCTTCGGACATGATTTTCTTCAATTTTTCAAATGCTTCTTTTGTTGAGCCCCCCAAAAAAAAAAAAAGAGATTTTCTTTTCTTATTAAATCGCTAAGTGGTTTAGCTATCTTTGAATAATCTTTGATGTACTTGAGGAAATACCCAGTTAAGCCAAGAAAACTTTGTACTTGTTTTATTTTTGTTGGTTCTGGAAATTTTCGGACAGCTAGTGTCTTCGTGGGAGATGGTTTAATAGTTCCTCTTTCTACAATGTGACCTAGAAATTCAATTTTCTTTTTTAAGAATTGGTACTTCTTGAACTTAATTTCTAATCGTATTTCTTTGCGACTTCGAAAATAATTTTAAGTTTTCTACACCTTCCTGTTCGTTTTTCGCTGGAATGACGAGATCATCTAAATAACTGATTACAATTCCTTTCCGAGTAAGATCTCTAAATATACTTGATACGTAGCGTTGGAAAACTCCTGGACTCGTGCTTAGTCCAAAAGGAACTTCGTTGAATTCAAATTGTCCGTCTGGGACGATAAAGGATGTATACTTTCTGCATACTTCGTCAACATCGACGTGAAAGAAACCATTGCGCAAATCTAATGTAGAATATACCTTTGCTTCTTGCAAAGTGTCCAAAACATCTTCGATGAGAGGTAACGGAAATTTATCTTTCGCAAGCTTCTGATTCAATTTTCTGTAGTCAATGCACATTCTCGAAGATCCATCTTTCTTTTTTACCATTACGATTGGACTTGCATAGTCCGAAGAACTCGGACGTATAATGTCTTCGTTGAGCCATTCTTCAATCTGCTTATTTACTTCTTGTCTTTCTGTGAAAGCCAGTCGACGAGGGGGTTGAATAACTGGTTCTTCGTCTTTTAGAATAATTCTCATTGTGACGTCGGTAGATCCTGTTTTTTCTGGCTTGTAGTCTAGAATTAACTTTTCAAGTTCCTTCTTGATTTGACGATTTTCAACATGACGCAGGTCTAGTTCTTCTTGAAGATTTTCAGCTGATATTTGCATAAGCTGTGCATGATTCTCATATTTGTCGAATTTAACTCCTTCTTTAGTGAAACTTATCGATGCTTGTTCCAAAAGATCTGATCCAATAACTGCTTCGAATTTTAATTTATCAGCAGTTACAACATGCCAAGTTAACAAGTAATTTTCATCATCTATTTCGAACTCATATTCAAAGGAACCGATAGTTGTCACTTGTGCTTCACCAATACCTGTGAGAAGCATCTTGTTCTTCGATAATTTTGTTGGATCCGTTATTCTTCTGCTTGTGTTTTCTCGTAGCAAACTTACGGTACTACCACTGTCTATGAGCACCGTGATTTTCACCTTTCCAAAAAATATCTCTTTAGTACGTAAACCTTCTTTAACGATGAGTGTGCAAGTTTCTTTTGGAGGTTCTTTGAATTTCTGTGATTTTGAATAGTTCGTATGAGCATGCTTGTAAGCATTGTGATTTGAGTGTTTCTCGTAATTTTTGTTGTAATACGCTTTCTACGCGCTGTCTTGTGATATCTTTGAACAGATTCGTACTTGGTGACAGGGCTTCGTAATGTTTGTTGTAATTTGTTGACGCTGAAAACTTCTTATCTTTCCTGTTATACTCGAATTTTCCCGGTGCTTCATATCTGCGATTCTTTTCTGTGGATTTGAATTCTTGTTTCTTCACAAATGGACTGCTAGATTTTTGTTTCAGAGTCCTCTTAAAGTCTTCAAATTCTTCTAATTTTTCTGCTAATTGAACAGGGGAGTTGATATTTGCCCATTCATCAAGATAATATTCCTTAAATTCAAAAGGCGTTTTTCGTTTTAGTTTATCTGTTATGATTAGATCTGCTAATTTGTCGAAAGTATCTATCTTCAATCCATTTATCCATCCGTTGAAATAAGTGTTTAACACATGGTAAAAATCAATCCACATGTTCTTTCAGGTGCTTTTTGGTGAGAGACAAATAGTTGTCGAAACCTTTCTGGAGTTAGTTTAAAGCGTTTCAGCAATAAATCTTTAACGTGTTCGTAAGAGTTAGCTTTATTGTCAGGCTCTCTCGCTATGATGTGAGATACTTCCGTCGGTAATAAGCCTAACAGATGAGAAACCCAGTTTTCTTGATTAATATTTAATCTCTGCGCTTGACGTTCAAATAATTTTAGATAAAGACTGATGTCTTCTTTCAAATCGAAACGATGTATAAACTTTGAAACTTCTTTGACGAGAAATTTAGTATCACTTTCTTTGGATGTATCAGCGCCTAACTTGGATTGTGTTTGGATCCTTAACTTTTCCAACTCAAACTCATCTTTGCGTTTTTGCTCATCTAGCCTCAATTGTTCGATGCGTAATTTTTCTTCTCGTTCTGCAATGAGTAATTTTTCTCTTTGCTCTTCAATGCGTAATTTTTCTTTTCGTTCTTCAATGCGTAATTTTTCTTTTTGCTCTTCTTGCTTTTTCTCCCTGGCTTTGCGATCCTCAACAATCGTTGAATGTATGTTTTTGGTCAGTTCTTCGTCATAATCTTCACTACCAATAATTAGATCTTTGAGGTTGGCGATGGTCATAGATTTATCGAATTCTAAATTTAATTCCGTGGCTAAAACAAATAAATCTTCGCGTCGACTTTTGCATAGATACGCCATTTTTAAATTTAAATTTAATTTTAGATAGTAACCAAAGGAATAAACAAAATTGTCACGTGTTCAAACAAAAACAATGATGTTGCTATAGGCAAATCTCGTTTCATTTACAGAAATTCTCAAGTTAAAATGATATTGCATCAAAATACACTAAATATACATTGAAACATTAAAATTTTATTCATTTAGAAATATTTTAAACCAGAAACGTGTAAAGACAACAGTGCGAGCTAAAATGCGTAATGCTTAATTTGAAATAGTCAAATTATTAATTTCAACTAAAAACAAAGCTTTTTTAAACCATTTAATATATATCAGTTATCTCATTTCGTTATAATAAATCCGAGAGTCGCTTTATTTTATTCACCTAAGAGTGGCCGACGTTAGTATGTTATGAGAGGCAAACCGCGCGTTTTAGATTCAGTCCGTTTGTAATTTAGGCGCTAAGCCAATTTTTTTTTTCAAAGAAGAAGAAGGTTAGAAGTTCATCAAACTAATTATTTAGAGAAGATTTTGAAATCAAATCCCGGGCGATCCCCCAATTATTTCTGTGGGAGTCCGACTAAAATCTTCGAATAAAAATCAGACTCTTCAGAAGTCGGGATTTTAAATTGGCGAGGTGGTTGTCTAGGGGTATTAAAGGGTTAGTGATGAATTAATGGAATCAAAGTCATTTAAACGCAGATACTTCATTTAAGTAAAAAAGAATTTATTTCAAGTTAAAGGGGAAAATTTACAAGGGGAAATATTTACAAAGGGAAAGAGACATGCAGAAATTAGGTTAATTGAAAGTTGAGTTATACCTTTAGAAGACGAGGAAATTAATTAACTTTCTCATGCTTGGACTGAAACCGCGTGGGCGCGAAATGCGTAAAAAGCGTGACGTGTTGAACCGGCGGGGGTTAGTAAGCCTCTGCCAAAAAATTATTCAAGCCGGCGCTCCGCAAGCCCACCAGACGGCGCTGCTTCGGAATGCGGTAATAGACAAAATTGATATTAATAGTCCTTTGAAAAGGATATGACTCAACCTTTTACAAAATGTTTCAAACAGAAAATCCTACATATATATATATATATATATATATATATATATATATATATATATATATATATATATAAATCTAATAGCAGCAGTAGAGAAATCATTAACCGTATTTCAGCTTTCTATAAAAAACTAGATTTATATACAAAAAATATAAATTTTCCTTCTATTTTTCTAATACCAAAATTTCATAAGAGTCCAATTAAATTAAGAACTATTACTAATGGTTTTAATACCTATATTACACAACCAGGCAAGGTGTTGCAAAAAGTTATACAACACACTCTACACAATATCTCAAACTCCATTATTGTAAAAAACAGTAAAGATATCGTTGAGAACATTCAAGGCAAGTGTATTAAATCTTTGCATAGCTATGACTTCGAAGACTTATTCAGCTCTATTGATATAGAGGATATAATTTTAGTACTTAGAAATGTCTATATATTAAATATTCATTAAATAATTTGATAAATTATGATAAATTTAAAAAATACTATCATACAATTTGTTTTGAAAGAAAATTACATATATTTCATAATAACTATTATTATCAACAAATAAATGGTCTGCCACAGAGTGGCCTAGCAAGTAATAGTCTGGCTAATATTTATTTACACTATTACGAGAATGAAAAAATTGATACAGACTCTTGTTACTTTTTCAGATACATCGATGATTTAATTATTTTCAGCAATAAAGTTGACTTTACTCCTAATTTAAAGTATTATCCACTCTATTTGAATTTAATAAAAACCAATTGCAATTTAGAGTCAGCAAATTTCCTAGATCTCCAATTAAAAGTTGAAAACAATATGCTAAAAAATAATATTTTTGATCAAAGAGACTCTTTTGATTTTGATGTTATAAAAATGCCATATTGGAATATTTCCCTTCACATTTCAATTTTTAGAAATATTATTCTAAATTATATAAAAGGAAATAAAGATTTAGTATCTGAAGAAGTTTTAAAAATTAATAATTATAAAAAGTTCTTTCAAAGTTGCCTAGACTATAATTATCCAGCTAATTTTATATATAAATATATGTCTTCAAAGTTATAGATGTTTAATTATTTAATTATTTTATTTAATATATTCAGTTCCATTTAGTTTACAGTATAATATTCTTAATTTTCTTATAATAAATTTAGTTACTAAAAATATATATAGATGGCGCCATTATTTTTAGTTATGCGGGTTTTTTTTTGTGCTTGGCGTTAGTATGCTATTAGAATTGGAATACATCGGGAAAGTTTTTAGTTTTTTCGCACATTTTCAGTGTTATTACTTTTGGTCATAATCATTATTAACCTCTATTGCAATTATTTATGTTTATACATATTTATATTTATCTATTTCGTCCGGATTCCTACAGTAATTTAATTTTTCAATTCTATTCTATTGATGTTATATTCACCCACGTGGGTTTTTGGGCCTTTGCCTTGGTTTTTCTCCTATGCTTTTATGTCGAAAGTTTCCGCTGAAGGGGAAGGTTGAGATCTCGCAAAACACTGTTTAACCCTGTTTCACTGTCCTAAGCCAGTGACAGCTCGGGAAACCATAATAGTTTTTTCCACTATAGCTATATTTCTCTGTTTTGGTACGTTATGGCTCCATGTTTTTGGTTCTTTCGGTTTGTTCTTAAGATGTTTTTAGGATTTATTAGTCTTCTTTTTAATTTATTTACTGCTATATATATATATGTGTGTGTCTTTTGCTAAGTGCTACAATTTAACCTTTCCCATGCTTTGAATTTGCATTTGGATCCAGAATCTGGCAATAACTTGTTTATTATACTCAGATTTAGCGCGGGTTCTGCATTTTTGAATGCAATTTTTAGGTAAGTTACCTTAATCTTGCAATGGATTTAGATATTCTACACATTATTTTCAATAGGCTTTTGCTCAGTATTATTAGCATAAAGGGGTAGGTTGGCTGGCCACAAAACATGTTCAACTCTACTTTTATATATATAAGAGCTGTCCTAAATCAGCAATGTTTATAATACTATAGAATCCATTCCCAGATGAATTAACAGGAAATGATAATTAAGATATCATTGTAAAGATAAAACCTGAAATTTTAAGTTTGTAACATTATTTTTGTCAAGGAGGTGGTAGCCATGTTGTAATTGTGAACAGAAATGGAAATGGCGTGAATTTCGGGGAAAATACTATAGAAATGCACCGACATTAAGATTATAAGAAGATGGTATAAACAGTTCCAGGAAACTGGATGCCTGTGTAAAAGTAGAAGTCTAAGGCGACGAGGTTCACATTGATATTATACGGGTGACTGAAGGAAGTCACATTGAACATTTGTGAAAACAATTTTTACTATATGTCAAGAAACATTGCATGTGAAAAAAATTTCATATTTTATCTTTACAATGGCATTTTAATTACCATTTTCTGTTTATTCATCTGGGAATTATTAAATTTTGTAATGGGGTCAATCATTTCTGATAACCCTGTATATCTAGGGCGTAGCTACCGCCGTATCAATGATACGGGGCCTTAAAGCTTCAGGGTTCCTAAGATGTGTCAGTAAAAATCTGAAATATATTAAGAGGCCCATAATAAGGGACAGGCCAAGGAGTTTTGATACAGCGCCCTCTCAAGAATAGTTACGCTAATGATATATATACCCAATGCCATTTTAGAGAATGAGTGAGTGAGTGAACGCAGGGTTTATTGGCACATGAGCCAATTTCGGCTATACTGCGCCAAACATTTGTTTTAAATAACATACATTTTTAGAAACACAGTTAAAATTTTAAAATAATGACATGATGAGGTATATCTAGGAGCTAAAATTCATTAAAGTATTAAAAATTCATTTATATTTCTTACACTAAAAGAGTACTAGAAAGTGGATTTAAAAACATCGAAATTAATATGAAATACGACTTAAAATCTGGACACGTTATTTACAGATGGAGTTTAAAACATTTAGGTAATTCTTTGTCGGTGTCAAATATTGCTTAAAACCAAACTTTATATTCCAATCCATTAAGGATTCATCCACGTCATAAAGGATCATTTCCTCGTCTTTTGAAGCATAGTGAACGGAACTTTTTTTCGGTTTATGATGTGTCATTTTAATTTTAATCTCGGTCTTTGGTTCTGTTGTGAGCATTTTTCAATTTTTCCTACTTTGTTTTAAATTATTTGTAGCTTTAGATACAGCGGAGGTTCGACTATTGGATTTGACAGTGGTAGTGTTAATTAATGGGACAGTTGGCTGATTAGCTGCTGCTGAAGATGTGGATGCCAATAGGTTTGCTTGAATTGATGAAACTGCAAGGATAGAAGAAGATTTTGGTACCGGTTGAAGTAACCTTAAAGGTGGGCATATTATTTGTGTACTTTTTTTCATCTGTCTGAGTCGTATTGGATATCGTTGACGTTTTAGCAGCCGGGGCATATGTTTGAGATACCTGTGAGGGTATTAATTTTCTAGCTTCTAAGTAAGATATATTTTTATTAGTTTTAATTTCCTGTATTTGTGCGTTTTTCAGTTTTTCATTTTATACATAATTTTGAATCAGATGAATGAACAGATGCGAACAATTCACGCATTTTTGCTCCAGATTGCAATCTGTAGAGGTAGGAATAACAAATGCACACCTAGAGCACGTTAATTGTCCAGGCAGGCAGTTTGGGAGTGTCCGAACTTTTGACACTTAAAACAGCGCAAAGTATTCGGAATATAAGGGCAGAGTTTACAGTTTAAATAACCAGCTTTTATAGTTTTGAGTAGTGTAGGGTTATTAAAAGTTAAAATCAAATGTTTTGTTGGAATGACTGAATTATCTTTTTTTTATTGTTATTCTTCTATTCTGAATCACACCCTGATCAGAAAATTCATCAAGGATTTCTGCTTCAGTGATGGTCAACAGGTCAGGTTCAGATATGACACCGCGAGAAGTATGAGTGATTTATGTGGGCTTATACTGACAGGTGAATCAAGAAGATTTGGCCAGTAGGAATGAGACTTAGTTTGAATTGCAGAACTGGTTTCTGTAAGTAAATCCACGGATATAGTAAACGTTTGACAGATTTCGGTTCACCTCCTATTCCAATGAGCGCTTTATGAATGGCAAATGGTGACTGTTTAGACATTTCATCACTTTTTAAAGATATTAAGAAAGTCAGTATGGTAAACACCTTCGAGAAATCGATTTTGAGTTTTTGATATTTCTCAAATCTCCAAATTAAGCCCTTTCCAATGATATAACATACTAGTCGATTTATGAATTAGAAGTATTTTAAAATGTTTCTTAAAAAATAATCAACTGATTTACCACGCCTACTTTGACAGATAGAAATGTAAATATATTGGCCTTTTAAAACTGGGATGCTCTTGCAAAGCCATTATCTGTTTTTTTTTTATTCCCCCGAAATTAACTGTAGAATAACTGCAAGTGTAACTGTTAGGGTTGTTTACCTATTTTTGGCGCTTTCGAACACGTTTTGATTGAGCGCTTATCGTTTATCGATATTTAAAATTTCTGAAATTTTGAAATGCCAAGATCTCAAAAGGTTTTCAAGAAACGCAAAGGTAAGTATTATCCACGTAAGAATACTATTAATAGTAAAGTAAGTACCACTGATAGTAAATTAAATGCTCAAGCTTCTGAACATGCACATGAATCAAAGCAGTCATGTGCAAAAGAAAAGAAAATTCCCAATTTAAATGAGAGTTTTTCTTCTTTTGGTGACAGCGTAGGTATTATAAATGCAATCATGAATTTGAATATTCTTGCTTTTGTTTTCAAGAATGAAGTTCACTGTAAAATGTGCAACAGTGGTTTAGACATGCAAGTTTTAAAAGGTAAGAAATGGACTGGCTATTGCGTTTGTCCTGAAATGTTTTGCTTGTCCATATCGTGTAGAATTCTCTTCTTCAAATTTTCATGAAAGAACACAAATTGCTACAATAGCAGGTTTGTGTATGCTATGCGTTCAATTGGAAAAGGTGCAGAAGCAGGGAGAATGTTCTGCGGCATAATGAATCTTCGGCAACCACCTACAAGGTTTTCTCCTTACGGTAAGCGAATTTTAAATGCTGCCAAACTTGTTTACGAGGATTGAATTCAAAATGCTGCGAAGGAAGCTATTTGTGAAAATGAAGGTAACAAAAATATAGCGGTAGCTGTAGATGGGACATGGCAGAAGCGTGGTTACACATCCTTGAATGGTATATAGTTACTGTGACCAGCATTGATACAGGTAACGTGATAGATGTTAATATTCTTTCGAAATATTGTGCTTGTAAAAACTTGCCTTTTCATGAAAAGGATTGTAAAAGGAACTACGTTGGATCTACTAGAGCGATGGAAATCCAAGGTGCGTCTAAAATTTTTCAACGGTCATTATCTTTACATAATGCCCGATATATTACGTACTTAGGAGATGGGAATTGCAAAGCATTTGATGCGGTAAAAAAGAAAAACATTTATGGAAATGAATATCCAATTGAAAAATTGGAGTGTATTTGCCGTGTAATGAAGCGCATGGGAACAAGATTACGCCGATTAAAAGCTCAATTGAAAGGGCAAATCTTGTCAGACGGTAAGTGTTTAAGTGGTAAAAATCGTTTGACTGAGCATGAAATTGATAACTTGCAGTCATACTATGGATCAGCTATTTGGAGAAATCACAGCAGTGTTCAGAATATGCGGCAAGCTATCTGGGCCATTTATCTGCATAAGTTATCAACTGATGAATATCCTCAACATGGTTTTTGTCCCATCGGGGAAGATTCATGTTGTGGATTTAAAAATGCTGAAGCATCAGGTAAGTCTTACAAACATAAAAACAGTCTTCCGGTCGCTGTTGTTGAAGCAATGCGTCCTACATTTAGAGATCTTTCCCATCCTGATCTGTTGAAAAAATGTTTGCATGGAAAAACACAAAACCCGAATGAAAGTTTTCATAATGTCATTTGGTCACGTGTTCCCAAAGCAACATTTGTACAGATTGAAACACTTTCACTTGGTGTTTATGATGCTTTTTTTTCCTTTAATGATGGTAATGTATCGAAATTAAAAATGCTTCAAAAAAGGGGCGTAGAACCTGGGAAATATTCAGTAAATGCCATGAAACTTCTCGATATATATATAGGGAAAGACTAATGAAAGCAATTTATGCTTTTTCTGGACGCTCGAAGAAAATTAGAAAAGATAAAAGAAGAAAAAGAAAGAAAGAAGAAGACAATATTAAGAAAAATAAGGTAAAAACCGGCTACAGTGCAGAATCTTTTTGATGAGGTAAAAATTTATACAAAAGCTACTGTGTTTTCTAATTAATATATTTTTTAAATATAGTCTGTTCTTTTTTCTATAAATCTACTGTATGCAGGAACTGGAGATTTTTACTATATATTTCATATATATTGTTGTGTGTTTTTATTCTTTATGTAAAATTTTTTAAATATTTCTCAGACATTTTTCACTGATGAACACATGTCGTAACACAGAAAATGACATTTTTTTTAAAATTGTGTATTCTTTTTTCTATAAATCTACCGTATGCATGAACTGGAAATTTTTACTATATATTTTATATATATTGTGTGTATTTATTCTTTATGAAAAATTTTAAAAATATTTCTCAGACATTTTTCACTAATGAACAGATGTCGTAACACAGAAAATGACAATTTTTAATAAATTGTGTATTCTTTTTTCTATAAGTCTGCTGTATACATGAACTGGAAATTTTTATTATATATTTCATATATATTGTTGTGTGTTTTTATTCTTTATGTAAAATTTTAAAAATATTTCTCAGACATTTTTTACTTATGAACAGATATCGTAACACAGAAAATGACAATTTTTAATAAATTGTGTATTCTTTTTTCTATACATCTACTGTATGCATGAACCGGAGATTTTTACTATATATTTCATATATATTGTGCATTTATACAAATTTTTAAGCTTTGGTGTTCAATAGTTTCTTAGTTCTTAAAATGCAATGCCTTTTTTTCGTTGCACATAGCTTGTTACATGTATAAAAATACATAAATTTCATGTTCAAAAACATAAAAACAGATTTCTTGTTATTTTGAATACCATTTACCAAATATTTAAAGAAAATTTTTAATTCTGATGCTGTAAAAAATTGTGTTAACAGGTGAATATATAAAACACTAATGAAACTTTTCGAAATAGTGTATAATCATGTATTACCAAAGCCATATTTTCATGTATTGACACATTTTCACATGGTATTTATGATGCTTTATAGTCAAATTTGATGAAAGTAATGTATCAGAACTGAAAATTCCTCAAAAATTGATACAGAATTTGAGTAAAATAATCAAACGCTACGTAATACCTCGATAGCTTAAAAGTGAAAAATACTATATATGCATTTTCTGAGAAATCTAAGTAAAAAAAAACTAAAAAGCCTTAAAAGTAATAGAGAATAAGCTAATATTTAATAAAATAGGGCAAATACATGTTGTAATTCATTATTTTTGTGATCAAGTGCTTTTTTACACTAAAAATGCAATTATCTCAAAATGGTTGTTTTCAAACCATGTGTACCGTTTTCTCAGAATCTACAGAATGAGTGCTCATGCAATTTTTACTACACATAAATAATATGTAACTCTATGTAATAAGACTATTTTTTTTTTGAAGATTTTCCCAAAATATTTTGCTGAAAAGCAGTTGTCGTAAAAAATGTGACAGTTTTCAAAAAATTCAAATTGATACTTTTACGATGAATTTTTTTGAAAAAAGTAAACAATATATTCTAAATATATTTACCAGTATTCAAATAAAAAATCCTAATTGATATACAGACAAAATTTGAAGTTTCTATATTTAACAGTTTCTGAACAACTGGTTCTTGAAATGGCTCCATTTAACATTGTCGGGATAAGGGCTACCGACTACCTTAACCAAAATCTTACAATTGGATCTCAAGGTTAAGATTGGCCTTTACCCGGGCACTGCTGACTTGGATGCGCAAAAAGAAACTTCATCCTGGTGGGCCTCCACCCCCCATGGAGTCCAACAAGGGAGAGACAGTGTGCTGGTCATCTGGCAAAAACCAGGCATGGCGCTTACCTGGAGTACACCCAGAATATAGTACGACAGCATCAAGGCGAGGATCCAACGGGTAAACCCAAAATCCCTTATCTGCATCACTAACCCTACAGCAATGTCTCTCCTGGGAAACCGAAGAGAGGGCTCACCATCCGATTGACCTTGTCGGCTCACTCCTGCCTCCCGTCTACAGCGAAGCTTGGGCCAAAGGGAACGCAAAGGTTTCCCGGGACATTATTTTCCTCCTTACGGGACGCCGCACATGGCAAACATGTGGGTTGGGAAACCAACGGCGTTAGCAAAGAAACAAATAAGTAGTACAAAAAATCAAAATCATAGCAGAAAAACTAAATAAAAAATGAAACTAATTTAACACAATGCAAAATGAAACTCCAAAATATGATATTAATAAGAACAATAAGTTATCTAATGTAAATAATACATTGGTAATTGTTATCAATTTTTTAATTATAATTTATGTGTCTGGGCTCTAGACGGGAAAAGAAAGAAAGGTTAAATTGAATGACAAGAAGGAGGGTCGAAATTATAGAGAAAGATCCCTAAGGTACCCCGGGGTCGTGACACCGTGCTTACCAAAGATAGTAAACCATTTGGGAAAAGAAAAAGATCACTAGGGCACCTCGGGATTGTGAACCCCGTACTTACCTAAAGAAGGTGAGTCCCCTGAGGGTCCTGAGCTGGCACTCCACTCTCTAAACTTAAACACCACGATAACGTGAGAACTTAAAACCTCAACGGATTTAACATTGAATGTCCCTTTCTACAACTTGGGTCTTTAACCCTCCAAGCGGTTAGCACGGAAAATTCCGTCATTGTAAAGATGCTTCGAAAATGCACTGCACGGGTTTTTTTGCCTTCAAGTAATATTTTCAAAAGCGGTTGAGTCGTACTTTTCTGAAATCCTTTCCCCCTTTTAAAGGTTTAACATCTTGAAAGATAATTAGGGACGGTGGAAGCAACACAGCAGGACACTGATAGGAAGTTTTATGGCTCGCAGGGAACCCCGTGTTTTGACCCTGGAGCAATCGTAAAAAATCGGGGGGAAATTTCTTTAGACCCCAGGAAGTGTTTGTTTGTTAGTTGTATTTTAAAAGTTTTGAAAAGTCCCAACGCATAAGTAAAATATGTTACAATTCCCTTTTTGGTTTCATATTAATTTGAAACTGTAACAAGTTGGGGCGTGTCAGGGCAATCTGCTATTTTATATAGTTAGACAAATTATCTTTTTTAAGTATATTCTTTCGCTTCATTTTTCTTATCTTAATCAATGCTTTCAGTTTTTGAAACATGATTATTTCATTATAAGACGCCAAAAAAATTAATAAAACACCAAACACTTTAAAATTTGAAACCTTTTCAATTTTCCAACCACTAAAAATGAATAAATTTAAACTTCATCAAATAATTTGAAAAATTTTCATACACTTTGATAAAAATAATAACGAAAAAAAAAACTAATTAAGATCTATTAGTTTTTTTTTTTTTTTTTTCAAAGCTCAAGTGTTCAGGGAAGTTTACGTACAGTGCCTAGTTATATATTGTTAAAATACACCGAATTATATTTGAATTTTAAGTGCTTGAACTTCAGTTTACATCAAAGACAACATGAATGAAGATTTTCCCACATTTTTTTATAACTTGAATGCTTGAGTACATGGTAATCAAAAAAATACGGAAACATTTACAGTAGACATTTATGCATATAAATAAACATAAAAATCAATTTTAAATTCGAGCTATTCAAAAACATTCGAATTATTCTTCAAAAATATCTATTTATGCAAAATACCTCAACATTTATCTTTTTTTAAAGGCTAACTGAATAAGTAATTAAAATCTGGATATTTTTTGAAATCTCGACGGTATAAAGCTAGAAATTTTATGTTAGAAATTCCATTTGAAATTTCGAAAAAAAAATTAATCGCGCAGTTAAAAATTATTTACCATAAGTTCTAGCAATTCTTTGAGTACAATATAAATTTCAAATTTTATTATATAGCTTCTTTGGTATTTTTAAATATATTTCGAAGATTTCATACAATTCAGTTGAAAACTGCATGCTAAGAGCAAAAATATACTAAAAAAATTGACGAATATACAATAAAGTTTTACATAGAAGCAAAACTGAGAAGCTAAAGCGTAGGAATGAAAAATTTTGAGTATATCTGAAGTAGTTTTCTAAATATTTATTTTAAAGTTCAGAAAATTTGTGTGCGTTATGTTATACTTAATATTAATTAAATGGTTAAAATAATATGTTAATATTAGTCATGTAATCGTTTGATGACACATTCATATACTAATAAAAATTATAATGATCATTGATGCGAATGTCAAGAATTTTATGTAATTTTAAATTCAGACATTAAGATATTGATGTAGAAAATATAAAACGACCATCTAAAATACATGAAAAATGCAGTCTGCTATAAAATGATCTTGACAAACAAAATACGGCATTTTCACTTACTATGGCAGAGCCGGCTTAGTCAGGGGCGATCTGGAAAAACAGAGAGGAAACCGCGGTTTTGATGGATGCCGCTCTAGTTTTTAAAGCTCCCAGGAAAAATTATATATATATAAATTACAAATGCAAAAATAAATCTTGTAATTTTCCATACATTTTTATAACAACGAATTGTGGAATTGGCTTCCAATACATTGTTGTGTTTGACAATATCTAAGGTAACCAACCCTACTTTAGATAGATTTGTACTACTTTTTCGTAACCGTATTCCTTTTAAAATTAATTCGTGCAGCCAAAATACACCTTTTGCACTCTTAAAAATTTATGTAAACTATAACGGTTAATTTTAATTTATGCAACTTGTGAAATGTTCATAATTAACCATTTCCATCTTAACAGTTTACATGAAAAAAATTTTTGGACTCCCTCATTCATTAGGGAATTATATAAGATTCTAACATTAAGTTTTATTTTTCACCGAATAGGGTCGAGTGGTAGTGTATCGTGCTTCCACAGCACAGGTCTTGGGTTCTATTAACGGGATGGGCAAGGTCGACTCTGCCTTTCATCCCCGCTACATTTGGTCGATAAATGAGTACCAAGCTTGCTTGGGGTCTTAAACACTGAAGGTCTCTCTTCAGACAGACCACCAAATCGGTACACCCGTTCATGCACCTCAGCGCAATATGGTCACGTATATTGGGATGGGCATAGTAGTTCCTGGCCCTCATGGATTGTTGTGCCACTGAATTTGAGTTTTAAGTTTGAGAATTGCTTCACTTCGGGGATACCCCTTAGATAAACATGTATTTCCACTCATTTGCAATTAAACATTTTTCTTTCAATTACGTTTATTTCAGAAGTAACTTTGATTTTTCAAATGTATTTGCTTAATAACATGTATATTTGTATATTATATTAAGTGGCCGCGGTAGCCGAGTGGTATAGGCATCGGATCGTGGCTGGCTTTGTCACGAGTTCGAGCCCAGTACCACTAAAGACCCGCCGTGTAGGGCAGCGATGCACGCTAAATCTGTCGAGAGCTGAAACGTCCTCCCGTTGGTGTGGTGTGGTAGTTAGGAGAGGGGGGTGCCAGCTCAGGTGTCGTCCACGTCACTTGACCATGTTTCAAAATTACGTGGTCCGTCGCCAAAAGCCCTCGTGTAGCTGAACAGTGCGACGTTAATCTTCACTCACTCACTCACTGTATATTATATTAAAATTTTGATCAATCAAAAAAAAAAAATTACATGTTTTTTGCTCCTCTAAAAGCTTTTAGGATTTTAGAACTGATCTTACAATCCATATACGTTTTACAGTAGTATATTTAAAAATGATAAAGACATTTTTACCACTGTGTGAGCTTTTATGTCTCCTTTATAAATATAAAAAATTGCATTCAGCTACAGTTTTTAAAATGTACTGAAATAAGTGGAGGAATAGGATATTTACATATTATGAATATTTTTGACTGCAGTAAGATATATTTATATTTCAGTTTCTTTACAATTTGAATAGAAGTTGTAAACCATTTTGCGAATAGTTTGATGTTGAATATAAACCCATAGGCTGTTTAATATTGTAAAGTGTTTTATTTTGATACCAGCACACATTAAAATAAGTCTCATTTGCAGTTATATGATCAGCTTTAGTGATATTTAAATTTTCAAAAATAGTCTACACGTACAAAAACATTCTTTCAAAACCACACACCACATCTCATACTATGTCTTCCATACAGCAGGAAATATTTGTGTATACTCAATAATACAGGATACATTTCAAAATGTTAAAATTGTTTTTAAAATTTGGTATGGATACATTGTGAAACTGTCGGTTAACTTCACTGAACAAAATTGTTTTAAGTGTACTGTTTTGAAAGACAAAATTAATTAGGGAGAATTTTTCTCAATAGAATTTGTAATGACTGAATTGTGTGAAAATGTAGTTATCGATGTGTGACATTTTTCCTTGTAATAAAAGAAACAGAAAGATAAGAAATTAAACTTGAGTAGAAAATGGTTAGAAATACTGTCATGCGCATTTGAAGATGTATATATATCCCCCATTGAAATTAAAAATTATTGACTGAATGTGTGTGTTATGTCCATCACAAATGCCGATGTAGAAAAGAAATTTTTATTTAATACAAGAAGTTCGAAAAGCAGAACACTAGGAATGAAAATTTAGATTTTTTCCGAAAAATATTCAGTTAACATAAATATATCATTTATATGATTTTAATTAAAATAAATTAAAAGTATTGTGAAATACTTTTTTATGTTATTTTAAATTATAAATATAATTGAATAGAGAAAGATCGGTTTTATTTCATAAATATAATCATCGTATGTAATATTTATTGTGTTATTGTTTAAAATTGAGATAGGGCCTTTGCTCTTTAAACCTTATTACTTTTTTAAAAAACAGGAAAGTGAGCGCGTTTTCTTACTCTCATATTCAAAAATGAATGCAGGATGCTTTTTTCTGGTTCAAATCGCAATAACAAAATACATATAGTTTTTTAATTTTTAAAAAATGACAGAAAAATGAATTTTGTTTGAAGAAAATATCATTATTTTTCAACTTCTAACACACTATTTATTTCATTTTTTCCTTTTTTCTTACCCTTCATTTTGTTTTAATTTTACTGTGACTGAACATATAGGGGAAACGACCGACATACAAGATTGCCCAAGGCAACTTAACAGCTAGCTGTAAACGATTGATCTCTTGGTTTTTACTTGACAAAGGGACAGAACTAAGTCATAAAATTGTTCCCGTTCGAGCCAAGTTTTAAAAGGGGGAAAGGAAAGAAGACTGTTGCATTTTTAAAGCGAATGGCAAAATAACAATAAACGCTTTCGGAATAACTTTTCAGGAGGAAGCTAACCACCCAGAGGGTTAACGGTACCCGGACTCGACCTACACTCGACAGAATCAAATCGGCCACGAGTACCGGACCAGGACCACATAATTAAGATGAAAATTTTAAACATGAATTTTGATTGCATTCGTTAGTCATCATTACAATATATATTTTTCTTGTAATAGTTCAGATTATGTGTGGGAATCGGTTTATTATATCAAATAGCCTTAAGATGAAAATTTAGCTTATCTCCAAGCTGAAGCTAGAAAAAAAGCGGGATAAATCTGTAACAATATGTTTCGCTTGCTATGAAATTCCTAAGCTGAATCATAAATTTTTGACAGCAATGTAGCTTTAAAACAATCTCAGTAAAAGCGTCCTTTTTTTAGAAGTTGTTGGAGTAAAAAGGCGGGTCTGTTAGCTTTTCTTTTAATTTTCGTAGTGCACAAGAAAGACATCTATTATCGTCATGCTGTTCCCTCTTTCCCCATTGTTATCTCTGTGGTCCACTTTCCCCGTAATTGGATCTTTAGGACCTTACGCATCACAACGCTTTATAATAGCATTATTATCAACATGATCTATTGATCCATCATCCAGAGTTGCCGTTTATCTACACTGGTGTGCAAAAATTAAGGACGAAGTCGAAAAATTAGCATATCAGCTGAACGAAGAGGCAGAGCGGACAGAAAGACCAATCAGGAGATTAAGTAAGGTGATGTACGGTAGCACATGCGAAGATATGCAGGTAGACGTAATGGGGGAGTGTCTGAGTAGTATAAAGCATGTTGTCGGTGTAAGATCAGTATTTCTGGCAAAGATATTGCACGCCGTATAGCAGTTAAAATCACACCGAGTTGCTGCCTCAGCGAGAAATGGCGAATAATCAATCTGTTAGACGACATCTGGATGCTTTTACCCGAGGTCGAATCATTGGGAGAAGTTGGAGGAAGGCCGCAGTGTGACAAGTGCGGCTGCAGAGTTCGGAATTGCTCACAGCATCGTTTCACGACTTTGGAGACAATTTCAAACTACAGGAACAGCTATCCGGGGTTCAGTAGTGGTCGTCCACGAGGAACCACACCCGCAGATGACCGGTACATTGTCTTACAGGCCAGAAGAAACAGGCGGCAGACAGCGGGAGAAATCGCTAGACACACGACACAGGCGACTGGACGACCGATATCGCGTTTTACCGTGGCCAGAAGACTGCACGGTGGTGGTCTGTTTGCACGACGCCCTGTACGGTGTGTACCTTAAACGCCTGCCCATCGGAGAAGGCGTTCTCTGTGGTGCCGGGAACACCGGAATTGGAGAGACAATGAATGGGGACGAGTACTCTTTACAGATGAGAGCAGATTCAGTTTGAGTAGCGATTCTCATCGCATACTCATCTGGAGAGAGCGGGAAGCCGCAATCATCCTCGAACATCATTGAAAGGGACAGGTATGGAGGTCACGGTGTTCTCGTTTGGGGAGGCATCATGCTTGGTAGTCGTACAGACCTTCACATCTTCGACGCAGGTTCAGTCAACGGGACCCGTTATTGTAACGAGATTCTTCTTCCATATGTGCGTCTTTTTTAGAGGCGCTATGGGTCTGCAGTTCCTTTTCATGGACGACAATGCACCATGTCATCGCACAGTAGCTGCCGAACAGCTCTTAGAGAGTGAGGATATTGAACGTATGGATTGGCCGGCACGATCTAAGATCTCAATCCCATCGAGCATGTATGGGACTTTCTAGGCAGACGCTTGGCAGCTCGTACCTTACCACCAGTAACGATTCGGGAGCTTCGATTGGCGCTGCAAGACGAATGGGCAGCAATGCCTCAACAACTCATTGACACCCTCATTCTCAGCATGGGCAGATGCTGTGAAACCTGCCTAGCAGTCAGGGGAGATCATATCCCCTACTAAAGACCGGATGTTTCTTGCTGCACACCCATCACAGGGATGTTTTGGCCTTCAGTCGCATTGCGCTCCATGTTACTTTTTCAATCAAGCTTCTTTTTATCCCTCTGATTTCTCTTTTAGTAAGTGTTGCTTACATATTACACATGTCCTTACGTATTGGGGATCTTACGGTATTAAATGTGGTGATTTGGAAAGCTTTTGTACAAAGTTATATTGAAAAAACCGTCTCGTCCTTAATTTTTGCACACCAGTGTATATATGTGATCTTTCGAAGTTTTCTCTGACCAGGATATAAAAAATATTTTCCCATTAAAGATGTATAATATTTTGCTATTTTAAAAATGTTAGACAGGAAATTTCTTTAAAAAAGAACTCTTAATTGAACTTGTGTAGTCTTCGTAATTCATATGAGAAATAATAGTGCATACTTCTCTTTTCTCCAAAACAACTCGTCAACACGATTTGAGAATGAATTCTTTTTCCTTCCGAAACGTACTTTGAATTGATAATTACTGAATTCGCGCCTGAGTCCAAGGTTGCCCTTAGTGGGGTATCATCAACAATAACGTCTACGTACTGCAATTCATTAAATAAAAAGTTATTTTGATTAGAAATAGAAGTTTCAATTCGATTTACGGCATGACCTGTATCCTTATTTCTCTTTTCTGAGTTCATCGTTTTCTTCGTGCAATTCCTTGCGAAATGCGGGCCTCCACAAATATAACACGATACTGTTTTGTCTGATCTAACACTTTGGTTATGTTTTGGAAACTGTCTTTGGAATTGATTTGTATAACCCATGTTCGCGCGGTTCTTACTATAAACATCATCGTTTTTACTATTAAAAGTATTTGGGTACCCCGAGAGTCATGTAGCGATCTGTTTTTCGAAATGAAAAATATATCGCACGCTTTCCTAATTCATCTGGCGTCATCCATTGATCCGCCTGCATAATTTTAATATGTGAAGCAGTTTCTGGCTCTAAAGTATCTAAAAATTTATCACTTATCATTAAGTCAACTAAGGATTTAAAATCAACAACGTTCCTAATTTCTAAGTAGTATTTAAACATCGCACTTAAACGTGTGGCGAATTGCACATGGGTTTCATCTGCTTGCCTTTTGGCTTTTCTAAAATTAAGTAAACATTCCTGCGCAGTGGGCTGGAACTCTCTTAAAATTAATGATTTAACTAAATCGTACTCTTTTATTTCGTCATCTTTTATGTACAGTAAAACATTGTGTGCTCTCTCACCAAGAATATTAATAAGGATTTCTGCTTTCAAGTTTTCGGGGACATTTTTGACTCTAAATGACCGTTCTAGGGATTGGAAAAAAAGAACAAAATTTTCAGTTTTCGTTGGGATTTGTATAGTCAGCGTTTTTACACTCTTAATTAAATTTTCTAAATTATTCGTATCCCCTTTTGAACTTTGTTGCGTTCCTTACCCTTCTGCCAAAGTTTTCTTTTCAATTTGCCGTAGTTTAATTTCTTCTAACTCTAGTTGTGAGTTGGTCTCTTGCAGATGCCGTTCGGCTTTCGCCTGCCTGTTCTCGACGGACAAATTTAGCAGATTTATCACAGAATCGGGATCGTCTTTAAAAGCTGCGGATTTTTCCAATTTGGTTTTCAATTGAACTATTGTTTCTTTAGACGTAGCTTGTTCTCCAATTTCCTTGAGAACATTTATTAAGTCCTCCTTTCTTATATTTTTGTTGTACGACATATTATAATACAATTATACTTATTAAATTAGAAGGATATTAAAAGGGGTATCTCACCTTTTTTTCCCTTCTACATGCACAGGCAAATAGGTATCCAATGAAATACACACACAAATATTCACAGTCCAGATCGCGTTAGTTGCAGTATTCACAGTCCTTACAGTCCATATCGCGTTTGTTGAAATATTAACAGTCCTCACAGTTCATATCGCGTTTGTTGCAATATTAACAGTCCTCACAGTTCATATCGCGTTTGTTGCAATATTAACAGTCCTCACAGTTCATATCGCGGCCGTGCCCCCATATTTTGTGGGATTATGGTACAGTTCTAGGGGTATTCAATGATCACACTCTCGTTTGTTTCTAATCTAACGTTTAATGCTGGACAAAATACACAGATCTACTCACTACGACAGACGTTTAACACATATAATACAGTATTTACAATTCGATTAAGCCCCTCTGGCTCTAACGACAGTTCTGGTATAGTTAATGACAATCTGCACGATAGTGCTAAGAGTGACCTGCGCGTCTCTCTCGTGGACAACGGGTTGGTGGGTCCCTACTCGGCCACCGTTCTCGTCACTCTTTCTTCAGCCCCGGATCATCGACCTCCGCGTCTAGCGTCCGCTCGCTGAATCCCCTCTCCTTCGTTAACTCCTGGTGGCTGCCTTGACAGCGCCCTCCATAGAATGTTCATGTGGAAATTTCCCATATATATATATATATATATATATATATATATATATATATATATATATAGGCGATATTTCTCTTTATTTTAATTTCCTTAATTTCTTTTTCGAATTTCCATTTAGGGCACAATTTTTAATCTGATGAATGGGACTCTGAGAAATTAACACATTTCGGCTCTAGAGTGCAGTCCGTGGAAGAATGCCCAGCGGACGCACATCTAGAGCACGTCAATCGATCGCGGCAGGAAGTTTGCGAGTGTCCGAACATCTGGCACTTAAAACAATGCAGAGGATTCGGTATATAGGGACGTACTTTACAATTTAGATATCCAGCTTTAATGGTTGATGGTAATTTAGAGCTGTTAAAATTTTGAATTAAATGTTTAGTGGAGAAAAGTGATGAGTCTTTTTGAAGTTATACTTCTTATTGCGCGTTTGGAAAAAAGGATGAGGATAAATTTTTACGATGAGTGCGCACACCGTCTCGGATGCGCGCGTACACCGTTGTCTAATATTGTCACGTTGAAAGGAACCAGGTGATGTTACTCAATACAAGGTTCATTTTGTCGTAGTACCTTACACGGGCAGCACCACAATTGAAGACTTTAGATGCTACATTTTGTAAGGAAACGGGAAGACTTACCCAGCTACAGTACTTTTATATCCACACCTGGTGGAGAGTTCTAGAATGACCACCAGGGGAAGATTCACATAAATTCAATTTACATAGTTTGCAAATGTCCATAATAATAATTACCGAAAGCCATATTTAAAGTTAACAAACAAGTATCTCGGATACTCGAGCCCGAGAATAATAAATAACGAAAGTCATGATGAAAGCTAAACAAGTATCTGGGAGGCTCGAACCCGAGCCGTCTGCATGATAGAGCCTCTAACCGTTCGGCCGCTCAGAGCTTATCAGTTTGTGACAATACTTTAACGTGCCACTTTTTTGATGCTATGAGACTAATATTTGGGGGATTGTAATAACTATTCTTTTAAACCATATCTGTTGGGACGCATCCCCTCCCCGGTGCATCCCCTCCCTCTACAGCTTATTGGCTAATATCTCGGCACCCGAGCCTGACAATCTATTCGGACCTGGCTCATTCGATCCCTCTCTATCTGCTCTTCTAGTTATTATAATTTCAAAAGCTCATAGAGCTATTTATTCCATATAGTTTTTAATTGTTTTAAACTTTTTTAAACTTTTCAAATTTGTTTAAATTCATAATATCTTGGCTCCTGTTCGAGTCTCGGACTTGAGATTTGAACCAACTGTTCCACTCGTCGAGACCTATCCAAACATCTACTTCATTCCCATTGTGTAGGCATGGGGAGGGCTTAAGCACTAAAATATCATGTTCCCATGTTAATCCTATGGGGACTGGAAAAAATTTCACCCCCAAGGAATTGAGCTTGGGGCACTGCTTCTATTTTATTTAATTGTTTTAAATGTTTTAATTCTTTTAAAAGACCATAACTCAGGGGTTCTTTTGGGCAGACGTCTTAATTTTCTTGGGAACGATTCTTCCCGCCGAGACATTTAATATGAGGTATCAGATGTCACATTCGGTTCACCTCATGTCCAGATACAGTCTGCCGAAAACCCCCATGTTATTAGTCCTATTATCCCTGTGCGGGGGTGTTTAAATTTATTTAAATCGTGATTATCTCGGGTTTGGCTGATCCGATTGACTTAAGGTAAGTATCGTTCAACTCTGCTCGTGACCACCTTTCGTCCTTGGCCCAGCTTGCCCTGCTCAAGATTTTAATCTTGTTATGCCAAAGAAATATAACTTCTTACGTGCGTATATAAGTACACACACACTTTTTTTTATTGTTATTCTTTTGACCTGGGTAACACCTTGGTCAGAAAGTCCTTCCATAATTTCTGTCTCAGAGGCCCACAGAAGATCTGGTTCAGAGATGACATCTCGACAAGAATCAAAGATCTGTGAGGATTTACTGTTAGTGGAGAATCTAAAAAGGTTTTGGCCAGCAAAAATGATTTACTTTGTAATGCAGATGTAGTCTCAAAAGTAAGTCACCAGATCGTAATTTTTTATTAGATTTGAATGATCTGACGAAAGTCAAAATCGCATGAAAAGAAAAAGAGGTTGAGATGTGCAATTGGTTAGTATTTCAGCGCATTTAGACGATCCAGGAGGGAGAAACGACATCTAAACAAATGTATAAAAGAAAAGTTGTATTGTGGATTTCTCAGTCGGGTGAGTGAGTGAGTGAAGATTAACGTCGCACTGTTCAGCTACACGAGGGCTTTTGGCGACGGACCACGTAATTTTGAACCATGGTCAAGTGACGTGGACGACACCTGAGCTGGCACTCCCCTCTCCTAACTACCACACCACACCAACGAGAGGACGTTTCAGCTCTCGACAGATTTAGCGTGCATCGCTGCCCTACACGGCGGGTCTTTAGTGATTTCTCAGTCGGAAAGCGCTTTGTAAGGTCGGAGTTTGCTCCTAATATCGTGTTATACCTCGAATAAGAAGAAATTCTCCCCAGCAAGTGTCGGGATTCGATAGAGAGAGGATCGTTGCCTATCGAGAGTGTGGATTATCGTTCCGTGATATCGCTCTTAGCCCTGGTCGAAATCCAGCCACTGTCATGTGAATATGTAATCAATAGATTGATGAGGGTCATACTGAATAGCATACAGTATCTCTATGCCCAACCATGACTAATGCTTGAGATGACAGACATATTGTAAGGTCAGTCCTGCAAAACCATGCAACCACACCACAAAATTGAAGTCTGGAAATGGGCATACTTGCAACACACCCAGTATCTGCTCATACGGTGCAATGACGTTTGCATCAGCGTGGACTGTCAGCACGATGACCATTACTTCGGCTTCCCATGACAATGCAACATAGAGAGACAGGTGGCGACTCTGATGCGACAAAGCTGGAGACAGGAGTGGCACAATTTCGTTTTTTCGGACGAAAGCCTCAGATAGCCTGTCGAGAGAGAGAGAGACTGCAGTTTATCATTCCCCAATATTACTCTCGTTTGTCGATTCTCCAGATCTCTCACCCAATGAAAGCATTTCGTTGCTAAGAGACTGGGCTATCACTGTTCTCTAGGCACTAACATAGATGAAGTGTGGCTTAACTTGAATCAACATGGAATGGTTTGCCAGTATCTGTCATTTTAACCCAGTTCGAATCGATGCCTGACCGAGTTAGAGCCATTTTAACTACCAGAGGATTAAGCTTTGTATACTAATTCCGGACCCTATGTAACCTCCCCCACACAAATTGCGTACAAATTTAATAAAGTTTTCTTCTTACTATGCCAAATACATATAATAAGTAAAATTTTGTTACTTGCTTTTCTTCCTGGTGTTTCATTTATTATGATCAGTAATGTAGTTTTGATCTATATGGTGCATCCACAACATCCTGCATTTTCTGAAACTTCTCAGGAAAAAGAGGTTTACGAGGCCATGAATGCTGCCGGTGGAAGTATTGTTCTACACCTGCCGATCTTTTTCTGCCCACGAAAGGCTCACTTTTGCGTGATGCATTGTTTTCTTCCACACATCTTTGTCATCGTGGCTGTCAGCTGAGATACAACAAATGTACCAAACTTCTCCTCTAAGTCCAATCACGTCAGCCCTTTTGAACTATCTCCGTTAATGTATCTTTTGCAATAATAAATGGCTCTACTGAATGGTTTTCTCGCCAACAAAGAAGCACAACGAATCTGCCGTCTCCTCTTATATCCTGCTTACAGTGAGAAAGGACGTCGCACATTACTGACAATTTCCATTACTAGATAAATCTACACATCTTTTTATCGTCTTAACTTTATGGTGTTGTATATGTATATATACAATGCTGGAAAAATGATAAGATCAAGCAAAAATTTTTAGTAAATTTGATTTTTGAATAATCAATAATATTTCACACACACAGAAGATTTGAAATTTATACGAATTTAAACACTGGGCGAGATACAACAGTTTTATCTATGTCTAAAAAATATGAAAATTTAAATTACTTTTTATTTGAAAATTTATTTTTTGTCTTTGTAACATTTTGAATGCAGGGAAAAAAAATGTTATGGTCACATGAGATTTTATCTACAAAATTGTTAATCTAAAAATTTCTCTCTTATATATATCAATTAATTTAACCGTTCTTGAGGTTATAAAGTTGAAAAGTGTTTTTCAAAGTGTCTTTTGAGATGTTTTTCCAACTGTTTGTAGTGACCACTATAGGCTCATTTTTGGGGGTGCATGTTTTACACAATTTCTGTAAATTTTATGCACCAAAATACCCGTTAACAGGGCTTCGTGATTTCCTCTCAAGAAGTTGAACATTATTAGCTTAAAACCAGGATTTTATATAGAGCCTAAATAGATGCCTTTTCTACTTTAATATGTACCTTCCAGATGCTATAAGAGACACCTCCGGTAGTAAATTTTCCTCGAGGCTGTCTTGGTTGAATTAGTTTTGTTTTCAAATGAGCAACTAATGCCGTTTCATAAGCAGCAAAGCCGCTCTAAAATATCCCTGATCCCCAAACATATTACAGTTTCGAGAACCTCAATGTCTTTTTGCGAACTCTGTGCGCTCCATTTCATAGCTCTGTTGGAAGTTCTTAGCGTTTCATTTTACTAAATTCTACTTGTGTATATTTTGATTATTTTTATTGAGTGTTACACCCACAATCCGGTTGTGTATGGTAGGTTCAAATCAGTTACAATTTCTGGAGGAAAAAAGGACTTTTTTCGAGAGTTATAGTAGAACCTGGTTTCGTGCGGTCCTTTTTTATGCTATCTTATTTCTGTGCGATTTTATTTTTTGTACGATTTTTTGTGCGATCCTTTTTATGCGATATATGAATTTCGACGGTTTTGGCGCCCCTGTAATGCTTTCTATCAATGCCCACACATACACTTCAAGACGCTCTGTTCATTGGTTATAAACAGTCTCTCGACAATCCACGTTCCATTGCTTTCTCTTAACGCATTAGCAGCATGCACTTGCTTGAAGATGAAACTTTCAACGACAGTGACATTATCAATAATTTGATAGATTATGAAGCCCGACATGAAGTGAATTGGACGTTTTTGACAGTGGATAAAATATATGCTTTGATCCAGCTTTCCAACAAATCGGAAAAGCATTTTTTAAAATAGATACTATCCTGAAAGGAGTTTGATATTACAAAAAAGAGCTTCGATCATGCATATCTAATTATCGTGATGTTCACAAGCAGCTGACCAACTGACCAAACTTATCACTTACTTTATGGTGCCAAAAAATAAATTAATTGGAATTTTATCTTCAAGTGACAAAGGCGAATTTGAACTAATTTATCACAGGGATATGCGCACTTTTGATTACGATGATTAGCAGTGAATTATGTATCAGCATTTTGAAAATTTATCCGTGTATACAATGAGAAATTAAATGTTTTTAAAATGTTTCCATGTGGAATTTAATTATTTATTTTGCTTGGAAGCACTTTCTCATAAATTTCGTAAATAATTGACATATTTTTTTATGTGCGACTTTTTTATGCGGTCTCTCTCCACCACATAAAAAAAAAAGTGTTTTGTAGTAAGTCGACAAAATTGTTTGTTATATGTAAGTATTTATGAAGTTTTCGAATATTTTTTGTGCGATTTCTTTTATACGGTTCCTACCTACCTAACGCACAAAAACAGGTTTGACTGTACTTGACTAACAATGGCTCTCGTTTGACGAGGAGTTAATGCAAGCTAGAAAGCCCGTACTCTTCAACTTTGTATAATTACCCTTATTTTTTTAACTTATTCACCACAGTCATTTATCTACTTATTTTTTTTTAGTTATTTAATAAAAAATTAAGCCATATTCTGTAAAGTTAAGAGTCTCATCTTGCTTAATCGGTTCTAACTGCTTGCATCTTCCCATTTTCACGAGGGGCCGCAGTAGCCTAGTGGTCAAGGTATCGGATCGTGGCTTATCACTTTTGCCAGCTTTTCATTTTGTAAGAACTAAACAAAAAATTATCTTTATAATTTAAAAATATTGCTTTATAACTATTTTGAAAGGAATAGTTAAAAAAACATGCGTGCGTACAAAGTACACATGTCAGAAGTGAAACTTCTTTGGCGAACTAATTTATAAATCTTGTTTATATTTATACAAATCTAAAACTTTAAATTTCCAAGATTAAGAGGAAGGGAAAAAGGAAGATAGGTTAGGAATTTAATTGTCATTAAAATAAAAAAAGTGTTGAAAATTAATGTAAATTATAAATTTAATTTTTTCAATTTATTTCTTCAATATTTACATTGTTTGACGTTGTTTGTATTGGTATTATTGTGACTAAAGCATTATGATAGGTAAAATATGCAACATAAGTTCGTGTTTCAACATTATCTAAATATCTTGTAAAAATAGCATCTATTGTCGTTCCTGAATTTGTAGTTGGTGTGTTTGGATTATTATTTAGCTGTAGACTAAATTTTTCTTCTAGAAAGTTAATTAATGGTTTGGAATCATCAACTGCAAAATTAATGTTAAAGTCACCACCCAAAACAAGTGGTATTTTATCATTCTCATTACCGAGAATAGCAGCACCTCCGTGGCTGTATGGAAGTAATTGGTGATGCAAGAAACTAATTATATCTTCAATTTTTTGATTAATTGATATGTATACAGCAGCGAACATTATTTTTCTTCCATGAAGAGTTTGACATTCCACCATGCAAATGTCACCAATTGATGTTGATACTAGTTGCTGTGATGATGAATTAATTGCTGTCATTGTAACGTTTGGCGTAACAATATTTGTCGTATTGTTTTTTTTATTGAAATAAATACCCACTCCACCTGCTCGAACGTTCGGTCGTTTAAAGTTAACAATACAGTCAAAATTAATTAGACTTATTTCTTCAGAGTTATTTATCCAAGTTTCAGATAAAAGTATGATGTTAGATTCTTGTATAATTTGATTTTTTAATAAGTCTTGAGAATGACTTCGAAGACTTTGACAATTAAGAGTATATACAGTTAATCCCTGTTCTTGTCGTATGAAATATAGCATGTCACTATCAACCGTTTTTACACAATTTAATGAAAGTCTTCTAAATTCATCTCGTAAATGTATCATTGTTGTTGATGGTCTTCGTCCATGGTAAAAGGTCAAATCATTGTTGCTTGTAGTAATCCGTAGTCCTTCGATAGTTGTGACACGAGACAATGCAACATATACCAATGATTGTGACTGTTTTTTATCATATTCGTAGACAATTTCGGAGTACGTACTTCCTTGAGACTTGTGAATTGTTGTTGCACAAGCACAAACTAATGGCAAATGGGACCTTTTCACATTTATTGTTTTATTGTTATTTAGTGGTATTGTTGATGATCGTCTACCGATTGGTACGGCAGTTCGACTTATATTATTTGCCGCAACATGCCCAGCAACTTTTTTTCGAATTTTTTGACCAGTTTTTGGTGAATCTGAAAACTCAAGCCATACAAAGTTAACTTGGCCTGAATCATCTCGTTCGATATGAACTAATTTTCCAACGGCACCATTCGCCAAACCATCGGAGACGTCAATATTGGTTGTTATCATATAATATATATCTTTTACAAAAACTGTTTCATATGGTAAACCTCCTGTATCAATTATCGACATTTTGTGTAATTTTTGGCGTACAAACGCTTGTTGTTCTGTTGATGTGCATCCAATGTAAACATCTGTAGCTGTAGAGTTATATTTTTCTATAGCTCCATCCAAAATTTTCTTATTATAAACATTGACAGCGTGATTTGTATTAAATAACCGTATTGCATGCGGACAGTGAGTATCTGCTTCATGAACAGTACATAATCGTGATTCTATTAGTTCTATTTCCTGGCTTGCTAATTGGTCACCATTACCAATTTTTGTCAGAATCGAAGAAAATACTCGATTGGATTGCCTCATAACTTCTTCTAACTCGTAGAATTTTAGATTTCTCCATAGAAGTGGACTGAATATTTTTTGTTTTTGTTGCTTATATATCGGTGTCGCCCTTACTGGTGGTAACTGACGCAAATCACCAATTAAAATCATATCCAAACCTCCAAAATTAGTATTATAGTTTCCAGTGATTTGTTTTAATCGTGAATCAATGTGCCCAAGTAATTCAGCACTAATCATGCTAACTTCGTCGATGATTATAACTTTTATAAATTTGAAAAGTGCTCGATATTGATGAGCTACTTCAATACTTAAAGGAAGCAACCTTGAAAGTGTGATCTTGAATGCTGTATGTACAGTGGTACCATCAATTGCCACAGCGGCTTTACCAGTTGAAGCACATGCTATGTATGCATTGCAAAAACCATCGGTATTGGAAAAACGATTATAAATTTCCATGATAAGCTTAATGACAAATGTTTTGCCACAACCAGCTGGACCAGTCAAGAAAATTTGTAGTGGATTTCCATTTGAATATAGTAGATGCGATAATACATGATGTAAAAGCTCGCTCTGCTTATTATTCGACATCCTCATTACATTACAAAACTCGGCATTTTCCATTAAATTTTCTTTTTTTTTTGCTATCGGTCCAAGCTTGTTTAACACAGCTGCACGAATATCAGCATTATTAATTTCAGGATTCGCGTTTTGAAATAAATTTTGATATGGATCCGGCTCAGGGTATCTGTTTGCTGCTTCTTGGTCATTTTCATTATCGAGAATATCATCATCACGACATAAGCAACGACAAATTTCAATAGTCTTACGAATGTCTAGATTTGATTCAAAATCTTTTCGACGACTTAAAAATCAAATTTTCATTCTCATCATATATCTGAATGAATTTTAGCTCAGACAGTATTTCTGCGTCTTCGTTACGGAACGGAAAATGTAAAGATACCATCTCTTTTATATTCATTTAGATCTTGCGCCATATCAAATTTACGATAACGTATGATGCGTGGTTTCTTTCTGAGTGAATAACTTCCGTCGTTCTTTACTGTGTAATTTGCAACAAATTGAGCAAGTGTGACATCATTTAAATCTTGATGTCGCTTTTCATACTTGTCAAACCAATTATCACGCCAAATATTAGTTGAATCCTCTCCAATACCCATTTCGTCTAATGCCTTTTTTTTTTGAGTTTTTCGTATTCTTTGTCGATCAACAGGCCACATTGTGGAAATAGTAGTTACAACAGTCGAACATTTTGACATTGGCTCTCGTAGAAGGTACCAAGCAGCTTCCTGACTTGTAATTTCTACGTGATTTAACATATTCACTCCAATTTTTCTAGTAACCTCAACAATATCAAACTCAGGGTTTTCATTCATAATTTCGATAATTAAACGTTGAAGATGACTTACTCCTCTATTTGTTTTATTTACATACTCAGCAACGTAAGCAGCGCAAGAATACTCCTCCGTAATGAATTGAATATCCATGTTAGATTTAATTTTATTTAAAATGAATGGATTAAAGGAATTGTTCCATTTCTGACGTGGCTGGCGTTTAAAAAATACTCTCGGTCTATTTATCCCAGCTCGTAGAATATTATGATAATGGTCATCTGAAAGTATGTTATTGTCTTTATAAAAATCATCCATGTCCAAATAATCTTTATTTTTCTAGTTTCACCCTTATGCTTTTGTATTGATTGAAGTAATCGCGAAAACCAGGTTCCTCTTTTTGCATAGGTGATAATATTATTGTAGATCTAGACGGCATGAAAGGCGCCTCGAATCTACACTTCTGTGGTCCGTTTGCGCCTATTCTTTTGTAACACGTAAATGTGTGTTTGTGAGTTTGAAGTTTTATATTACCTGATGCTTCTTCAGATGAAACAGAAATTAAATTATCAATTAATGTTATCGCATCAATTTTATCGTTTCCCATGGCATCAATTGGAGCATTGTTTAACCACAATAAGATATGAGCGTGTGGACTTCCACGATGCTGAAATTCAATCCTCTTGAAGTACTCGACAACGTAATATTTTCCGAACGGACTTAATTTTTCGACTGTAGGATAGACATTAAAACATTTACTAATTTATTGAAGTAAATCGCGCACGTTACTGCGTCTTCATTAATTAAAGTAGTTTTTCAAGGTAATGCAAGTTTTCAGCAGCTTCCGTTGAAATTTCAATTCCACTATGTTTCAATGTATATAATATTTGTATTAGATCTGTCCAACCAATTTCATTTGCACTTAATGTTAAAAAATTGTTGGTTTACCTAGTTGCCTTATCATAGCAAAAAGATCTTTTTTTACGATTCGACCAATACCATGTTGAATTCGGAATTGATCGTAAAAAAGCAAGATTTGTTTCAATACAATTATTGATGTAATGTTCGTCTTCAATTTGTTGTCGAGTGACCGTTGTATTTTTACCAACATGTTTAAAAGCAATCGTCAGGGAATCCCGAACTCTCAATCTCATAATTTTCATTGCTACGTATAAAAGATGATGCGGTGTCACAGCTCGTCGATCAGATCTTCGTAATTCACTTGATGCCATCATGAATGGTGTTGCTTTAATTCCTTCTCTGAATCTCCGAAATTCACCCAAATAAATTGACGGAAATGAAAAAGCTCTTCTGCATGTTCATCGAACAGTAAGCTCCGTGGAACATTTTGTTCTCCAGGTGCAATACAAAGATATTGTTCCTCATTCCATGACAGTGTATGTTGTTGAGCAGTTAGACTTTCTTCAATAGGTATATGTTCACTAATATCTTCTAAAGGAATTTCCGTTGAAATTGAATTATTGTCAAAAAATGATTGATCCATTTTAATTTCATACATAGTATAAAAGTGGTGTAGCTAATAAAAATTGTAGCCAGGTTTTTATTGTGCGTTTATTAATTATGCCCTGCAAATAGCTTGATTTATGAATTTGTTTTCGCTTGATATGTACATTAATACAATAATCATCATCTACGTTTCGTGGTAGACTTTTAATCATTGTATCAACATCAACAGGCACATTAATGATTTGCCCTAAAATTCCATATTGACCGTTGACATGTCTTAATCTTCTGATCTGCATGAAAGGTATACGAGGTGAAATTAATCTTTCAGATAAAATATCTAGTGGTGGTAAATGACTTGGAAACTGTGGATATTTGAACCCATTATATACAGCCATTATTGGAATGTTATTTTTTGTTTAATGCGTTAAGACATGTGTTGCATAAAGCAATTTTGTCGTTTGATACATGAGGAAGAATTATATTTAATATCTCTTGGTGTTGAATAGATGCATATTTTAAATCTTCTTTAAACCACAATCTCTCACATACTGAGCAAACATGCCCAAACGAGTTATTGATAAATTTTTCCTTAAATTCCTTGTGAGCATTTTGATGCCTGTGAAAAGTAGGATAAGGTACTCGTAAATCATTATCTTGAATACGTCTCGTATTATTTGTAATATTGACATGATTCTCATCATCGATATTATTATTATTAATATTATTATTATTATTATTATTATTAATATTATTATCACCATTATTATTGTTATTATTATTATTAATATTATTATTATCACCATTATTATTATTATTATTATTATTATTATAGAGAGTGACAACGGCCAGATTGAGTTAAATATACATTTATTAAGGGGAATTATTTACAAGGGAGGGCTAAAAGTTAGTAAAAAGTAATCGAAACATCATTAGATCGTTGGATTCCACGAGGCGTTTCGTTCCAGCGCCCTCGTCATCGTCTCATCGCCGTCGCTTCTCTCGGT
Organism: Trichonephila clavipes; assembly: GCA_019973935.1. NCBI lineage: Eukaryota > Metazoa > Arthropoda > Arachnida > Araneae > Nephilidae > Trichonephila > Trichonephila clavipes. The sequence continues at coordinate 258,733 of BMAU01020333.1, read as the reverse complement.
CGTCTCCCGCGCAATCGTTCTATTCCAGTCTGGTTTACTCGTTATCCTCGAACCGCCTTGTCAGATAGGTGGCGCTCTCTTGGCATTACGTCATTAATGAATATAGGAGGGATACGATATGTGCACATCCATTCCTACATCGGCCATCATGACCAAGCATGCGTCCTCGCATGTAAAATACAGTGTATTTCAAAATTTCATGAAATAAAACTGAAAAGCTAGAGGAAATAAACTTACAAATAAAACAATTATTAAAACAGACAAATATGTATCATAAAATCAAAACTAATAATAAAGAATAAAAAAAAAAAAAAAATAGGTATACAGATGGAAAGAAGACAAACAATACAAAGCAATCTTGAGTATGGTGATAATGTCGAAAAAAAAATGTTAAAGTAAAAGTTTGCGTTCGTAATGTAACATTCATTTGTTAGGCCATGGTTTCAAGTATTCAGCACAAGTACTTGTTTTGGTTGGGCCATCAAAATTTCCACATTTTTCAACGTTGTAGGTATCGTTAGGTTTTACTTGTGTTATTTTATATGGACCGATAAATTTATTGCAGAGTTTTTGTCCAGGTCCTTGTTGCGTTTTTTTAATAGCAACTAAGTCCTTAACACTGTATAAATAAGGAGATTTTCGTCGAAGATTATAAGACTTTTTTGTTTTCATTTTGCACTTTAAGTATTTGCGTTTTTGCCGCTTTACGTAGGAGTTCTCTGTTTTCATTAAATTCGAGTTGTAGTTGTTCGTCGATTAATTGTTGAATGCGCAAATCAGTCTTGTTATTGATTTGTGTTCCAAAGAGTAATTCAAAAGGAGTGGTGTTAATGCTTCGTTGGAATGTTGAGTTTAAGACTTCTTGTAGTGAAGGAACATGTTTGAACCATTTCGTGGGATCGTCTTCTGACATCTTAGATAAGACAGGAATAATTGTTCGATTAATGCGTTCTACTTGACCATTAGCACGTGGCAAACCTGTAGTAATATGGTGAAGTGTAATTTTTTGTTCCGAACAATAAGTGTGGAATTCGTCAGAAGTGAAAGTAGTTCCACGATTAGTGATAAGAAAAGAGGATTTCCAAATGTAGTTTTTGAATGTCTAATTTTTTATTACCTCAGAAGTAGTTGTAGTTTTCATGGGGTATAGCCAAACGAACTAGTTGAAACAGTCAATGACAGCTAAATTGAATTTGTAGTTTTTACTTGATGTTGCAAAAGGACCAAGATGATCAATATGGTATGTATTTAGAGGTATACTATCTTTGACAAGAGGATGGAGAAATCCTTCTTGTTTACCAGATTTTTTTATTTTTCAATATACATGTTACACAATTAGAGATATATTTTTCAATTTTGGATTGAAGTTGTGGTATAAAATAATTATTTTTTATATATGTTCTAGAGTTCTTTTAACTGAAAAATGTCCTTTGTCGTGAGCATTTTTGATAAAGTGATGCTGCATCTCGTCGGGAATAACAAGGACTTCGGCACCGTCAATAAATTTATATAGTATATTATTTTTAATACAGTAGTTATCATATGGACCATTTTGAAGAATAGCTTTTATGGAAAGAATGTGTGGGTCCAGCTCTTGAGATTCTTTTATCCTATGCACAATAGAATCATTACACTGGTTTGTTAAAACCTGTATTCTACTTAAAGCGTCGACATGGGCCATTTGTGAGCCAGAGCGATGTAAAATGGTGTAATCATAATCTTGTAAATTCAGGGCCCAACGCGCGATTCGTGTGTTTAGATCTTTCTTACTCATAGTTTTTGTAAATGCATTACAATCAGTAATTATTTTGAAAGGCATTCCTAAAATGTACACTTTAAATTTTTTGAGAGCTTCTATGATTGCTAAAACTTCGAGTTCGTAGCTGGTATATTTTCTCTCCGTTTCGGACGTTTTTCTAGACATGTAATATATAGGATGTAAGGAATTATCATCGGGAATCTTTGTAATAAAACAGCAGCAAGTCCGTCGATTGATGCATCAGTATGTATTTCGGTTTCACAATTTTGTCGATATATACCTAAGACAGGTTTCTGACAGAGCAAACGTTTTAACTCGTCAAAGGAAGCTTTTTGTTTTACATCAAAATTGAAAGGAGTATCTTTACGTAAAAGATCACTAAGTGGCTTAGCAATTACAGAATAAGCAGGGATAAATTTACGAAAATATCCAGTGAGACCTAAAAACGTTGAACTTCTTTAGTTGTTTTTGGTTCGGGGTAATTGACAACTGATTTAGTTTTAGAAGGGAAGGAAAAAGTTTATTATTTTCAATAATATGGCCTAAAAATTCAATTTTCCTATGCAGAAATTGACATTTATCAAAATTTATTTCCAATCCGTAATCACTGGACACTTGAAGAACTTTTTGAGTCTCTCAATAGCCTCAGATGCATTTTTAGCAAGGATAACTATATCATCCATGTAAGGGAGAACAATTCCTTGAACAACTAAGTCACGAAAACTGTATTGATAAAACGTTGAAACGTTGAAGGGCATGTAGAGAGTCCGAAAGGCATTTTAAGGAACTGAAATTGACCATTTTGTGTTACAAAGGAGGTATATGGGCGACTCTGTTTGTTAACAGGCACATGGAAAAAACCATTACGTAAATCAATGGTACTGAAAACTCTAGTATCCTGAAGTTTATCTAAAATATCCTCAATGAGGGGCAGAGGATAGTGATCCTTAACTAACACACGATTTAATTTTCGAAAATCAATGCAGACTCGTGGACTGCCGTCTTTTTTGCGGACTACTAGGACTTGGCTAGCATAAGCAGATGAACATGGTTCAATAACACCATTTTGTATCCATTCATCTATTTGTTTATCTACTATATCACGTTCAGTAAAAGGTAACCGTCTTGGAGAATGATAAATTGGTTTGTCGTCCGTCACGGTAATGCTTAACTCAATATCCGTCGTTTTAATTTTATTCGGCCTATAACATATGAGTAATGCCTCAACATCATTACGAGTTTGTTTTGGAATTTCAGGGCCAATATCAAATTTAGGAATGTCGTCAGTAATTGCGAAAACAAATGGTTGTGGAGAAGCGTCGGATACTTCGTTTTGTAGCTTAGAAAACAAAACACTATCAGGGTGATAGTCAAATTAGCTTGTTTAATTAGATTACAACCAATAATAATATCAAAGTTCATTGAGTGGTTGGGGATAACATTAATTTTAACAGGAAAGTCTTGGTTGTCAATTGAAACAGTTGAGTTGAACGAACCAATTACATGAGTTTTTGAAAGGCCAAAACCAGTTAGTATATTACCACTATTTATTAAAGAAGGGGAGCCTAATTGATTCCATACACTTTCTTTCATTAAGGTTACTTGACTTCCGGTATCAACTAAAGATAATATTTTTTTTGATAAAATTTTAACTTCTTTACACATAGTAGTTAATGGGGTAATTTCATCAACATTATTAGAAGAAGGGATATTTTTTTGAGGACAAGCATCAGATTTATGGCCAAAATTTTCGCATAATATACACTTTGGACCACGATGTTTATCTGGGCAAAATTTAGAAATATGACCGGATCCCGAACAATTAAAACAAGTTACGTGATTCCTATCTCTGAAATTTTTATTCTCAAATTTTGAATTAGGCTTTGGTGCATTGAATTTTGGATATCTATCATTTCGATGTTTATGAAGTGTACTTTCAACATCACGGCGTTGGCTACTAAAGTTTGGACTACGCGACGTATCATAAGAGTGATTTTTGCTTTTATTTTGAAATATTTTGTCATAAATTCCTAATTTTTCTTTAAATTCCTGAATTGTTGTACATCCATATAATATTAGCTTATTTGAAGGAGAATCGGGGATTCCATTAATACAATATTCCATAATTGAAGTTTCGTCGAGAAACCCTTGACCTCGATTCGCTAATTCCCGAATAGCGACTAAATATTGGAATACCGTTTCATTAGGCCGCATTTTTCTATGTTGTAATTCCTTATGCAATTGAGCTTGATTTAATTTTTTCCGAATTCCTGAATAAGTAATGTTTTTATACAACTGTAAGAGTTTATACCACGCTGAGATTGAATAAATAATTTTGCAGTTCCTGTCAAAAGCCGTTTTACAAAAACAATTTTTTGTTGTTCGGTTATTGGGCAAAACGTTAAATTTTCCTCTACATCAGAAAAAATGTTCAATTGAGTATGAGTCATCTGCACTGAAAGAACGAAGAGTTAGAAGTAAATCTTTAACAAAAAGCCACGATAAATCGTTTTCGAAATAGAGGAACAGCTGACTCATTAATTTGGTTAAGTGCGTCAGCCGATTTCCTGTCTGTAGAAAGTGGGGGAAGCAAAGGAATTTTCTGCATCCCGCGGGAGGCATTCTTCTACATCTCGTGTATTTAATTTATTATGAAAAGCGGATAAATCAGCTAGTGAAAACAAAATATTATTACAAAGTTCTTCGGCAGTTCCATTTGTTTCTAGTTGTAAAAAATTAGCTAAACAGATTAAATCGGGTAGGTTAAATTTTTTTAAAATAACGGCGGAGTAGTCTTCAATATCAAAATCTTGTGCGAAACCCGTAAACTTTCGCAATTGTTCTCTAGAGGTCCTACTGAATGGGTGATCGTTAAAAACAACAGAATACAATAATTTTACATTTTGCGTATTGCCAAATTTCAAAGCTTGCGCGATAACTGGGATATCATTCAGTGTTAAGTAAGACATAATAAATCACTTAAATTGAACCAAAATACGTAAAATATACAAATATTTGCAGATCACTTAAAATGATATATGAGTAAAATATTTCAACACAGAAAAAAAAAATTAATACGCTATGAAAAGATTAAAGTCTAAAATAAAATGTCACTAGTAGCAGTTGTACAAGTTAAAAAATATATATCGTATCACAGTCACATTAGCAGTTTCAAAATATATTTTCACAATCACTGAGAGTTTGTAAAAAAACAATGGAAATAAAAACTCACGGTAAACTTTTGCATACAACGTCTTGATTGTTGAATATTAACTTTCATGAATGTATAATAGTGTTGAAGAAAATCTTGATGTGTCGGCAAAATTATCGAATAAATCTTCACAATCGTGAATTTTCACACAACACTTGAAATTGAATGAAATCGTCAAACACACGTTGAAAAACGCTTTGAAGAATAAATGCACTTGAATTTGAATAAAATCGTCCAACACACATTGAAGAACACATTGAATAAATTCACTTATCTTGCATCGTCATCGTCCTTTTACTTCGGTTTTCTAGGGGATTTTAAGTTAAGGGAAAGGCCGAGCCTCCATATAGAGAGTGACAACGGCCAGATTGAGTTAAATATACATTTATTAAGGGGAATTATTTACAAGGGAGGGCTAAAAGTTAGTAAAAAGTAATCGAAACATCATTAGATCGTTGGATTCCACGAGGCGTTTCGTTCCAGCGCCCTCGTCATCGTCTCATCGCCGTCGCTTCTCTCGGTCGTCTCCCGCGCAATCGTTCTATTCCAGTCTGGTTTACTCGTTATCCTCGAACCGCCTTGTCAGATAGGTGGCGCTCTCTTGGCATTACGTCATTAATGAATATAGGAGGGATACGATATGTGCACATCCATTCCTACATTATTATTATTGTTATTAGCATTAATAATATTTGATGATGTTGGAAAATCTTCAATGATGTTTTCTGAAAGGCTTGTCAATGATTTTTTTCTTGCTCTAAACTCACGAACACGTTCTGTTGAAGTTTTTTTTTCTTTTAATTGGTAAAGTCGAAGTCGAAGGTTGAGAATTGTCTTGTTCTTGATGTACTTCAACTTCAACAGTGATTCGCGTCAAATCATTTGACTCTTGATTTTCTTCAGATTTTTGTCTTTTTCGAGCTCTGTAGTCACGACTACGCTCTGCTGGAGTTTTTGGTGTAGTTTCTGTAATGATGGACGATGAGATATTCAACTCTTGGCTAGCTGCATTTTTTAAAGCCTTTTTTCGCTCTCTAAATTCTCGTGAACGTTCTGTTGATGTTTTAGCTGGCCGTCTAATAGATATTTTATTTTTAAGTGTTTCACACTCTCGCACCACAATTTTTGGCATTGCAATCTGAAAATGAAAAGTTATTTGAAATCAATATTTAATAATAAAAATAATTAAAGAGAATTATTAAAATAAATTTATTTTATATTGTTTGAAAAATAATATAGTCAAATCTCAGATGTTGAATATTAAATTAAAATTTCTCGTGATTTTTTGTAAATATTAAAAATACCTAATCCAATTTAAATATATACAAAATTTTTGTAAATTAATGATAACTCTAGAAATTCCAATTTTTAAATTAAAATTTCGTCAAAAGAATTTATGAAATATTGTTATTAGTATTTTATGCACAATGATTTATTGAAATCTCAAATGACGAATTGTAAATAAAAATGCAACGTGTTTTTTGTCAATATTAGAAATTATTAATTAAGTTTTGTTTTTGAATTCAAAATTTAGAAAAGCGAATTTATGAAATATTTTTATTTTATGGTAAATGATTTATTAAATTATCAAATGACGAGTGGCAAGTTGAAATACCACATGTTATTTGTAAATATTAAAACTACCTAACCTTCAAACCAATTATCATAAAAAATTGTAAATAAACAAAAAAGATAACAGATATATTACTTACTTCGAATAATTGCTTGATACAGGACAACTTACAAATTTATTCACAAAGTTTTTTCACAAAGTTTTTCACAAAGTTTTTATTTATAAAATTCACTTACTGTTTATTCACTGTAGAAGTGTCTAATAATATTGTAAATATTACGCTATGCGACAGAAATGCCATCTAAAGTTCTAATAATTAACTAGTAAACGAATACACAACCAATAGGGCGTGTATTCTTTCTCGATATCCCGTATTCTCTCTCTCTCTTGTTCAATCTTTCTCACCTCGCCCTGTCTTACTCTCTCTCAATCGGTCTCGATCACTCTCTCTCTCTTTTCCGACACTTCCGTTGCATACCGGCGTGACGTTTCATCTGTAAAAATTTTACCCTCATGCGCTTAAAGAAGTTTCACTTCAAAATGTAATTAAAATTTTTATTAAACTCGGATGCGCAGCTGAGATTCAGTTTCTTAATGAAGATTTTCGCCTGGTGTCATTTTTACTAGCACTGTATGCATATATATATATAATACGATCACTCTGACAGAAATGCAGCTGTCACAACGAACTCTTATGCTGTTTATGAAATCTTGAGACAATAAAACCAACCAGCAGGGCACTTCTTAGCTCCGTGAGTATTCTATGTGGAGAATCTAGAACTGCAATTGCCCTGCCAAGAGCATGCCAAACATATTCTATGGAATTCAGGTTCAAAGATCTAACTGGCTACTTCAGAACCACTGTTTCTGTGTCTAAGGATCTTGTCTGTATAAAATCAGGCGGGCTCTCATGTGACCTGAAGTGAGTGGAATGTAGATTATTGGTTTCCTCGTATAAAACTCTGCCTCATTAAACTTTTGGTAAGCAGTATGTAGCTTCTACTAATCCTTTTGAGGAAAATATTCTTATTAATTGTGATATTAATTGAAAACCGTTTTCCGTAGAGATTTTATGAAAATCCAAGCTTCTAAAGTTTGATTTCTCCTAGGGTTTAGTTATCAGTGTACATTCTCATTAATCTTCACACACATACATTCTCATAAGTGTTAAAAGCTAAATAAAAGTAGTTAACTTGAACCCCCTCCCATCCATGATCGAAGGATCGCGACAAGTATACCTCGAAAATGAGTTGCAAAAAGCAACGAAGAGCTTATTTGGAGTTGAGAAGATATCATTTCTCTGTTGCACCTTGCAACTAATGGCTTACAATGGTTCTTGTGCTCTCTGTAACTGGTCATTTGGGTGTTGTTCTGATTTCTTAGAATTGGGTCCATGATCTGAAACAATATTTCGGGACGCATTGAGACATTTTGCCTCGGCTTTGACAAAGAGACACATCGGCTGCCTCTGATCTTCCATCTACTCTTCATCGTAATGCATCATCAGGGTCTTGTCTTCTCGTCGTTGTTTGCAAACGGTTCAGAAATAATCATAAGCTTCCAGAAATATGAGTGAAGTTAAAATCGTATAAAGTAGGGGTTGAAGTACCTGTGTAACAACTTTTTTCCTTTTTATGTAACCACGCGGTCAAAAATTACTAGGTAGATTGGCAGTGGTTAAAAAATATTCGAAAAGCAGAAATAGGCTTTCAGAAACATTTTATAAACAAATAAAGTTTTGTGTTTTTGACCATGGTAGCCGAATGATCTTGGTATGGAGCTCATGACTGGAGATGATTTAGTCGAGCAACGTGTTCGAGTTCTTCCACCACTAAATACCTTATTGTCCTTGCGTTAGAGATATTAATAAACACTCACACTCAATCATTAAAGATCCATCGTATTGAGAGGCTGATATAGGAACAATAAATCTATTGAGGTTCAAAGTGATCTCGTTGGTGTGGATGGGGAGAGTAGGGTGCTGGCTCAAGTCTTTTGAAAAACTTTATGCCAGTTCCTCCCCATCTGAAAATAGTTCAAAATTACATTGCATTTTGGCTGGAGTTAGCGGATTGCGTGCCAAGTAGCACAATAGCAACCAGAAAACTTTCAATATACATTCAAGCAAGTCAATTTGTTTTTTTTTGTGGTAATATCCTTTGTTGTTCAATAACACCTATAACTCTCTCAATTAATCCTTCAAACTCGTATTTATAACAAGCAAAATGGCATCAAATGTCGATGATGACACCTGATTGATTTAATATTAACGTCGCACTGTTCTGCTACACGAGGGATTTTGGCGACGGACCACGTAATTTAGAACTATGGTCAAGGGACGTGGACGACACCTGAGCTGGCACTCCTTCTCCTAACTACCACACCATATCAACGGGAGAACGCTTCAGCTCTCAACAGATTTAACGTGCAACGCTGCCCTACATGGCAGGTATTTAGTGGTACTGGGCTCGAACTCGTGACAAGGCAAGCCACGATCCGATACCTATACCACTCGGCTACCACGGCCACCGATGATGACACCTACTGGTAATCTTATTTTTTACTTTCCATAAGGAAAGTAAAATAAGCAGTTTGAGTTGAGTACTCGAGAACATTCAACGCAATCGAGTTTTGAAACCACGATCTGCCAGCAGCGAGTCTTTGGAATTTCCCAAAGAGTCATTGAGTTTCGCACTGATAATCCCTCTAGGTACAAAAGTTTGATTTTAATAATGTGTTCAATTCTTGAGGTCAAATTGTTGTTGACAGTCATTTCTATATATTAGAAAAAACTCAAACTTCAAAAACTATTTATCTAAAAGCATCCCTTGTCATGTACTGTTAATAAGAACAATAAAATAATATAAAAATTGAACCTTCCTTTATCTTGAAGATTAAACATGATTCACATACACAAAGTATTTTGATAAACCCTGACTCTTTCAGCCCATTGCTTAGATAGATGGAAAAATTAAGTATTTTTTAAAATTAATTGACTTCAACTCCCTTGAACGTTTAGTATTCTAAGAAAATCAATCTTTGTTGCCCCCTCAGAGACGTGTCTTTTTTCTCGGAATGACCTAGCATTCTTTCTTTATTTCTGACCCTTTCCTTGTCCTTCCTTTCCCATATTTGCAGAATTTTGTGTGTCGAGTGATTAGGGCGACATCTGAGCTTGCTCCATTCTCCAAACTTCCACACCATGCCAACCTGAGGACTATGAGCCTTAGCCAATTTAACGTGCCTTAAGGTATCCGACTACTTGCGATAGTTTTTTTAAAAAAAATAATGGATTTATGGAGATTTTTTTGTGGTTTTTAGATTTATTTAGTACATTTTAAGAACAAAAAGGCTAAAATTAAGAAGAGAAAAATAAATTATTTCTACTAACATGGGAAATAATGGGTAAAAATTGACAAAAATTACATCAACGGGTCCGCTCTGAACAAATAGTAAATGAACAAATTCTCAATTCTTCAATTTTGATGTATTATTTTGCTATTCCTTTTTGAAATGACCTTCAGGATAAGAGATTTTAATTTTCACAAAAACTAAAACACTATCTTAGTCATTATATGAAATTGCTTAAAAAAACAGTGATTATATTCACATAAGGAACTGTAAACTTTGTAATAAAACAGTGATCGATAAATCTGATGGTTAAAACACACTTCAAGTGTTATACAGAACATACACATAAAATTTCAGCAAATTATTTTAAAAACTTTTTGAGCAATCGCTGATCCCGTTTGAATTTTTCGGAAAAAACACATTTCGAATAAAATGCATTTTAAAGTTTGACATCTTATGTAAAGTCATGGCATCTGCTTTTACTAAAACACCTGTAATTTTTGTTCTATTAAAGGGAAAATAAAAACTTTGGTATTTTCATGAAGCCAATAAAATGGCCTATGAAATACAATCATAAAAAATTGTCCATTTTTCAAAAAAAGTCATGATTTTAGGGTTGTCTACACAGTGGGTCTTTAATAGCACCAGGACTCGAAGCCACAGTTCCTATGTCTTTAGAGAAATCAAGATTTGAACAAATAATTCGATTGGAACATCACCAGTCACAAGCTCGTGATCATGATTACTCGACTATCATGGCTTACCGAAAAAAAGGTGTAGCTATGTTAAATGACTTTAGTAATTACAATGGGATTTTAACAAAACACTTAATAAACGTGACTATACAATTAATAAACGATATTTACTAATAAGTAATATGTCTTTTTCTGCCTGACACTCAAGTTTATTAAATTAAACCAATGTGGCTCGTAATTTTGAACCACAGTCTGTAATGGTCGTCCCGCGACGTCCATTAGTGTGGGACAGTCGGAAGGAAAATTAGCCATATTCAAAAGAACAACTATTTATTCACAGTAATGAACAACAACACGAATTCTATTAACTAAGTTTAGAGATGCACCCAAACACCAAATATGGAAAGCATTAACCCTTTAGCGAGCAGTGGCTAATAGGTCTAGCCACATATTAAAAAAATCGACAAAAAATCAACAACAAAAAATTAGGGCCGTGGGTAGCCTAGTGGTTAGAGCATCGGACTCCAGACCAGAAGGCCTGGGTTCGATGCCCGATGCCACCAAATACCCTCCGAGTACACACGGAGTATGTGCTCGTTAAATCAGTGGGTCCGTAGTCTTGTGGGTTGAGTCACGAGCGCAGGCACTGTAGAGTATTTCCCTCTCCTTTAGTTTCCATGCAGAAATTGTGGAGGTGGAGATAGTTGGTGTCGCCATCTGTCATCCCTTTGGGGAATTTCGCCGAGCTAAAACGTACTGTCACCTGTATGGTGCTCAAGGCCTACGACTGGCGTACCTCTAGCCCCATGCCACGATGAATTTCGTGGGCCTTGATCTGACTTCGTCAGACAGGTGGCATTAGAAACAACAACAAAATTTTCTCCAAGTGGATGTTGGATATTTAGTTCTATCCATATGCGTTAATTGAAGCTAAAACGCATAAAAATCAATACATATGGCAAAACGATACCTTTTTTGTATTTCATGTCCTCTGATGGGTAGTTAAAAACAGTTTTTCTCTCGGTGTAAATCTACAAATTGTATTTTGATTGCTATAAATAAAATTTCTGATCTTTGAAAAAAATTTCGACATGTCTTAAGTATACTTTCTTCTCATCCGAATGAATTAAGCAAATGGGCAATTAAAAGAAAAAGATTTTATTTAGGTTTTTGGAAAGCTTTTATATGTGAATAGAGGCTCTATCCACTGCCCACATAGAACAGAAAAATGACCTTGAAATGTTCGTTTTTCCTCTTCGAGAGAGAGCACTTAGAATCACGTGAGGATGTTGGGGTGAGAAATATAAATAGAACTTCGTTTACAATATGTGGTACGAGATTATTGTGTTCGAAAATTTTTCATTATAGATTCTGTGCGTACCACTGTGCCCTCAAGCAATTGGTCTTACTTGCTTTGAAAAGTTCCACAGTGAATAGCTTATCAAATTTGTGAAATAACAAATTTAAATACTCAAAAATATATAACTTTATTTCTAACTTTTTTATACTAAAATTAAATAATGTATAAAATGTGGATATATACCAATTTCAATGTCTATTTTAGTAAGTATTCTATATATATATGTAGGACAATTATTCTATTATTATTTTATTGCACTTATACTTTGTATTTAATTGCTATTGAAATAGTTGTTAGCATAAATGCTATTTTTTCATAAAAAGTTTATTGTGATATGTTTCATTATTTCTGTCCTGAAAAGTAAGTTAAATGTCTTAAGTGCGCAGTGGTTATAACGTCTAGCCACCACCCAGGAAAAAAAACCTCGGTTGGATATTTTTGTGTGTGATTAAATAATGTTTATAGAGGATGAGAAGATTGCATTTATCACTGAAAATCGTGTTTTAGCCGTTAAAGGATTAACAAGGTAGACGAGATCTTAATCAATTGGATCACTTGTGTACCAGCAGTATATCTTCTAATTCCAAGCGACCTAATATAATTTAATGACTAGTTGACAAATCGTCAATCTTTAATATTGCACTAATCAGCTACGAAGTATTCACGCCTCACATCACATTATCAATCACTGCTATCCGTTAGCAGTCTAACCTCTCTCTCCTTCTAACTTGAAAGTTTAATCTATATATGCAAGTCTTGATTTACATATACTCACATCTACTTCGGGGGAAGGTTTATAATAGAATTAATTTTAAAGACCCAAAATAATATTACCCAAGAGAATTAGTTGAAAGAACACCGATAGACCCATCACAAGTCTTTGTTTTCAAGTCTTCCATTCAAAACTTGTTCTGTATTTTCAACTCAAGCATTACCAGTGACGTAACGAAAGCCACCGCAATGCGGAGGGCCCAAAGCTTGACTGACGACAAGTACGGCTTGTGGCCCAAAACCTGATTTTGCAGGGAGGCCTTGATATTCTCCATTACACGCCTCTGAGCATTACAACAGAATTCATTTAAAAGTAGTTTATTAATGTATACTATACTCTAAAAGAATTCTAAAGATAAAAGATCTTCTTTTACTTTTAAATACAGTCGAACCTCCATATTACCGACCTCTATATAGCGAACTTTTTCCTGGAACCAAGAACATTTCAAGATTTTCTTCGTGAAATAACCTTCCAATAGCGATATCTGTATAAAAACTTTTTCTGTTGTGATTCAATTTTTCCTCTCGTATTTTTAAAGTATTTCTAAACATTTCAAGTTATTCTCTCTTTTAACACATTTTAGGGTGGTCATAAAACTTGAACTGGTTTTATTAGGTGCCCAACTCACCGAGTACAATAAAATTTGAGCGTTTCATCCAAGAAGTGCAGCCTTTAACCCCCATTATCCAGTTCACTGGAAACATTTTCAATACCCCCTTACACCCTCAGTGGAGTTGTCTCGTGTCTTTGAACTAGTCTCCATTCATTTGTAACGTTGATCAGTCGTACTGGTTACTTTATTTCTTGTACCTCGAAATTTTCGAAACGTAAGAGCTTGAGCATCAAAGAAAAAACTGTAATCATTCATCAAGCGAATAAAGGCACCAAGAAACTTTCTTTGTGGTTTTTCTTTCTTTCTTTTTATTCGTTTTAATTATTTTATGGTAAGATATATAAAATAAATACATATATTAATTTACAAAAAGATGTGAATAATTACTTTTTTTAAATACTTTGTGTTTATGAACTTAAAAATTGTTTTATATGGTTCATAAAGAAAATTGAAAGATGAACCTCTGTGTAACGAATTTTCCATATAACGAACTTTTTTTCGGGATTTAGCGACTTCGTTATACAGAGGTCCGACTGTATAATTTAAAATCATATTTTAATAGCGTCGTATTTTATTTTGCAATGTTCTTTAACCCTAATTTATTTCGGATATGCGTAATTTTAAAAGGTAAAAGGAAATGCAATCTCCTAAAGTTGTATTGTTCTGATTGACCTATAAAAAAATCAATCTAATTTTACACACGTTTGCTTAATTTTCATAATAGACATTACATTTTCTTAAAGGTGTTATTAATTCAAGAACTCTCAGCAATAATTACACACACATAGACAGTTTTAAATGAATCATTTTCATCATAATAGGAGGCAACTTCTGTTAATTTGCATTGTTTTGAAATAATACATCGGCATATATGCTCTTTTACATTAGCATTGTTTTTTAAGGAAAAGAAAGTATCTTTTACTAAAAAAATTCAAAAGTTTATTTCGAAATATTCTCCTGAGCAACGATTTCTAATGTTCATTTACTGAAAGGTTGTAGAGAGTTGATCTATAAAAGCTATACGTTTTGCAATTGCTTTATTTTTTTCCCGTCTTGACGATAGAAAGAAAAATTAGTTTTGCTTTCACATTAATTTCCACGGTAATGAAAAGTAAAGTTATCGGACACGATTTGCTTTTAAATGTTTCTTAGACATCTTTGTGTGTGAGTTATGAAGTTTCTGTGATTTTCTTATTATAGAGTAAAATGACGTTCACTGTATCCCGTGCAATTCGTTTTAACCAATCATTCATCAGAGGTTTGATTTAACTTTTTAATGCTATGTCATTATTTTAAACTTATAAAGCAATATTCTTTCAAAAATGGATCCTTCATCATTAAATATATTTCTTCCACTTTAGGAAATATATATAAAAAAAATTTTAAGTCTAAAAAATGACGACCGAGAGAGAAATTTCGGAGAATTTTATGTGGCCACGGTACCCAAGTTGTCATGGTCACGAACTTGTGTCCGGAAAGTCGAGTCCTGGTGCCAATGAAGAGAGACCCCCTCCCCTTGTAGAGGTGCTGATGCACGTTAAATGAGCCGAAGCTCTATGTAATCTCGTTGGTGTGGAGTGGTAGTCAGGAGAGGGGGGCTCAGGTGTCGTCCTCGTCGCATGGCCGGGTTTCAAGATCCAACATCAATAGCCCTCGCGTTGCTTTAGAGCAGGGGTGTTCAACCCAAATGACCTTGTGGGGCACTTCGGAAAAACATTATAATCTCGCGGGCCGCACATAAAAATATGTACCTTTAGATCAGATTTGGAAACAAAAAAACATTAATTGGAGTAAAAATTTAAAACAGAATGAATTATTATTATTGTTTTCATTATTTTCCATGCATATAGACATAGATAATATAATAATGCTTATATAATATAATAATGCAATGATCAAAATAAAGTTTAAAGTATTACAGTTGCCATTTTCTTGAAAATTACGGTGTTCCTTTTGAATTGATATTTCGTTACTCATTGTTGACATTTGATTGTGCTGTCATTCGCAAACGATTAAGTATACATTGCCCTTTCTCTTAACCGTCCTGAATATTTTTTTTTAAACTTTAAAAAACATCTCTGACTTCCTCTTGCTTTTTGTGGGCACTCCTAACAGAAAAGGAAGAGGAGAAACGAAAGTCGCACACACAAATAATCGTGTACCATCCATAGTAAAGAATATGCATAATACAATTCTAAATTTATTAAAAAGCAATTTACTATAGTAAAATCAAATGTAACTGTTTGATAAAATATAAATCTATTTCAATCTAAAGAATATTTCTATTATCAAAATGATTTATTTTAAAACAAAAACTGATAACAGGCAAATACATTGTATATATATATATATATATATATAAAATTCCTCTCAAATAAATTTCAAAAAAGAAAAAACTTTAAAAATCTGATATTTAAAAATAGTCGGTGGGCCGCAACCTACGTACTGGTGGGCCGCGTGTTGGAGACCCCTGCTCTAGAGTGCAGCGTTAATTTAACTCTCACTCTTCGGAGAACTTTATATCACTTTCATTGTGTTTTTCTTAGCATTTCTTAACTCGGAATTGTGTTAGAATCTTTAACAGGCGTAGAAAAAAAAGAAAAACATTTTTTAGTTATTTGATAAATAAAAAAAACCCACAGCAATTTAGAAATTATAAAAGCAAAAGGGGTGGGCATATATATATATAAATTTTTTTTTTATTCTTTTAATGTATGTGAATTCATTGTCATTGTCATTTCTACCTACTATTTTAAAATTTCATTATTTGTTCCTGCGAAGATTTCTTTGTTTATTTTCAAGAAACTTTTTATTATGATCTTTAAAACTGTTATTTTTTAAAAATGAAAGTAGATTGGAGTAGTAGTGTTTTAATGAATTAAAACGATATTCATTTAAAAAAAATAATAGTGCACTATTTTTTAATCTAGATGCATAGTTTTTAGTTATATAGTTTTATTATTTAATTTGGGTAGAGGTGAAAGAAAATCGTGAAGGTATTTGATGACTTTCTGTATTTTTTTCTTCACTTGCGTATTTTTATACAATTTTCTGTATTCTTTCTTTTTTTTTCTGCATAACATGATAGCATAGTTTATACTTTTGTTTGTTCTTCGATTTTAACGGTTATAGTAATTTATAATAATACTTATGTAAGTAATATATATAATTTATAATAAAATGTTAACGAGTTAATTAATATTGAACTCATTTTTATTTGGAAAATTAGGCATTTAATTTATTTAAAATTTTATTAAATAAATTTATTATGTGATTATATACATTGCAAAAGAATATGTACATATTCACCATAACAATAATCAATAATTAGCCATAAATAACCTTTAAAATGGAATTTATGCATTCTACATTATTAATTTGATGCCCCAGGAATCCAGGGTCGCACCAAATGCCATGACGTTTTCCCGGAAATTCTATTTTCGTTTCAAACTTAAAGCATCCCTGCACTGAATTGGAGGCTAGATAAAAGAGAAGCTGTTTCTATGGCAACTGGAGAGGATAATCCAGAGCAACAGGTAGTAACCATGGCAACCAATACGCAATCAGCTGTATCGATCGTTGACACATGTAGCTTTCCTGAATTAGGGTTGCTATAAGAACTAGTACATATGATTCTTGCAATCACCGCACAAAAAAAAAATGATTTCGAGAAATTTCTAGAAAAGAGGAGAAGGAACTGTGCAGCTATTAATAACCATAGATCGAATTTTTAATCGATAAATCATTGGCGCCGTTGTATTTGTTTGGCGATATTTGTATGTAGCGTTATTTTAAAATTATACTGATTTATTCATTTTACTTTCACATATATTTTTCGAGTTTTCATGTTACTTTGTTTCTTTCAGATTTTTCAGAATCTTTTTATCTATATATTATATTCTTAAAAATTCCAAGTTTTCTGTAATTTTGAACAGAATAGTCCATCGTAATTCAACCAATTAATAATATGTTTCTACCCACTGATCTCGTTAGGGGTAAAAGTGATTTTTTTGTACTTAAATAAACTGTACAACAAAAATCTCAGCTATAGAGATATATCATAAGTAAGCCTGTACAAGAGAAAATAAATAATCAACAATACGGAAGTGAGAAAATAAACGCAAGTTGAAACTAAATTGATTCGTGATCTATATAATGATTAAATATCTTAAT
This sequence comes from Trichonephila clavipes, assembly GCA_019973935.1. NCBI lineage: Eukaryota > Metazoa > Arthropoda > Arachnida > Araneae > Nephilidae > Trichonephila > Trichonephila clavipes. Next base: position 241,226 of record BMAU01020333.1, on the reverse strand, counting down.
CCAGACTCGATGTTTATAAAATTAAATCTACGTTAGATACCATAAGATAAAATACAATTTTGTTTCCTGTTAAGCCCATGAACTTAACTTACTATCTATTCTTACGATTACATATGAGAAGTATGTTGTATATTAAAGCTGGAAAATCTATTTATATTGCGCTTAATCTTTATTTTTGTACCATTCAATTTCAACTCGAGAAATAAACATGAACCTTGTAGAAGAAATAGAGATTCCATAGAATAGGATAAAATCACACAAAATGAAGCAGTAAAATAAGAACGAAACTCATACTAATCCAGCCTAAAGAGTAATAATTGATTATACATCATACTAATACGAATAATATTATTTTAAGTAACTTTTAACAAATATTTTGGTTAATTTTATAAGGATGGCTAACACTATAAATAATGAGTTTCAAGGGACCTGAAAAGAAGCAGTTAAATACAATTCCGAGGAATTGTCCCCCCCCGCATTTTGAATGTACTCGAAATGCTTAAAAATTTAACTCATTTCAGTATTTCTTACCTATACTAATTTAAAGTCAGTACTATACCGTAAAATCCGGGGTATAACGCGCACAAATACTTTTAAACTGTAATTTTTAAGTTTTTGGTTTATTTGCCGTATAACGCTTTTTTTTTCGCAGAAACCTGAAATGTACGTATGTAATGCACTTAAGTATTGAAGTCATTTGTTCGAGATATTATTCCAAACTCTAGAAAAAAAATAGTATACTTCTAGAATTACAACCCTCTTTCATAAAGAATGTCTTAAATAAACAGTATTTTTTGATAAAAAAGTAGAAGTCTCTAATTTTTTTCTATGTCCATCCTTTTCTTAATTATTTTTAAAGATTAAATTTCTATCTTATTTTTTAGTATTAAAAGCGCGCATTATACGTCGGATTTTACCGGTAAGTAAAAAAAAACTATGAAGATACCTATTTATCTCAGAATGCGCGGGTCATTGGTAAGAAATTATTTTTAAATTCATGTTTGATATTTTCTTTCTTGGGCATACTATGGATTAATTATTCTATTAGTGTCGTAGTGAGAAGCAATGCCAGTGCTATTGGTATTGGATATTGTAATTTTGAACCACGGTCAAGCGATAAAGACGACGTTTAAGCTGGCACTCTGTTCTTCAGATCTATGCCATGTCAAGAATATAAAGTGCATACACAATCTACACGAATGAACAAGCTGTTAACTAGAATCAATTTACTGTATAACTAACCTTTTAACTCCACAGTAAAAAGAATAACATGTGATTTTATCTGAAACTCTGTTAATGAATTCTTTTTTTTAAAGATTGTTTCCTTTACAGAAATAATAAATTTTGAAACCATATCTCAGTTGTTTATCTCGGAATAAAATCAGAAAGAAAGAATTTTAATCGAATATTAGAAGGATTTAAATTTATTTTACTTTTAAAAGTATAACAATTTATCAGGGGATTAAGTTATATTCCAATAACGTTTTGATGAAATTCATTTTCTCAATACACACTCTTGTCCAGAATAATAGATAATATGTAATTAAAATAAATACAAAGGGAATAATTATAATTATTCATACTTTTACATATCTAACAGAGAATATTCTTTTCAAATTTATCTTGAAAATAATACTTGTGTAAGATATTCTATACGAAAAGTGTGTTTGTTGGCCTCTTTCACCTTATTTAATTAATATTAGGAAATTGAAATTTTTTGTTGTTGTTGTTGTTAAGTTTTAATTCTTATTAATTTCCAATGTCAAAAGTCTTAAATATTTTCATCAATAAATAAAAAGATCGGATTTTAATTCAATATTTTAAGTTATGCGAAACAAATAACAAAATCCTTAATTTTAGTATGAAAATATTACGTTGCTTATTAAGTTATTCACGTGTTAATTCTAATTTCCATCATCTTTATGAATTCAAAATAAAATATATCAATTATATAAAAACAAGATATATTCGGATCTCATTCAACTCCAGATACATGAAGGAATTTTTGGGGGCCCAAACTTGCGTTTAGTTAGGTACTTTAGGGCTGTGTGTATACTTATGCCATTGTGTACAGTAATATCCCAAACTTACGCGATTGCTGGGATTGAGTAATAGCCGCTAAGTTGGGTATAATTTCACATATAAATACATATAAATTATTTTACTGGGACCAGAGACGAAAAAAATTATAATTAAAAAAAAAGAAACATTTAAATAAAATCTTAGATAAAACAAATACAAAATCGCAAACCTAAGTTATTTTGTGTTTGTAGGTTTCATAAAATCTAATAAAGTAGTCTGCTGGCTTAAAGATTTTTTTCCCCTTAAAATTTCCTCGTAGCATGCTAATATTTTTTATTGCCTTGTTTCGTTGAAAAATGCTGTTCGTTGGAATCTAAAATTTGAAAATCTTTTTCAATTAAACTGAGGCCTTCTCTCAAATTCCCAACCATCATTCGATCTTCTAATTGAACCGGGTCCAAAGACAAGTTCTTCAATATCTTGTTCTTGATCATGCATTTTTATGAGCTCATCAATTATTAGCTCCTGATTGTGGGGAATCCAGTAGTTCTTGAACATCATCACTGCTCACATCTGAATTTATTTAGAGCTGCGGTAGACCAGTGGTCAAGGTATCGGATCATGGCTGGCATGTCATGAGTTCAAGCCCAGTACCACTAAAGACCCGCCGTGTAGGGGAACGAGGCACGTTAAATCTGTCGAGGGCTGAAACATCCTCCCGTTGGTGTGGTAGTTAAGAGAAGGGGGTGCCAGCTCAGGTGTCGTCCTCATCACTTGACCATGGTTCAGATTTAAGAGGTCCGTCGCCAAAAGCCCTTGTGTAGCTGAACAGTGCGACGTTTTTTTTCGCTCACTCACTCTGAATTTATTTGCCTGGCTAGATGGACAATTTCAATTTCTTTTATCACATGACCAATTTCATCAGGATCTGGTACTGATTCCATATGAGTTTCAGCGATGAAAAAAAAAAACACTACAAACAAAAGCGCTCAAACAAAAGACGAATCAACGAGATATGAAAAATACGTAACTCCGGGTTCGAGTAAGTCGAGGTATTACCGTACTTCTCCTTTAGCAATGTCACCAAATTCGATATGAACACGTAACCGTACATAAGTGCTACTCTAGCGTTAAAATATTTTGGTATGACAGAAAAATTGTTTTAGGTTAGTAAAAAAAATTAAGAAAAAGAGGTAAAGAGGAAAAAAATCCCCTTCCTTAAATTATTTTTTAGGTAAGTATAAGATTTAACTTTTAATTATATCAGTTTTCAAATCTATGTAATTTAAAGTTATTCAGAAATTTGAATTTAATATGTATATCGAAGTTAAAATAAGGGTGCATGAATTACTGCAAAAATTCCTCATAAATAGTGTTAAAAAAATACAGCAGAATTTTTATTCTAATTGATCATTATTGAGTACGAAGAAGCTGAAAAACTGAAGACAGATGAAGATAAATAATGCTAAAAGGGTGTCTAACATGTCTGAAAATGTAAAAACCTTTGGTAGTTTGTGTGTGTGTGTGTGTGTGGATTACTTTTCTACTTTTATAAGTGCTGGTATTTGAGAGCACTTAGCATTACATTACAACTAGTAATGAAAAGCCAAAATTTCACGCTTAAGAATTCGGTAAATTGAGAATTATTTTTCATTTTCTTTATTAATATACATATATCGAACTCTTTAGGCAAATAGATCTTATACTTTAGAAGATCATTTAATTTCTCATTATCTTAAGGATAAATGTTATCAAAATAATCAAAGCAAATAAAAAGTAAAATATTCAAATGAATGACTTAATGACGTTTTAGAATACAGAAAGTTGGACTTACGTAATTCATAAAACAAAAATTGGAATATTTTTTAAAATACATAAAATTTTGATTAAAATTTTGTATATGTAAAGGAGATTTTAAAATTATTTTAATTGAATTTAGTAAAAGGGATATAACATAATGTGTCTATATTTTATTGTATTTCAATAATGCTAATAAAATGAAAATATTATGATATAAAAAGCCAATTCTAATTTTATAATAAACACTTTTAATTAAAATTGTTATTGGTTAATAAAAAAATCAGAAATTTAGAATTTGTATTTTTAAAATTACAAAAACCTTTTGGAGATATTCGAAAAAATTCAGAGATTTTCAATTTATATTTATATATATATATATATATAGCTACACGTAAACAAGCTTTATTCACCAATTATTTCTTTTTTTCTAAATCGATCATAAGATAAGTTAAAAACGTTTCGGCAAACAGTGCCTCTAAGTCTCCATATTCTAATTTTCTATTGAAGCTGTTTCACTTCAGTAGATATTTTATGCTTACCAAATTGAATTCTTAGCAGGTATTAGATACTAACACTTGAAAAAAAGATTTAAAAAAAAACAAGTGTTTTTTTTTTTTTCGTTTTACAAACGCATTTGCAATGGAAGCCTTTTACAACTATCTTGATATAATTTTTCAATAGAAATGGGAAATTAAAATGTTTTAGCAATTTCAAGTGAACAATAACTCGCCAAATATAGTACATGAAGTAAATTCCAGGAATTGAGATGACCTTTGAAAGCGCGTAGCGACAGGACAATCCAAATGTTAAAAAAAACTCGAAATCTCCAGAAGGCGCTGACTTCGTGAGGGACTGGGGAAATATGCGAGATAAAGAGGGAAAAATTTAATGTGAATTATATTTTGTATTACGTTTTATTGCAAGGCATAGCTATCTGTACCTATGATACGGGGCCCCCACATATGTAATATTCTGACACGTTCAAAAATAAGTGTTTTTATTTCTTTTCCAAAAAAAAGGGCCCCCATGGAGTTTTGATACAGAGCCCTAGGTCTAGCCATGTAAGTGTTTGATTGGCATCATTTTTGTAAATAGTGCAAACACTTTTCTTGCATTATTTGACGATTATTCTTTTATATCAACAGTATTTAAACAAGTTCGATATTGCTTTTCACAACATATCATTCAATCATTCAAAAAAATAATCAAATCGCACATTTTCTTTTAAGTTGTAGATGAATCAAGATTTTTTTTTCAAATAGCATATTTTTATAAATGTTTCTTGAAGCAGTGAAAGTGAATAAAATAAAATCATGTAATTTCTATTTTTAATTCTGGGCTCAAAATTTAATTTTCGATTTTTCTCATTATTGTTCTGAAATCAGACTTTCCCCGTTTTATTTTAAATTTGAGAAAATAATTACTATTGGGAGAATGAATATACCTAATTTTAATAGTGCTTTATATATATCAGATAAATTTTCTCTCCTTAATAAATGTTATTTCATTAACATTCTTAAATGTATTCGATTCTGAATTTATCAAATGAAAAACACGTAAAATGTAAGAAAACTAGCTCCAAGGTTTCCTCATATTGTATTTTTTCTTTCTGGGTGGTATGTTATATTTTGAAGGTTAATAAATTTTTAGGGTACTCTAATTCTTTGCATTGTACCCTGCATTCGATATTTAAAATATATTAAATTAAAAAGATACTTATTGCGTATTGTATTAAAACAGGCAGAATTATTACCCATATTAGTAATAATTTTGTATTTTATTCTTTTTTTCCTGAGGAATTCTTTCTATGTGGGTATTTGGCTTTATTAAAACTTATCTTTATATCATATAACGCCGTGCTGATGAGTCAAAACATTCTGAATGCCTACTCAATAACACGTTACACCACTTTCTGCCTGCTAAACAGTTACAACTCGCCTTGGCATGAATGCTACAAGTTCTTGGCAGAGGACTGGAGACAGGCTGTACCAAATATCTTAACAGTGGTTATGTAAAGTCGAGGTATCCCGACATGAAGATGTTTGATTTTTGAGCTTTATCTTAATTAGTTCATCTTTATGCTCCTGGAACCATTCTAGCACAATTCTAGCCTTGTGACTTGGGATGTTACCCTGCTGGAAGTTCCCATTTCCAGTTGGGAAAGCAGACATCATGTAAGGGTGCAACTGATCCGCAGTTATGCTCAGATCAGTCTACAGCTTTCATTGTTTTACTACAATGAAGAGTCCCCAAAACACCCATGAGAACATCCCTCAAAACATAATATATCGCCCCTCCAGCCTTTATATAACCTGATGTACATGGAGAGCAACTGTTCGCTTGGAAGACGGCGAACCCTGACACGACCATCGACGTGATGAATGAGAAATCATGAATCATCCAACTAGGCTACTTTCTTCCACTTCTCCATGGCCCAATTTCGATGTTCCTGGGCCCATTATAGGTATAGTTGTCAATAAAGCTTAGTCAAAAGAGGTATTCGTGTGGGATGTTTACTGTGCAGCCCCATATCCAACAGTGTCCGCTGAGATGTGTGTCCCGAAACACTTGCACTTGGACCTGCATTGTATTGGGCTGTCAGCTAACCCACTGTCTTGCACCGATTTTGATTTACTAAGAGGGACAGTCACCGACTACCTTTGTCTTTGATGATGCATGGACGTCCAACAGCTTGGCATCTATTGCTGGTTTCACCGTCATTTACCCACTTATACCAATACTAAAATTGACAGGTAGCGAAAAGCCTATCAGACATGCTGTTTTGGAGATACTCCTTCCGAGTCTTTGGAGCATTACAATATCCGCTCCCTATCAAATTCGCTTAGATCAGCAACCTTTCCTATCACTCGCAAAAGGAAGACAATAATGACTCCCTGCCTTCTACAGGAGCAGATAAATAAACAAAAAATTTCTTGATCAGGTGCTCCAGACGAGTTCATTAGTAAATGCGGTGGTGTTCATAAAGTTTTGGCTTGATAATATACATTAGAAAATATTTGCAATCTATTTCTATTTATTAACAATCGATTTTTATTGGTATTGAATATACAATATTTAATTATGGATAGTTCTAGCTGCTGCAAGTCTGTTGAAGGCGGTATAAGACCTTTTCTTCAGCAATAGACTTACATCGACATACACGACCGACACACAAAGCAAGAGGAATATGGTAAACATCAATAAACAAGTAAAATGCAATGTATTCAATGGAGAATTAAGCTATAGAAAAGGTACTGAAAAATAAAACTGCTGACTTACTACTGAAGTAAATCTATTAAGATAGGTGAAAAAAGATGACCTCTTTTTATCGCCAACGTAATGATTTTTAAAATGTAATGGGTGATAAGAAAAAGAGAAATATTAAATTGGCTGGCAGTACCAAGATATATATAAGTGAAGTTGCCCTTCAAAGCTGAAATTATGTGTAAAGATATTGATTATAAAGTATTTGAATAATTCACAAAAACCTGAAGGAAGATTAGAACCTGGGACCTTCTGTTCCGTAAGCGAGTACTTTAGCCACCATGCCAAAATGATCCTCGTAGTATGGAGGCTATTACTGGTTTATATATATACCACCATCACACACTCCCCTGCCAGTGATTCGGCGAATAGGTGAACGAACGATACCATAGTGATGGCAAACGTGAAGATTGTTGCGTCATTTTGGTGAGATTTCACTTGTGTGGGGGTTTCGTCATTCATGTGTGACGGCTTGTGGGTTGCGTCATGTGTCTGAAGGCTTGGTTGCATTTGCGGTGAAATAGATGGCGCCACGACTGCTGCATGAAGGTTGCGGTTCCTTTGTACGGACAGGGTCACCAATGAATGAAGATTAGAACCCCTGGGACCTTCTATTCCGTCAGCGAGTACTTTAGCCTCCATGCCAAAATGATCATTGTAGTATGGAGGCTATTACTGGTTTATATAGATACCATCACCACAAACCCATTTAGGACATGGTACATCTATGGGACGAAGAAAAACAACGAGAAGGAAAAGATATAAAAGAAAAATATGTAAAAAAAACTTTAATGGAAGCTATCTTAGACGAGAAAAGGGATTCTGTGTTAATGAAAAATTCGAAAGGATTTCTTTAAGAACAAGTAAAAAATTACTAAACATAAAAGTAGATTACATGCAGTATATATTCTGATGATAATTTGAGACAATTAGTTTTAGTTTAGTTAGTTTAGTAGAGTTTTAATTGGAGACACACACAACACACACACACACAAGAAGCTTCTACAATAGTTCTGTGGTTATTTACTAAACGAAAATTAGAATAATTGCATAATAAATATGTTAAAACATTGCTCAAGTTGTTTAACAGCATAAGAATAATAATAGAATACAAATTAAAATTTTTAACAAGTTTCACCACGAGCTACGTAAAGGAGCATGAGCTGAACTGCAAACAATCATTATGCATAAACTACACAGGCCTGCGGTAGAAAAAAAATACAAGAGAATTTGATACATTTTTTGGTGCTGATTTCAAAAATCACAATAAAAAATTTCTATATCACGTAACCTTTTTTTAAAAAAATTTAATTTTACTTGGTTTTTGATGAGCATTTACCAAATTTTTTTTCAGCATTAAATCTTTTTCCTCCGTGATTGACCTTCATTCTACTGTAGCGAAAGGTACTGAACACCTTTGGACTATTTTCGGTGATTGGAAAGTTATTTCTATGTTTCTTGGTAATAAGACACGCTTGCAAAATTTCCATATTTCATTTATGAATGGGACATTCGTGATAAAACTCAACAATGTGCCAAAACAAAATGGTCAAAAAGACAAAATGTTAAACCGGGTACCAAGAATGTGAATCGAGCTGAATTGGAAAAAGTATTGTAACCCCTTTTGCATATAAAATTAGGTGTAATGAAGCAGTTTGTCAAGGCTATTCCAAAAGATGATAATTGTTTCAAATACCTGAGCAAAAAGTTTTCAGGTTTATACGAAACTAAGTGAAAGAAGGTATTTTGTGAGTCCTTAAGCTTGTGACGGGTCTATTCAAGTTAGAGGAGAGAGAGGTTAGACTGCTAACAACTAGCAGTGATTAATTAAACGGGAAGTGAGGCGTGGATTCTTTGTAGCTGATTATTGCAATATTAAAGTTGACGATTTGTCTCAACTAGGAATCAAATTAGATTAATTTGCTAAGAACTAGAAGCTATTGCCTAGACGTAAGTGATGTGATTATTTAAAGACTTCTCGTATCTCGCCTACCTCGTTAATTGCTTTCCATATTTGGTATTTGGGTGCATCTCTAAACTTGGTTAATTGAATTTGTGTTGTTTTTATTTGAGAATAAATTGAAGTTATTTTGAATATGGCTAGTCTTCCTTCCGACTCTCCCACTTTACTGGATACGTCGGGGTGACCTTTACAAGCTTATGAAAGATAAAAAATTTGAGACTAGCCTGGCAACAAAGGGGGAGGGGGATCTTGCGTTGCCTGCCTTCAATTATGTCAACATAAAATTTCTAGGTAGTTACAAGGATCCTGATTATAAAGCAATTGTAATGAATATGCTGGACCAACTTCAAGAATTGGGTTGCTCCAGGAGCATACATTTCCTTCGCTCACATACAGATCCCCCCCTCCTACCCGAAAGTCAAGGAGCAGTCAGCGAAAAACAGGGTGGAAGAATCAAGGAAGATGGTCGAAAACAAGCTCACTGACTACTGTTAGATGTTAACATGAGATAGGCCTGAAATTGAACATAAAAGAAGAACGCCAAAAGGACGTTTCAAAATAAAAAGAATACGTACTTAAATAGAAACTTTTTTTTTTGTATTTTGCGCAGTTAAACATTTGTTTCAAACTTTAATGTACCCAGGCATAATATTTGCTCCTCTTGGTCAATCGTCTATTTCATGCGTCACCTTAATAAAAATATATATACATAGTATGTTGAGGGGGATTCTCTTCTGGAAACTGATCATAATTGGATGTAAAAAGCTTTAACCTCGATGAAACTACTTGTTTTTCTTTCGATCAGAGATGGTTCGTGAGATCTGTTACAGTTATTTTCATCCATTTGCTGAAAAATCAGTTTGTCACTCCAAGAATCGATATTTACATATATTGAACCACATAACCATATAACGAAGCATAAAAACCACTGATGCCAGATAATAGTTCCTACAGGGCCTCTTTTGCGGCACTTGCCTAGGGTGCTGAAGATTTGGAGTAGCAAAAAAGTGGAGGGCGAAAAAAAAGAAAAAAATTTAAATTATACAGCGAGCGTACCAACGTCTAGTGACACGTGTGAGAAGCATTTCTGCCCTTAAGAGAATTAAAACTGAAATGAGATTTGTTATGTAAAAAGAAAAGAGATTAAAAGTTTGATGTTGATGCCCTCAGAATGATATTACAATGGAAATTTACTGCAATAATGCCATAAGTGAGTCTGCAATGATCAAAGCTCGAAGAAAATCTTTGTTGTACAAGTACAAAGAAAGTAACTCTATAAAGAATGTCTAAAAGTAAAAGACAGTAAAGTGATAAGCGATGAAAAAGAGGATAATTAACAAGTTGAAAACAGTTCATACAATGATGTATACTCTATACTGTAATTGCAAACGATTTCATTAATTTAATGTATTAATGTAAAAAGGGGGGGGAGGTCCGTGATGTCATAAGGTAAGGAATGATCAAGAATGAGACCAAATCATGCCACTATCCTTTCTTTGAGGCTGCCAGTTGCTAGTCCAGAACACGGCCGGCGGGTTCATTGGTGATGAATAATGGAAAGACGCTTCAAAGAGCAAAAACAAAGAAAGTGAAAAGAGTAAGAGAGTTAAAGAAAAGTCCCTCCTGAGCCAAAACTGTCAAGGTAAGAAATGAAGAAGGGGAGTGCTCTGGAAATAGTGGAGGGGAGGCGTGAAAATTTGAAGTGCCTGGGGCGCCGGGGAGGTTTAAAACAGCCCTGTATGCTAAATTGTTCAAAAATTGAAATAATTCTTCTTCAAATAGGATTTTAGAAAAAATATAGATATCGATTTTACAAAAATTCCTGACACGAGGGGGGAAATGGAGGTCATTTTCAAAATCGGAACTTTAAACAACATAAAAATCACCAAAAACTTCTTCAGTATTTTTCAAAAATTTCAGTTTTGCAGGTCTGTGCTGTTATTGCTTATCCACGCATCCCTACTATTCCTTTTAAGGATCTAAACATTTCTTATGAAGATATTTCCCCAGGTATGAAAGAAGACTTTCTTCTTTCTATAATGAAAATTTTGCGGAAAGACATGTTGAAGTTTTATGACAAGGATGACACTGTATGCTTGGACTTCCCACACGGGATGAATACAGATGGAGTTGATTTAGGTACACAATCAATTTTTGACAAGCAATTGACAAAATTTTGCAGCTTTAACTCTTGCATTTGCAGCTATTCCTCCAAAAGTGACAAATGACAGATGTCGCAGAACCATTTTGTGAATGCTTGGGATTATTAAAAGGCTATTATGCTTGTGGCACAGAATATGCATACTTTGGAAGCCCAATATATCCAGATGAATAACGAAGTAAACCCAAGTTAAGTAGGTGGCAGCGTAGCCGATTGGTTATGGTCTCGAACTCAAGACTGGCGTTGATGAGTCTGGAGTTCGACTCCTAGTAGCACTGAATAAACACCGTGTAAAGGGGTTGATGTATGTTATAAATCTGTTGAGGCTCAGAGACCTTCAGTGAAGCCATGGGGCCCTACTGGTAGGGAAGACCACATTTCTTGGCTGAAAGCTGTAGAGCATCCGGATGTAGCAGAAATTAAAGCTTTAGTTGACAGAAAACAGCTACGAATCGGTTACTTCATGGACAGCTCCAAGTCAGATGTCCTGTAACGTGTAATCGACCGATTCCAAACCACTGTGGCTTGCAACTTCAGTTGTGTCAAGTTAGAGCTCATTGGAGGATGGAGTGGAGATCTGTTGTGTTTTCTGTCGAAAACCGGGGTTCTGCCTTTGTGCCCATGATGATCGTGAGTTGGTTAGAAGGAGGCCAGGTGAGTGCCTGCAACCAACCTTTCTGCGACCTAAACACATTGGACTTACACTTAGAGTTGTGGTCTGGGAAGCAATTTCCTTTGACAGTAGGGTCATTCACGATTTTTCCCCGCAGCTTAATTGCAAATGTGAACGTTAGTCTGATAATTCAATCTGTTATTTTACCACTTATAAACAGCATTCAAAATAATTTTTTTCCAACTAGATAACATGTGCCCTTATACCTCTGTTGTAACCCAACATGTTCTACAAAGTGTTGACGATTTGTTTTGTCCTGCTTGATCACCACCTCTTTTTCCAATCAAGCACAAGTGGGACATCATTGGACGACAAGTCCAGCGTCATCTACAACCAGTACTTAAATGCTCCTATATTAACCAACCAAGTGGTGTAGACATGTAATTCCATCCTATAAAATAATATCAGATATCTGTACTACAAAATGCATGCGTATTGACATGCTTGCCTTCAAAATTCTGGCAATATTTTACCGATTATTTATTTACCCTCACTTTTTTTCATATATGAAATGGTTTTCTAGCCCTTACATTAACCTGTTATTTAGAAACTAAAACTAATTAATTATGTTGCCAAAACAAATGTTTTGCCAAAATTTCATTACACTGCAAGAATTTCTCTTAGTGTTGGGATTTTCCCCCCTTCAGTGTAGAAACAGTAAAAACATTACTAATACGTATTATTTATTTATGATAATGAATGCACATGTGTACTTTTTTTGCCTCAGTTTCGTATGGTAATGAAAACAATCATTACAAAAATAAATTTACAATAAAACTTAAATGAATGTTTAAAAATATTTTAAAAATAAATAGAAATAAATACTATTATACAGGTATATATAAATTACAAATCTCACAAACTAATGACACAATTTGAAAACTTAATTACAATTTAAAAATTTAACTATTCAAAAAGTGAAGAAAATTTAAAAAGTTATGATACACTTACACTTTAAAAACTAAAGGAGGCCTTCCTCTCTTTTCATCAAGAAATATCTCTTAAAATGTTATTCTTTTCCTCTCATATTCTAACATATCCGCGTTTCTACTGTCAGGTTCCATGCTGATGCAGTATTCTTTCTGTCCCGATTCAATATTGATCTCGAATTCTTCCTGCTTCTCAATCCCTTTTTCCCCTATCCAAAAATCCCTATCCTCTTAGGATTTTCCTGTCGCTAGACGCGTTATTTTCTACATAGAGCCATTTATTTTCGCCTGCAAAGCTACTTTTCTGCATCACGCAGTGAGATGTCGTTCGTGGTCTTCGGTCACATCCATGATTATTACACTACTGGTCTATTCCTGAAAATGTAATTATAATATATTTTTACCAGCTTTGTTTCTGAAAACACAATCAATTGACTATGTTTTTATACATATTTTTTTCTTTTTCCTGTGTGGTTCAAGGGACAGTTTAACTGTATGCATTCATTTTAAGCTGTTCAGCTGCGTGGGTGGTAGATAGCTTTTCTCAAAACCATCTTTTATAAATTTAATGACACCAAACCACCGATAATTGTTGAGGTTGGATTGTTGAAGTTTTATAAATTATTACTACTTATTATATAACTATTATATTATGTTATTAAATAAAAATGAACAAGTTAGTTTTGTTTGAGATATTGATTAATTTCCAATTATTCATTTTTTAATAATTATTTGTGAGGGATCTTTAGCTATTTATCAATGATATGTATTTCATCTCATTCGGTTTTATTTTTAATGATTTATTAGTTTTCTTTATGACATTTCACAAATTTTGTCTTGTACTATTATTTCTTATATAATTAGTTATATAAGTTTTTATAATTCTAATAATTGATATTTAATATTAAATGGTTGTCTAATAATTTAACCATTCCTCATGAAAAGTTTATATTAAAGCTATTCATCATTTAAAGTTTGATGTTAAAAAATGCAATGTGTGAAGGTATTTATTAGATTATTAAAAGGGAGGCACAGATGTTATAGCAAAGGAGTGGTACCTACTATTATATCAGTTAGTTATTTACAACTTTTGGAAACTCTCATTTAAAAGGATGGTGCTTTTGCAATGTGATAATTATGAAATAAACTTTAAAACAGTAATGCCTAATCATGAAATTTATAATAAATCGGTAAATATACATGCATTTAAAAAAGTGTGCTAGACTAGAATTTTTATTCTAAGACCTACCCAATTATGTATTAACCATTTAAGATATACCACTGAATGTATTGTAATGAGAGCATTAAGATTGGAAAATTGTCATTTGTTGCCTTTGGTTGCAAGCAGAAAAAAGTGTGTTGAAATTTACCATGTAAATTAAAGAGCTTGATAGGGGTAAATTGATATTACCCACTCAATGTTCCACAACTGCTGTTGCAGTTGCTGAGAACAAAATAAAAAAGCAGTATTTTTTTTAATTCAAAATTAATTTTTAAATTCGAGGACACTATATTGATTAGTCCTCAAATGGGGTTAAAAAAATTTGGCCGCTGTAAGAGGACATGGTATGATTTATAAAAAAAAATTTATTTAATGGTTTTACAATTATTTTGCTTGTAACCGATGTATGTGGATTACATCAAACATTTTTTGTCCTCAAAATGCTACAAAAAGCAACCATTTAATTTTTTATAGAAAAGGGACTTTAAAATGCTATTCCTCTTACAATTATTAATGTACCACACATGAAATTTAATTTGCAAATACATCAACTTATAAGTATGTGCATCAAAAATTAGTATGGGTTTTCTACTAGCATGACTGATATTCGAAAAATCATTGTTGTTTTTTTCCCTTTCTGGATGCTTATTGAAAATTTCTTTAACAATATGTAAATAATAAATTTAACTATTTTTTTAAAAAATAAGAATTTTTTTGATTAAAAAAGTGCATACCAAATTTAGTTACATGTACCAATAACAATAGGTAAAATAAATGTCAAAGCATTTGGCCCAGTCGAAAAAGACCTTAGCATTTCAAATGAAGATAAATGAGTTATTTTTTCTTTCTGGGATAAATCCGTTTAATATTTTTATCTGCCATTGGAACGTGAATAAAAACGAACCTAAAAGTTATCATAACTCTGAATTTTTTTAACTCGAGCTTTCAAATTTTGTACGATTATAGAAAATTAGATAAAGAATAATAAAGCTAAAAAAAAAATTTTCTTTTGAATTTTCGACCGATTTTTGCCAATTGAATCGTACTGTGTCCCCTAGTATCAATAAGTTCAGGACATATATTGTAAACCACGGCTGTCATACTGGCGGTATCAGATGATTCCGTCCTGCATGCCGAGCTGCGCGGGAATGTGCGCAAACTGTCAGGCAGGAAAACCAGCTTTTGGAGCGGCTAGACGCCTTGTCATTATTTTCTGCATAGTGCCTTTTGTTTTCGCCTTCAAAGTTTCTTTCTGCAACACGCAGTGAGGCGTTGTTCCTGGTCTTCGGTCACATCCGTTATTAATACACTACTGGTCTATTCCTTGAAAAGGTAATGATATATTCACCAGCTTTGTTTTTGAAAACACAATTTTTTTCTGATTCAAGGGACAGTTTAACTGTATGCATTTATTTTAAGCTGTTCAGCAGCGTGGGTGGTAGATAGCTTTTCTCAAAACCATCTTTTATAAATTTAATGTCACCAAACCACCGATAATTGTTGAGGTTGGATTGTTGAAGTTTTATAAATTATGTCGTGTTATTTTTACTTAAAATGAATAAGTTAGTTTAGTTTGATATTGATTAATTTCCAATTATTCATTTTTTAATAATTCTTTGTGGAGGATCTTTAATTATTTTATCATTGATGTGTATTTTACGTCATTCGGTATTATTTTTAATAATTTATCATTAGTTTTCTTTTTGACATTTCTAATTTTGACTTGAACTATTAATTCTTAATTTTATGTTTTGATAATTTTATAATAACTGAGGCATATAATATTAAATGGTTGTCTAACAATCAAACCATTCATCATGAAAAGTTTATATTATAACTATTTACATCATTTAAAGTTTGATGTTAAAAAATGCAATGTGTGAAGATATTTATTAGATTATTAGAAGAGTAACACACAATTTTCGACTACATAATTCGGTATCGGCGCGCTACGCGCCAAACGTCTTTTTCGCGCGATTTTCAAATCTCGCCAAATGCGATTTTGACACCCAGTAGTTTTTAATCCAAGATGGCGGCCTAACACTAGTACTTTTCATGAAAATAATTTAAAAGGATCTCTTATTCCTGATGAGAGTTTAAATACATTAATGTTAAAAGATGCACAAAGACACAATATGCAAGATGTACTAACTGTTTTTGAGGAAAACATATTGGAAAAATACGAGTACCAGCATTTAAAGAAAGTAATGCCTAAAAAACAAAAATATGAAATGTAGAATATGGGAAAAATGAAATATAGGTATATAATAACGGTTTAAAAAAAAAAGAAAAATTTCAGGCTGAAAAAAGAACTTATCTGGGGGGGAGAGAGAAAAATTGTGGAATATTGCAAGTTATCGGCATTTATATTGATATTGATTAATTTCAATATAATATAGTTAGTTTATGTTTAATATAATATAATTATTTTATACAATTATATTATGATTATTTTTCTTATTATGAAACATTATTATATTATATATTTCAAAACAGTTCTTTAAAATTATTTTCCAGAGGATTTGTTACAGCTAGGCCATCATCTTGGATTCCATATCACTCAACAACAATTGCTTCTTAACACACACGATTCTTTATAAACAGGCCAAGCTGTGCTTGGCGCGTGGTGCTCCTCTTTCAAATTAGTTCTTGTTTCATAATAATTTATTCATAATACTTCTAGATCTTTCAAAATATCTCCACTTGTCCATATTTCAATCATTGTTACTTTTGACAATTTTAAAACATTTTTTGGAGATTTTTCCTTTTCTTTCGACCATATTTAAAATTCTGTATTGATATTGTTTTATCCAAACTAGTAATTTTTATACCATCAGGGTATATAATCACACTAATCAGAATTGCTCTGATACTTGCAAGTTTGAAAGACTGTATTTCATTTCATGAAAATTATAGCATTTAAGTACTAGTGTTATATATTACATGGAAATAAATGTGTGTATTTTAATTTTTAAACATAAAAGGATATATATATATTCTTTGAGGTATGTAAACAAAAAAAAGAATTTTTTTCTTTCTTTTTCATCAATATACTCTTGAAAAAAGTTGCCCTAATAATCTAAAAAGTCAAATGGTCATCAAAAGATGAAAGATCACCTGTCTTAGTGGTTTGCAAACAATTTTGTCTTTAAAATTTTAATTATACCCAAAAGTTCTAGACTTATAAGCCAATGCATAGTATGTGACTTGCTTGCCAACAATAACAAACAAACAAAAAATTATCTTTTTTAATAGCCACATCAGTTTCACCTATTTGCTTGATACTAAAAAAAATTACTTAAGTAAGCTGCAATTAATCAGAAGATTATGATTTTCTTGGTCTTCTAACTTATTGAAGCACTTTTTGTAAAATTTTCCTCGATATTGTAGTCTAGATATCCAAAGTTCTTCCCGGAATTTTCTTTCATCTGCATCTCCATGGTTGGCACTTTTGGTTGGCTGCTACTTCTACAGAGATTATAGTATCTTTGTCCTATTCCAGGATCCTCTTGAATAGTTCTGCCCTTGCTGGGCACAATCTCCTGGCAGGGTGTAAGTCTGATGCAACTTTTTAGTAATGGATCCAGTGGCGTAATGGAGAATATTAGGGCCCCCTGCAAACATACGTACTTAGCATCAGTCAAGCTTCCCCGCAGTACGGGGGTGTATGTTACGCCACTGAATGGATCTCCATTACTGAAAATGTTATTTTTTGAAAGCTTATTTGCAATACTTCTGTTTTTAAATCTCTTAATTGGACACAGTGTTTTCAGAATATCTACCAAACCATACTACTGAAAGTACTGACCATCCATGAAAAGCTTCACGAATTGATGTAGTTGTCACAGGTTGTTTGCTCCTTCCCAACGTCCAGTGGATGTACTTGTGTTCTCTGTTCTTGGGATCTCCTACCTTTCAGTCCTCTGACTCCTATTCTTTTACACCATTGAAGATGCATTAGACTAATGCCTCTTTGGGGGGGGCTTTAGTCACCATGGTATAGAATGTTGTGGAGCAAATGCTCCCATCGTTATTTTGTGGGGGACTCTATCTGAGGATGTAACAGTATAACAAAAAAAACCTGTGATCTTCTTATTCTGCTTTCTAGTACTTTTATCTATGCCTCTACTATTGCACAAACTGCACCCTGAATATAACCGACTACTTTTACCTTTTTACTAACTCTCCATTTGAACCCACATTAAAAATGACCTTTGGATCTCTTTCTTCATAATATTCTAACCTGGTCTATTTGTTCCCTATATCTCAATGATATAACTACAGTGGTTCTACATCTTTCAATAACTTGTTAGTCCTTCAAACCTAGACTTGAATTTTGATGCTTTTTGGTTACCTACAAAGGATAAGTTTGAACAAGAACACTAATTTTGACTTTCATAGTACACCATACTGATTGTAATACTTCACTTATTTTCAGTTGTTTTGTTTGTGAGCACATACTGTATTTATTAATTTTTTTGTGTTGCAACAAACCAATTGAAAACATGGAGTTTATACCAACTTCTAAAATGGAGTAAACAATATCCTTCCCAAAAATGAGGGATGGGGTCAATGTTAAAATATTTTTCTAGATAAAACTTGCAGTCATTTGCATGATGGTATGGTTTGTTCATTCATCTAGATTAGACTGAATTACTGGATCTCCATATTGTGATAAAAATAATTTTCAAAAGTTACTTTTGCTATACTAGTTGGGTGAAGTTTTTCTAAGAGGCAGTAATCCAACCCATCTTGTGAAATTATCTATTACTACTTGATGGATATAGTATTGTTCAGGTTTGGGCATTGGATAAGGTCCTATCAGACATAAAGAAACTTTCAATTGATATTAATTACCCAGATGGATGTGTATATTTATAATTTAAGCAGTGACAAGTATCATATGATGAGAAATACTTAGTGACAATTTTTCTTGTTTGGTTGAAAGTAACATGCATCTTTTAAACAACCGTAAGTTTTTTAGATAAATTTACCACAGGTTATCGTAAAGCTCATTTTCAAAATAAGATTTCCACACAAATTTTGGAATGTAGATAGACCTGATATTCCTTATCCAAAAGTGAGATTGTGGATAATTTTGAAATCCTGGGACCAAGCTTCACATAAAGCAGTATTGAGTGGATCTTATTATGTTCCCACCAAATGTTTATAAATATGGCCTAATTCTAAATCACTTTTCTTTTCCTATATATGTGGCTGCAGTAGCCTATAATGGTCATAAACTCATGGTCAGTGTGTAAAAAGTCTAAAAAACAAAACGAAAAATTTGTAAAATTAGTAACATTTTGTAATTTTATTCTACTTCACTTTTAATATATGAAATGTAATAAACAATTAACATACTTTTCAATTCAAAATTTTTAACACTATACACATGGCCTGTTATTAACCATACTTTGTAAAATTATCCAATATTTTTATTCAAAAAAATGTACTGTAGGTTTTTGAGAAAATTCGTACATTATTGATCTTAACAAAAGAGTACCTTTAAGGTAAAATTAAGAATATTTGCCCTTTTAATTTTAATAAACAAATCTTAATAAATAGAAATTGTATCACTCGTGTCAATTTTTTATAGAAGTTAGTTCTGTGTGAAGTTAAGATTTCTGGGTAATTTCAGGCATTATTGGGGGGACTGAAAAGCAGAGTATCATGAGCAGCGTACTTGTTTAAAGTTCTACTTTTCTTTCATGTGATTCTTCTTCTTCAATGGCTCAACAGCCCTGGACTTCTCCAGAAGTTTTTTCCAGACATCTCTACTTTTAACAAATTTTTTCCAACTTTTGACCTTTATAATTTTTAGGTCCTTCTTAATACAGTCAATCCATCTTAACGGGGGTCTGCCACTAGGTCTATTTTCCATGGGCTTAGCCAGAAAGGTCTTCTTGCAGCAACGATTTGCATTCATTCTAGCCAGATGACCAGCCCATTTAAGTCTCTGTAATATGACAAACTTTACAACATTCAGGTTGTTTGTAAATTTTGTAAAGTTCTAAGTTAGATCTTCTTCTCCATGATCCATTCACTTGGATCCCACCAAGAATGCCGCGTAAGGTCTTTCTCTCGAAAATTCCCAAAGCTTCCTCATCATGTAAAGTCAATGGCCAAGTCTCTGATGCATAAGTCAGGACAGATCTTATAAGACTTTTGTAAAGAAGCAATTTAGTTCTTAATTTGAGAAAACTGGATTTTAAATAGCTCCTCAAGGCATAAAAACATCTATTTGCAGCAATGATTATTTTATAAATTTCTGGAGCCAGCTCATTTTTATTATTTATCTTCGTTCCCAAATAAGTAACACTGTTAACTTTTTCAAATTTATAATTGCAAATTTTTATATGACTAAGTTGTAAGCTGGACTTTAAACAAGGTAAATATTTAGTTTTATGCTCGTTTACGGATAAGTTAATTCTTTTAGCACTTTGTTCTAATGCCATAAATGCCTGTTTAAGAGTTGGTGCTGTTCAGGCAATAATGTGATTTGCTGTGATCAGCTTTGATATATTTAGATTGTTATGTATACTGATATATCCCTCAACAAATTCACTAATTTATTTTGTACTTCAGTCAATTGTCAAGAGATGGTAATGCAAGAATTAATTTCTGGATAAAAGTTTTCATTTTTATTTTCACATGTGTTGAGAATGTTGAGTTTTATTGTCAGTAGAGTGAGGCTAAGTGTAATAAAATCATTTCTAGAAAGGATTTTGAATACCCAATATTCAGCAACGCAAGCGTTTTTTTTTTTTTTTTTTTTTTGCTGAATAAGCTTTCTGCTCACAAAGTTGTTTTAATGTGCAGTTCCCAAGAATGACTTGAGATGTCACAACTTTACAACCACAAATCTGCTAAATTTGTAAAGTACCTGAAATGGAATTAAAATGGAATTTTAAATGAATTATAAAAAATATTTATGCAAAAAAACATCTAATCCTGCAGTTTCTTAGTAGATAAAAGTATAGCTTATAAATTAGTACCATAATAATTATTATAAATTAAAGTATTATCTCAATATAAACAGTTTCATTAACAAAAAAAGAAACGAGTCTTACAGTAGTCGCATATGATGTGTAACATCTGATATGATATCGGGGTAAATACGCAATACTAATTTTTTTTCCTAAAAAAATATGAATCGGGGATGATTGGAAATAATTTTCTATCGAATAATTATATCTTTAATGAAAATTGTATTTAATTAACAAAAGGAGTAAAAAATGCAATATTTTATCAAAAATAATTATTCTTGTTCAATTTGGGGAGGAGAGGAGAGACAATAGACTTATGATAACTAAAATATGACACATATACTTCCGATTTCAAAGTATTTAAAAACCAATGAAAAACAGCGTCAATAACAGTACCACTGTTAGCAGTCAAAACATTCTAATTTGTGTTCATTTCGAGCTTGAGTTCATCATTCATAAAAGCTATGAGCGGCTCAGCTTTTGGCAAACTGAAGTTAAAATTAAAATCACCACTCAAAATCAGGAGAAGCGAGTGATAATTTTTTAAAAACGCAGAACCACCTTCGCTATATGGTAAAAGTACAAAATGAAGGAAATCTTTAATTTTGAAGGTGTTGACGGTTTCAATTGGAGCACCTGATCTCCGAAGAGATCTTAATCTCCGTTCAGTCATAAATTGGGGGATTGACAGTCAAAACAGTGATTTGCCCTTTTTTGATTTGAAAATAGTTTAGATTTAAGAAAAGATTTTTTAAAAATTTAGGAGTTGCCTGTAATTTATAAATTGAAAAATAAAGAGAAATAAAATTTTTTACATAAGGCTGGAAGCAGTTAGTTGGTTTTGAGTGATTTGGTCTCGGCCAATGGGGAGGCAGCTAGTCGCTGTGGGGTGCGGTCGGGCGGGGTTTGTTTAAGTGATTCTGAGCCCGAAGCAACTTTCGCGGTAGAAAACATCTACCCTCTCTGTTCCCTGTGCATTTCTGAGCTGACGACCCAACTCTAAAATAATAAGTTGATGGATTATTGGAGTACCTGCTTCCCGCAGGGAAGCTCAAACTCCTTTCGTGAAATACTGGGTGGTTACATGGGGGTTCAGCTTATCTCTTAGCCCTTTGCTGCATAATTATAAGAATTAGGTGTGATCCAACTCTAAAAGAGAGGGGTAGTCAGTAAAGAATTTTTTAAGTTCCAGGATGGCGTCCATGAAGCCGAAGGCTTCGCCATCTTTGTTCTGGGTTTTTTTACTTTCATCGTTGGATTTTGGGGGTTGTTTTTTCTCACGAGGAGCTTTGGTTGCTTCTGGCTCAGAATTGGCCGGAGAGGACGCGTCGGGTCGTGGTGCCATCTGGTGGTCACCTTTGAGTGCACTTGCGAAGGAAAAATTTTCCATAACGAAAGTCGGGTTTTGAGTTAGGTTATTTCTTGGGTTTTGATTCCTGTTTTCAGAGGCTTCTCCCTTTTTTGGTTTGATCTTGGGGTATGTGAGTTGGCCATGTGGCCTTTTTGATTGCAATTGATGCAGGTGGGGTTGTCTATTTTTTCTTTTATGGGGCAGTCGCCCGTTTTATGCAGCTCGCCGCATTTGAGGCATCGGGTTTGGATGTGGCAATTATTTGATGAGTGGTGGAAGAGATTGCAGTTGTAACACTGCGCTGCTCCTGGTCGACGGTTATAGTTATCTATTTTAATTGTGAGGTAACAACAAGTTTGAAAGTGTCTGGGGAATCCGGGGATTTTTGAATCTCGACCATGAAAATGGGGAGTTTGAGCTTTGTTTTGGATTTAGTAAATTGCGCGACTTTCAGAACTTGGAAGCCGCGTGCGGATAGGTCCCGTCTGATATCATCAATATCAGTGGTTATCGGCAGGCCTTTAATTACAATTTTTTGTGGTTGATTTACTGTGGGGTTGAGTGCGAAAAATTGTTCGCCTTTCTCTTTTAGAAGTGATAACTTCTATTGACGCGATTTGCTAGAGAGTGAACTTGAATGAACACCACGCTCGGCTTTTTTCGCTTGTATTCGGAAAACAGACTCCGACAAGATTGGTTCATTCCTAAAAAGAAATCACTTGACTAAAAGAGAGGGACGTTCTCCCAGGGTTTTTATTCCCTTTTCTCCCCCCACCTGAAGCCGAAGCAATGCTCACTCATAAATAGGTACTCCGACAACCCATTCTTCGTATTTTCTCCCCTTTATTCTTGTGTCATTATTGAATTTCCATCTTTTTAGTTTTGAGGGCACAATATATTATGCCAACATCCCTAATTATGTATAAATTTAAGATATTTTGTTTTATATTAGAAATTAGAGTGTTTATATAAATGTGAAATTAGTGTTTTGTTTATTCTGTCACACACAAATCTTAATTAACTTAAAAATATTATTAATTACTTAACCTAAAGCTGCACACATTTTATACTAATGCATCGTTATTGCTGTGCACCCAACTGGTCATCTTATAAACTTAGCAACCATACGTTTTGATTTTTTTGTTTCCCAAAAGATGAACAATTGATTCAAACTTCAAAAGAGACACTCCCTAGGAAATTTAAAAATAAATTAGATGATATTTCAATAGAAGAGTATCAACTTTTAAAGTACATAGCGGGTTATTGCGTTTATAACATAAAACTTGAATGCTACGATTACAGATATAGATTTGTTGTAGATAAAAAAAAATCAATTTCGATTCAGAAAATGTCGAAAGGGCAAAATATTTGAGACTTCTGGCTAGAGGCAGGCCCTCTTTTCCTCTTAGGAACGCGAGGCGCATGCCCAGGATGCAAAAAATTGGAGGGAGAAAAAATTTTAATTACAGAGAACGCGCGCGTACAACCACCTAGTATTTATATATATTTAAAACCCAATTATTTTCTTTCATTTTTTATATCTAAATTATCAAATCTTCGTTTCGCTATCGGCCAAATTATTACGTAAATCACTTGGCTTTTCTTCCCAGATAATATTTTGTTTTGCGGTTATTAAATTGTTCTCAAAACTCGAAATAAAATCTTTATTGCAACGTTTCTCAAACTGTGGAGTGCGCCCACCTAGAAGGGCACGATAACCCTACTTGGGGGGAGACGCGATCATATCGCGAAAAATCGAATGAAATATTTAAAATAATTAGCAATTTAATGCAATAAATTGCAGTTTCAAATAATTACAAAATAAAATACATTCTTATGTAATAAAAAATTAAATATACATTCTCTCACACTGATATAATACACACTAATATAAATGAATCAGTACTGCACAAAGTATTTGATGGTAGATTTATCAATATTCAATCAAAAACAAGTTTAGTAATTACTAGTGATTCCTTTGAGCTTGTCATATGCAAAATTATATATAAAACTTAATATGTATCTAGATAATTTTAGTACGGTTTATAATTAAAAGTCGTATTGTATCGTAGTTTTGCCATCAAAGTACATTATAATTACATTCAACACATTGTTACTATAAGAAGGGGGCGCGATGAATATTCTGACTGAAAATTGGGTCGCAAATATTGAAAGTTTGAGAAGCACTGCTGTATCGCAATCTACAACACTCTTTTTGGTATCATGAATCCTTTTGGATTCTAAGTAGGATATCTGTTCACAAGAACGCCGAGGGTTCAATTCTCCCCCCCCCCTCCTCCTCCTCATACACCAACAAATTTTTAATCTTTAGCATAAAGATTACGGCTCAGCCCCCTTTTTTTGTCTCTTTTTTTTTAAAAAAAAAAACTTAATTCCCTCCTCCTCCCCCATAAAAAATTATGTGCACGCCCTGCTTCATTTTACTAGTTTTATTATTAAATTATCGTGTCAATAAGATTCATAAATCCAAGCTACTAAATATTTTGTGCGGGTTTGCTTTTTACTCTGTGCTTTAAGAGACTTTTGCAGCTCTCCAGTCTTCTCCCTCTTTGCATCATTAAAAATTAAATATTATACTAAAAAAATATTTTTCCCCTTTTTTATACATATGTATCGAAAAATTTCTCTGTATTTACTTATATATTAAACATTAGACTGGCGTAAGACAATTACTCGTATAGTAAATTGTTTGTCGTTAACAAAAAAAGTTTTTAGAAAATCAATGAAAATATTCGGATTATTCCTAAAGCAGGCAGAGTCCATTTTATTGGTAAAAATACCACCGTGGGAAAATCTTCCCTGGAAGTGTTCCCTCCCCCAAAGCCCCTCCCCCCCCAACAGAAACACATTCTTTATTTTATGACCTGCCCAAGGGCTAATAAAAAGAGGGTTGAAATGACCGTACAGAAAATACTCTTTTTCGAAGAGAGATAGTTGAAGCAATTTCAAATCAGCAAACACACACATACAATTTCTTCAATTGTTCATTTTTTTTAAACCTGCAAACGGTAATTATGATTTTACTTTTGATTTATTTTGTATTTTCGCTTGAGACTTAAAAATATGTACAAATATTTTTATCATATTAAGGTAAAATCAAAACACATGTTTATTATTTGCTTTCCTTTACAAAGGAGGCAGTGAAAATAATGTTCAGCTTAATGAAATCTATTAAAAAAAATATTTTTTTTTTTTGTAAATTTTCCATTTTACATCAGCTAATTTTAAGACTTTATCTATATTTATATATATATTTCAATGCACTTTTGTAGTACTTTTATGTTAATTAATATGCATCTATACTGGATTTTTTTGCTTGAATGCATCTTCTAAAAACACGCTTTTCTATGCAAGAACAGTCTTATAAAAATTAATTATTAGTGTAAACAGGAATTTTTTTTTATTTTATCTGATTGAAATTATTTTACATTGAGTCAGTTTTTTCTTAGATGTTTCTTATATTCTTATGAGCCTTTCATGAGTGATATTTGTCCGTTTGTCCGATAAAATATTAGACATCCTTCTAAAGTATTAATAAATAACTTTTATCTGTAAATATTTTAAGTGAGAATTATAAAAAAAAAATTAATATAAATGTGGAAATATTAGTCTAGGACCTAAAGAGAAATAAATGTCATAAGCTTTATATTATTGACAGCGACTGCGAGTAGTGCAGTATTCCTTCCTTTCGTCACGTCATCAAAAAGCTGTCTCTCTCTCATGCCCTGTTCCTCTCAGGGCATAAGTTTCCCTAGCCCAACTCAAACAAGGAAAACAATGATCCAAATGAAAGCACGACAAAGTACGGAACAACGCTTGACGGAGTTTTTTTTTTTTACATATTTAAATAATTTTGAATCTATAAAGTATTTATAACCTATTTCAGCTACCATAAACCTATTGTTTCTTTCTTGGAATACAATTAATTAACAAATATGTATGTTTAGCAAAAAATATTACTTTATGTGTATAGGCATATGAATAAATAAGTTTATATGATAATACACTAATATAATATCCCCTTATTTTTTATTCACCTAACTAATCCCTGAAATAACATTATAAAATTTGAAGTTATCACTTCTATCGTGGGGTCATAAGCACACGCACTCTTTTTTTTAACCGTTTGATTCGAAGAAATGTATACGACCACCAAAATCACTGTTTGTTCATTTTCAAATAAGCATGTCCAATAATTATGTCCCCCAATATCGTGACTAACAATTTAGAGTCAAGCGCTCGAGTGCTTGATGGCTACTAGAGTTGGACCAAGGCCATATAGCTTTGGTTGGAAAAAGACACAGTCACGCACTCTCATTGGTCAAATCAAGTAGCGCGCGCTTACGTCACATCCTGTTACACACATCCGTCCCTTTTCACGAAATCACTCCCAACAAATATCCAGCAACCGAGAGGAAAGATGTTACACATAAAAAAGAATGACTTCTTCAAAAGATAATCGACTCTGCATTTTGATGTAGCAGCATGTAAATATTCTATTGTCATAGACAAACTTGCCTACTTTTATGCCTTGTGCATAAAATTTACACTTTTCAGCCTTTCATTATGGATTTTTGCAAAATTTTCGTCATCCACCGACTACCCTTCCCTATACAGCTTTTTTTTACCATTATATATTCACAATGGCTGGTAAATAATTAGGCAAAAACTATAGAACTGGGAGGGCTGTGATTTTTTAAAGAAAATCCCAGCCCTCTTTTTGGACAATATTTCGTAAGTATAATATTGCCAAGCAGTATGGATATGGAAGGACTAAAACATCAGTTATGGTTAGTGAACTAGTTTCTAGTCAGAAAGAGTTCATGATTCTTTACATGAAACAAAGTCTTTTTGCTGCAGCATATTATAGAAGTAAGGATATAAATTATAGATTATATCCTGTAGTGGTCACTTAAATCAATTAAAATATAATTCAAAGTTGCCTTTTTGTAATTCAATATTTAACAGGGAATTCCACTGAGGAAATTACGAGCCAACTCATTATGGATTAGTTTAAAATATGTAGGATTTCCTTTTGAACACTTTTTGTTTTGTTTATAGCAGATAATGCTGCAATAATGCAAGGAGGGAAATGTAGTTACCTGTTTGAATTAATGTTTGTGTCATTTAATACATGTGGCAACAGAAAAGAAAACAGTTTCTTCACCTTTTGAAAGTTGTCATAAGATGCTAGTAGATATATTCAATCTATAAAAATTTCAAAGTTTGCACAAAATGAAGAATCCTCAGAAATTTTAAGCAGTTTGTTGACTTGATAGTTATCATTTGGTTATAGTCTTGACCTCAGCTTCTAACTTGGTCATTAACTTCTGTATATGAAATTTTTTAAATACAAATGTAATCTAAAAGTTAAATCATTTCACTGCGTTTTTTATAAAAGTATCTTTATTGTAAAGTTCATTAGTTTTTCCTATATAATTATATACATGCCTTTAAATTTACTATAGAGTATTTTTATAAATAGTTAATACACACAGAAGCAGAATTTTTACTGAGAAATTTTCTTATCGAAATGTCCTTGTTATGAAATTTTCTTTGCATTATTTTAAGAATATTTTTACATCCCATATGTTTAATAAAAGTTTCAATGTTGTTTGTGATATTTTAAGAATTTGCTTGAAATGTCGTTCACAAAAGAATGAATGTTTGTAGAAATGTCAATCTCATGGTATTTTATACTCTGTCATTTTCAAAAATTAGGTATGCTTACTGCATTTGCCAAAGAATTTCAAATTTGTGGAACTGCTTGATTTCAATTGATTATTATTGTAATGAAGACAGCCAAATTCCTTTGAGTTATCTTATATGCACTTGCAAAGAAAGTGTGAAAATTGAAATGTTTGGAATCTGGACTTGCAGGAAACAAACATGTAAATTAGTAGTGAAGATTGAAAAAAAAGAACAAAAAGCCCCTCAAAATGCTTTGAGTGAAACTATAAGACACCGCAAATTTGTGGAGGCTGATACCTCAGATTCTGGTGATCATTTCAAGCCACTGGTATAGGTACCAATAAAAAAAAATGTGTGGTAAATTGAGAGAAGGAAACTAAAAATATCATTGGTTAATTATTCTTATCTGAGTAGCATACACAAACCTTTGTTATGGCAGGTTACATTCTAAACATGTTGATGAAAGCACTAAAACATTATCTGTATGTAAAAATTAAAAATCTGTTTGTTTGTGTGGGAGTGGATGGGTAAACCTTATATATATATATATATACCCCACCCTTTTGTATACCAATGATTTTTGTGGAATTTCTGATAGAGCAATAACTTCTATCGCATCATTTATTCTTCAAGACTATAGTGCTATAAATGACTCTCTCTCTCTCTGATACAATTACCAAAAAGCTTCCTCTCTCACGCCTAAACAGTAGAATGCTGTGATCGAAGCATCTGGAAGAGTGCATGGTGCTGACGTAAGAGACGGCACCACCAGAACATCTCTTTTATTGTCAATATTTCTGAAATTTTCTCAAAAATCTGACAGTAAAGTACATTCTGCTATATTAAAATATAAGATAATTTTGTTAACTTGCTTAAAAATAGGTCCATGTATAATGCTAAAAATGTTTTAAATGAAACATAAATTTAGCATTTTATTTTTCAGGGGTTTTTATTGTTATTTTTTTTCTTGCACCCTCAACTCTCGAACTTCACATTCAGAGCAATAGTGTTATGATTTAGGTAAATAAAATAATAAAAAATAGACAAATTTTTTCCCCCCGTTTAAAAAAAATGCTTTTCATTTCTTACGTAAACAGACGGTATTTTTATGACTAATGCCATGAACAACCCTAAATCACCCCTTAAGTATATTCTCACAGATTTTTAAAACTCTGAAACTAAATTCTATCTTCTAAAGATAGTAAGTTTTGAAAGACAAAATATGTTACTTACATAAAAGTACA
Source organism: Trichonephila clavipes (assembly GCA_019973935.1). Classification (NCBI taxonomy): domain Eukaryota; kingdom Metazoa; phylum Arthropoda; class Arachnida; order Araneae; family Nephilidae; genus Trichonephila; species Trichonephila clavipes. The sequence continues at coordinate 211,896 of BMAU01020333.1, read as the reverse complement.
GTTTACTCAATTGTGTGTTTTTAAATTACCATTTTCTAAAATTTAAAAATTTAGAAATCTTAATTGACAACCAGTTGTTAAATCTATAACATCTATAAGATTTGATGAAACTATAGGTAGCATTCAATTTTATATAAATGATATTAATATGTTATATATACTGTATTAAATGTTAAGTACATCTTTAATAATTTTTTCTAAGCTACTGTATTATATACTTTTTAACTTTTAGGTTAGTTGAGAATGAGAGATTCTGACTGTCTAAATTTGCAAGTTTCTGTAAGGGTTTAGTTATGGCTAATACATAAATAATATTATACAGTTTTAAGGAGGAAAAAAAACTAAGGTGAAATTATTTTATATTAATGTTCCTCAAATTCATTATAAATACAAATAATTTTTAAAACCCAAATATATATATTTTCAGCTGAAGAATCAATTTTGTTAAAATATCTTGTGTACTCTTTTTTTTTTGCCCCTTGCAAAACTATTTTACTTTTAAATAATGGATTGATTTTATTTTTATCATGAACATACTTGAGTATGAACAATTGTTCTAATATATGTTAATAATATTTCATTGTTTCAAATTTTTCTCTTATAGGTAAAATATTAATGTAACTGCTGGATTAACCATGTTGCAAGAATAATCAATCAAATATACCATCATTTATTTGGAATTGATATTAAAAATTTATACAGTTAACTGCTATTTTATTCTGGAAAGGAAAGTATAATGGAGGAAAACATGGAGTTTAGTTTAATTCTACCACTTAAAGAAATGAGCAGACGAAGAATATCAGCTTCTTTATTTAATCATGATGATATTGTTAACTTGATTAAAACATGCGAATTTCACTCCTACCTTTATTCTGATAAGTTTCGAGAAGGGAATATTTTATATGATCTGATAATAGGAAAGGTAAGAAAACTCTTCTTGCCTACTGCATTGGAAGATGAAGTTAAAGAAACAATTCACTCAATTGGCTTTGAAATATTAAAATTTAAGTGTTTTCAAGAAAAATATCTAGGGGAGAACAATCATTTCTTTGACAATGAAATTGAAATTTATTGGACATATCTAGGAACAATAGATAAATTAAGAACTGCAATGTCATTTGTGAAAGATGATAAAATTGATGTTACTTTGCGCTATCAAATAGCATGCATATATTGCCTAGAGGAGGACATTCTAATTCTCTGGGAGAAGATGTCTGAAGATGACAAGATATTCCCATTTAAAACAGTTTCCTTGCCAATGTATCAGGTGTTAATTTCCTTTTGGGAATCAAAAATGAAAAAAAAACCGCTCAAACTTCCTGAAAGGAGAAGAATAAGTAAAAATGTCTATGTGATTTCATTGGAATATGCTGTATATAGTGGAAACATAGCAGCAACCCGGTACTTTTTTCAAAAATTATCAGACGAAGAAAAAAAAGAAGTGGTGCTCAAAATCACAAAACATGTTCTCAAAAAAGTAGAATTTTCAAAAGAATATTATTTTGAAGTTCTTCAGTTTCTATTATTACAAATGAGTGAAAAAGATCGATTGGACGTGTTTCAGGCAGGTTCCTACAACCTTTTGTGTTGCTTTTTGGAATGGCCCTTGCAATCGTACTTTAATAATTTAGCAGGACATCTGTGGTCTTATCTTGATCCTTCAGAATTTAATGATTTACTTTGGCACATAACAATACTAAATTTTGAACATAAAGGCGATGGCTGTGATTACCAAAGGCTTTTTAGTGGATTGTGGTCAGTGAGTCCTCTTCACTTTAAACAATATATAATCTCAAACGAATCATGGGAGCACCTTTTGTGCCATTTATATGAAACTGGCGATATAGGCAGTGCTAATTTGATGCTAAAAATGTTGACTCCAGAACAAGTAGACAGCTTTATTACAGGCAACTATGGACTTCAACTCATTTATATTTTGTCATGGTCAGACCAGTTTAATTATTTAGTATCCTGCTTAGAAGCATGTGTTACATCAGCAAGGATTGGCGAGACTCTTAAAAATAACTTCAAAACGTTTCTTGCTGTAATAATTGATGAGGAACTTTATGAAAGTGGACAAAAATCATGGGAGCACTTTTTCACGTTATTAGATACAAAAATTTCAGCACTTGCTGCAAGAAGAGAAAATTGAGACAGAAACAATTGAAATGCAAAAAAACTTTGAAAGGAAAATACATGTTAAAATTAAAACAATATATGTAGCATAAATTTTGTTTCATGATCATTTTAAATCTGTCTTACTATTATTGCAGGCATGCAGTTTCTAGTAGGGTTTGCAGACCCGGGATCCCGGTGTTTTTTTTTCAATCCCGGGATTTAATTTTTGTCTGAATTATATTTTAAAATTTTTCAAAAGCGAGAAGCCGTTTAAACGATGAAACGCTGGTAGAGTTGTGTTTTTTTAAAAGCTTATTTACAAAAATCCAAGAAATGAAGAAATATTTTTTAAATTTCATTTCGTACTATTTTTATTTGTTTTTTTTTATTGGTTTCAATAAAATTAATAATAAACAAATTTTTAATTATATATATATATATATATATATATATATATATATATATATATATATATATATATATACAGTTTTATTATGCAATTCCAACTATGCTAATGTGTAAGTATTTTTAATAAATAATCCAATCCTAATCCCGGGATTTGGATAATGTAATCCGGGGATTGCAAACCCTAGTTTCTAGCATTTTCATTCATAGAAAACTTTGTCTCTTCATGATAATGTGTTTACGTTGTATGTTTTTAAAAAAAATTCTGCGGAAGTTCATATTTTAAATCCTTTTCAAAATCCTATTGTGTTAATAACCACTTGAAAAAAAAATTTTTTCCCCTTATTCTTTTCTGACTATATTAAAAACAAGGGGTTTTATAACTTTTCTCAAGTTGAGAAAAGTTATAAAAATTGCATAAATATAAAAAGCAAATTGAGTTTGCCTACGTGACAATTTTTAACTATATTTACGGTTATAAATATTTATTATTACCTTGGGAAACTGCGATCACACAGGAAGAATTTAAAATTATATAGTATATTGCAAAGTTTAATCATATAGATAGTCTCTGTATATAATATCTTAAGTGTTCAGATGTTAGAGAGAAATTACATTTTAACTATTGTGGTGATTCATTTATTCATTATGACTACATTAGTTAATATAACACTTTCTCTGTAACTTTATATATATATGCATACAGGTTGTTGTTACTTATGCCACCTGATCGACAGTAACATCAGATCAAGGTCCACGAAATTCATCGCGGTGAAGAGCTAGATTTTTACGCCTATCGTTAGCCTTCAGCACCATGCAGGTGACATACGATTTTGCTCGGTTTCACCCCAATTTAGAGGGAGAACACCTTGGGGTGGTCAGGAGCCTCCCATTTCTCTTCCCCTTCCACCAATCTCACGAGAGGACTTGCGGCTCGAAGGCTATTTAGAGTACCCCCGTGCCGCGGAAGGCACTATACATTTACAAACATCCATGCCTACTCTGGGATTCGAACCCAGGCCCTACAGCACCGCTGTCAGCATCACTAGCCACTAAACCGGATGGGCGGCTTATATAAATGTATTAAATTATCTACATAATTATGTACATTAGTAAATAAAACTGTTTTTTTTCCTTTGCAATTTCTAATTATTTGTAATATGGAGAAGCGTACATCCCATGCATGTGTGTAATTTTAATTTTTTAAGGAGTTAGCAAACCACCTTTTAAAACTACTACTCACTCGTTGATGTAAAAAGCAGATGTTCAATATATTACAAATATTATAGAAAACTGCTCACCTTTTTCTTCTCCAAATATTACAATGTGAAATAATGAAAACGAATTGAATTATAAATGAAATATATATAATTGTATTGTATAATTTCATTGTTAAAATAATTGTATATCTGTTTAAACGATGAATAAAATAATTGTGAACGCTATCCCCTTGTTTTATTTTTTGAATATTTTTGGGTAAGACAAAAATAAGACTGTTACAGTATATTATGTATCAAGACTTGCATATAGGAATTTGCGTCATTAATTACTTTATTTACCGCAAAAGGATAAAAATATTTTGAATACCGTATATTTTTCTGTGTGTGAAACTTTTTTAGTTGAAGTAAGGGGGTCGGGGGGGTTGTATACGGATCCGCTGATCACGCAGAAATGTAGGGAAAACGCGCGCGCGTGGGCGTTTTTTTAAACATTTTCCGGTAGCCATGCGCAAGTAATTTCATTTTTTAAATAAACTTTTTGGGTGTTTCGAATGGAATTGTTATTCTAAACGAAAAAGGAATAAAAAAGAGAAGTCACTTTTTTTCCCTTCAAAGCTAGTATCAGAGAGAGAGAGAGAATCCGAGTTTCCGTACAATTCTTAAATTTTACATTTACTTATTGGGATATTCTGAATGAAGATGTTCATTCTGTGTTCACTTGACACTTGCGAATTTCTCTTCCCGCTTATTTTCCAACCAGACAAAAAGAAAAATGATGCAAAAAGTAAGACTAGGGCAAGTAACAAAGGAATGAAGAAAAAAGGCTTTTACTTCAAGATAGTATCACCAAAAATAAAGCTATCGTCGTTGGCGCCTTACTTAACAGCAGTTATAAGAAGGAAATGTCGCCCGTTTTACTTTCTTTGCATTATATTTGAAAATTGCAGGAATTTTGTTTCCAATTCGGCTTATAAACCTGTTTCGAATTTCAGGTAAATTTTTGAAGAAGAAACACTCTCTCGTGCCTTATACACGGATCGGCTTATATACAGTAATAAATCATCTCCCAACAGCGAGTTAAATTTCATAATCTTTTTATTAAATTAATTTGTTAGATTACTTATATCTCATTTAGTAATTTTTAATAAAAAGTCTTTTGAAATTATATAAAAATATATCTATATGAAAATTTCTTATAACTAGCTATTTAAGTGCAAACACACTTTTGCTTTTTTGTTTTATGACTATTTTTCAAAAAGAAAAATCGTATATATTTCTGCTGAAAAATTTAAATCAAATCTACCATGACAAAGAGAAAAAAATGTTGTTCACTAATTTTAATTGCAATTGTGGAGTTATTTTGTAGCATATAACATATATATTAATCCAAATGTTATCTACACGATTTTATTTTAGAATTTCGAGAAAAGAAAACTTATTTTTTCTCCATATAAGCAGGTACTTTATAATCACTGAATTACAAATAACTAAATCAATTTGATCTTGTTTAATAATTATTGTTACATATCAGGGCAATAAATTTTCTAAAATTGTCCTTTATTTTCATACTTCTAATAGAGTATACGTTTACGTAGTTTTATGTTTAGATATTTTGGTTAGTGTAAACTTTATGTAACAAATTTACATTTTCTTTATTTTGAGATCTTATCTTCTTTTACAACCTCTAATTTTAAATTACAGACTTAATTATTTTTATTTGGGTTTTTTTTTCGAATCCATATAATTTAATCGTGTTGAATGAGGTATATAATCTTATCTTCCTCTGTTTTATTCCCTTTGCTTCTTTTTAAATAACATTCGCACAAGTGATTATTTACTTAATATATATATATACTAGCTGGTATACCCGTTCTTCGCACGGGTGAACTGAAAAATTAAACAACACAGATTGAAGGAAAAAGAAGTTTTTAATGAGTTAATTTTATGTGAATTGCAAATTAAACAAAAAAAACTTTTAGCATATCTCAGCTAAACAAAAAAAGAAAGAAAAAAAACACCTTTGTTAAATTTTAACTATGTAGATCTAATAGCTGATAAAAAGGATTTTTTTTTATTAAATTATAATTCCGTTTCTTAAATTATAATTCCTCGTAACACTCTTGAGGGTGGATTTTTCAAAATACCTCCCTTAGCTGATCTCTGCTCAGCAAAAGTAACACAATGTTAAAAGCTTTGCGTAATGAACGCTTAAAGTAGTGTAAATAATTTATATCTGGAAATGTAATGCATTAATATTACTTTCTGTTGTATTTATTTTATTTTAAAATTGTAATATTCGCAAGCAACGCCGTTTCTTAAATTATAATGGCGATTCAATGAAAAACATAGCGAAATGTTAACGATAGAGTCAAGTTGGCAAATGCCTAGCTACTTTCGTAGCTCGAGCTTTATTAGAGCTTTGAAAGACCCGCCGTGTAGGGAAGAAATGCACTTTAATACTTTATCCAACCGCATTATGATTTACTGCAGTTTTTTTCATGCAATATTTTTTTTTGGATCACTACATTTACAAATTAAGCGATATACATAAACAAAATACTCCACTTTGGAAAATTTAATCCGTTAGAGCTAATAAATTAATTAAAGATATTCCACTGTAAAATAAATTATATATACCATTCACTTAAAATAAGTAGTCAAATCATTTTCTAAGGTCTTCATTAACATACAAAAACATAAGACACGTAAATTTTGACAAACTATTTTTTCCGCTAAAATACTCATCATGGAACCCGTGCTGCCATATATCTTGGAAGAGTGGATTTCAAAGAATATTCCTGCTAAGTATTGGTAGAATATTCCTTCTAAGTTGGTGTGGTAGTTAGGAGAAGAGGATGCCAGCTCAGGTGTCGTCCACGTCACTTGACCATGGTTCAAAATTACGTGATCTGTTGCCAAAAGCCCTCGTGTAGCTGAACAGTGTGACATTAATATATTCACTCACTCCAAAAACTACAGTACAGTAGTTATTGCGTTTTTAAGTATAAAAATAATTATATCTGCCTATTCAATTAAAATTATAGCGTTATAATTAATTACTAATCACAAACAAATTTTGAAAATTTGTCCAAATGATGCAGTGTGAAAGAGAAAGTTTAAGTATCAGAACTGATAAAAGCATTTATTTGGAAAAAAGATCAATTTCTTACTACCAAATGTGCATAATAAAATTATAAAAAAAACATTTAAATAAAGAGAGATTTATAACAACCTCTCCCTTCAAAACTTAATTTTATTCTGAAATAAAAAAAAAATAGGCATTATGCTGATCAGTGGAATTAATTAGAAGCGAGCACCTTGCGTAGCCAAAACAAAAAAAAAAAAGTTCTTTCACAAACAAAAAGATAGATATATGCTGACGTGGACTTTTTTGCAGCGCAAGCTAGAATTGCTCGCAGATGGCTGAATTTTTTCCTACTTACTTGACAAATATCGTTATATTTTGGTAACTTCATACAATATCCTTATAAATTATAGTCTATGCTATAAATTATAGCCTGTGTGCTATTCTGATGTATAAGCTATATTACTGTAAAGTTTTATTAAAATCCATTCAGTTGTTTTTGCGTGAAGGTTGAGGTAATATTAACGTCGCACTGTTCAGCTACACGAGGGCTTTTGGCGACGGACCACGTAATTTTGAACCATGGTCAAGTGACGTGGACGACACCTGAGCTGGCACCCCCCTCTCCTAACTACCACACCACACCAACGGGAGGACGTTTCAGCTCTCGACAGATTTAACGTGCATCGCTGCCCTACACGGCGGGTCTTTAGTGGTACTTGGATCGAACTCATGACATGCCTGCCATGGTTGGATACCTTAACCACTGGGCTACCGCAGCCCCTGTTTTTGCGTGAAAGACCCACAAAGATACTCACAAACTTTCGCATTTATAATATATAAATATTAGATATATTCTTGGAAACACTATCTTAACATCAAAATCTCTCACAGAAACCAATTTATTTGATAAAATTGATTCAAATGCTAAAAAAAAATATGTAACATAATGCTACATTCTATATAATTTAGGATTTATACGTTTGAATACAAGTGAGAAAGAAAACTAATAAAGTAATTGTCTTCATTTGCAACAGAATGCTTTCAAATTGCTGAAAAGAACATTGAAAGTGTTAAAGATAGTATACACTGGAGTAAGCAAGTTACGGAACACTAGAATCCCAAATTAACATTTTGTGATGATTACAGGCCCCAAATGTGCTTCGAGAGAGTGCTTTCGGCAAGTTTGAAGATTATTCGTTACTCTTCTCTAGATCAGGGTGTCCAACACGTGACCCGCCAGTACGTAAGTTGCGGCCCACCGACTATTTTTAAAAAATTTTTAAACATCAGATTTTTAAAGTTTTTTTCATTTTGAAATTTATTTGGGGGAAATTGATATATATATATATATATATATATATATATATATATATATATATATATATATATAAAATATAAATCTGCAATGTATTTGCCTGTTACCTGTTCTTGTTTTAAAATAAATCCTTTTTTGATAATAGAAATGTCCTTTAGATTAAAATAGATTTATATTTTATCAAACGGTGTTACATTTGATTTTACTATAGAAAATTACTTTATGAAAAATTTCGCGAACTGCATTATGCATATCCTTTACTATGGATGGTACATGATTCGGGTGTGAGCCTTTCATTTCTCCTCCTCCTTTTCTGTTTGTTCAAATTCAAAATCAAAATAATGTTCAAATTCGTATATCATTAGCTATCGAAATAATGTTCAAATCCATGCATTAAAAATGTAATAAGTTAAGGCTCTTACCTGTCAGAAAGATGCGGAGACTCAAGGAAAAAACGGACCACTCAGTTAAGGGACAGACATCTTATTTACAACACAAACAAGACGGAAAATATACACTTGAAAACAAGCGACTGCAGCGCCGCTGAACTAGAGTTACAACACTGTTTGGAGTGCCCAAAAAGCAAGAAGCTGTCTCTCTCTCTCTCTCAGAGATGTTACTTAAAGTTAAAAAAAATATTCAGGACGGTTAAGAGAAAGGGAAATGTATACTTAATCGTTTGCGAATGACAGCACAATCAAATGTCAACAATGAGTAACGAAATATCAATTCAAAAGGTACACCGTAATTTTCAAGAAAATGGCAACTGTAATACTTTAAACTTTATTTGATCATTGCATTATTATATTACATAAACATTATTATATTATCTATGTCTATATGCATGAAAAAAATGAAAACAATAATAATAATTCATTCTGTTTTAAATTTTTACTCCAATTAATGTTTTCTTGTTTCCAAATCTGATCTAAAGGTTACATATTTTTCTGTGCGGCCCGCGAGATTATGTTTTTCCGAAGTGACCCGCAAGATCATTTGGGTTGGATACCCCTGCTCTAGATGAACAGTGTGTGGTCGAATATTATAAGGGTGGATCAAATACAAATGAGACTTCAACAAAACCTTTTCGGTAATATTACTAATAAAATTACACCAAGGTAATATACATTTTTTTCTTTTTAATTTTTAAGGATACGCTTTTTTTTTCTTTTCAATCTATCGGGAGTTTTTTTAATGCCTATATCATGAAAAGATATCGGTCACTAATAGCACATTTTACTATACTACTGGTCATTAAGATTGCTACACCAAGAAGACGTCATCTGTAAACGTGGAATTTAAACGACGGGAAGAATGTGCTGTAGCATGTCAATGATTAGCTTTTCAGCGCATTCAGGCAAAGCAGGTGCTGGTAGCGACACCTAAAATATATTTAAATGGGGAAATTGTTCAGCCGGTTTCTCATACACAAATTGCATTTGAACATTGTTGTGATGCCACGTGTAAGAAGCAGAAATGCGTACCTGCACGTTTATAACTTTCATAAAGGTCGAACTGTAGCGTACCTAGATTGTGTGTGCGCGCTGTAAAAACATTTTATCATTGCCAGTTTAAGGTACTTCAGGACGAAATGGATAGAGAATATGTGGATTTACTTCTGCTAAATAAGGTTCACCTGTTTTTATTAGGGAACGTTCTGAAGCGTTTTGCATCATGTTAGAAGAAATAAAATTTTACCTATGCAAAAAGACACATAAAACATTAGGAATTGGAAGAAGACGCATGATTATAAAAATTCTATTCCAAGGTCAACACATAACTTCTCGTCTTAATGTATTCAATGTATAGTTATAGAAGAAATGGCGCACATACGGTAATGGAAGAGATAGTGCTGTAAAAATAAACTAAGTTCTTAAAACAAGTTATAGAGAATGGTGAATTACTTCACTTCATGTATTTTAAGTAGTATCACTACGAAAATAGCGACTATTTTGATACAAGTTATTGAAGTGATAATTTCTATTAGCGTGATTTGCTGGAGAGTAAACTTGAATGAACGTCACGCTCGGGTATGTAACGCTCCTTCGGCGTTTTTCGTTTCGAGTTGGAAATCCTGCTCGTACAAGGTCGTCCTCGCTGAACAGAAAAGGAGGGACGTTTCCCCCCGCCACTCTGAAAGCGGTAGTTTGTACCCCTACCAATACGCCGTTAAAGTCAAGTTCCTGGATTCAATCCAAGTCAGGGGTAGTGAACCTTTTTGGATCAACGTGCCATTTCTTCTACAAAAGTGTTTATTGGGGTATAGACGTGCCGTCGAATAATTTTGACTTGTGATTTTTGGGAAAATAATAAAAAAAAATTAAATACTAACCACTCAAAACTCTTTATTTACTATTAAAAATACATTTTGCACTGTATAGCAGTAAATGTTTTGGAGATATACGTGTAATTCAAATTAAAGTAACATTAGTGTTAATTCTGTTGTTACCGATCAGATGACAAATAACTTAGATTAGGACTGTAAGATGTTACTTTTAGCAGAACACATGTTGAATTAGAGTCATCAGCTAAATGGTTTTCTAAGTGAGTCTTAAATGTTATTCATCTCTGAAAATAATGATTCTCGGGCATATATATATATATATATATGTATATAGGTATATAGGTAGATGAAAATATGGTTAAAAAAGCATGAGTCAGCTTCTTCAAACAGTTAAATGCATCTGGAATCGAATCCCATGTTTCCAAAATTTCATTACTGACGTTTTTAGTTATATTGCTTGTTAATTTTCTGTTTCGATCAATTTCAACATTTTTCTTGTTTTAATAAATTTTTGAATCCATATTGAACGAGACTGGAAATCAAGCACAGTTGCATTTCAAATTCTTCAATTTCTTCCAATTGAATTGGGACAAGTTCAGTTTATCAAATGAAGTCTCATCAGGGTACATAATAATTATGGAAATAAGTTCTTGAATAACTTTTTCTTCGTCTGATTCTTTAAAGTTCGGGAAGTACTAGTAGTTTCTTGTAATAATATCGTTTCTGAAAATAAGCAATTTAGCGTCAAAAGCATTGAGATCCCTCTTGAAGATAATATTTTTTATTTGTGTTTTGAGGCTTTACATTCAATTCTTTGAAATGTTGGCATATGCCTGTAAAAATGCGATTGATCACTCGCATTTATTCGTAATACTTCATAGTGAACTTTGTTATTTTGAACTAAAATGCTAACCATTATGATCGAAGTAAGTAATTGTGTCGCGTGCGATTGGTTCGCGGTATTGAAAGATTGGTATTTGAAACAGAAAATACAGTTTAATTTCTCGCATAAATGGACTGCTATGAAACAACTACCTAAAACAGGCCCAATAATATTTGATGGCTTAAAATATAAACAATATTTGATGCATGTGGAATAGTTTCTTTGAAGCATGACGGGCAAAGAAACAGCATTTGTTACTTTCTCAATATTTTTGATTTTACATATTCATGAGAATAAACATTTTCTTTCATGAGCCAAATAAAAACTAAGCTAAGATGCAATTCAACAAATGAATTAACAATCATCTTAAAATACAAAACAATTAGCAATTTGCCAGACATAACGTAACTTTCAAAAGCGATGAAGGTAACTGTTCTTTAAAGTAAAAAAATTTGCTCTTTTTCATCACGTTTATTTTAGCCTTCAAAATCTATCTGCATGTACATCTAAATTTACATACATGTTGTACTCAGCATCTTGACCAGGGAGGATATAATTAAAGTTACTTAAAAATTGATGTGTTAATGAAGGAATAACTAATGTCATTTTTTGTGTAAATTCAGTGGCGTAACGGAAAATAATTGGCCCCCCGCAAGGTCAGATCTTGGGCCCCAAGCCGGATATACACTGGTGTGCAAAAATTAAGGACGAAGTCGAAAAATTAGCATATCAGCTGAACGAAGAGGCAGAGCGGACAGAAAGACCAATTAGGAGATTAAGTAAGGTGACACAAACCATGTAACAATGTAATTGAAAAATATCTTGCAGAGATCTGACTCTATATCTCTTTACTTTTAATTCATTTTGGTGCTCAATTCATTTGTTGTAATTTGTTTTAACTTGTTTAATATGAGAATACTACCACATCAATAATGACACACTTTTATAATTAAAAAATATACAAATAAACAAAATATTTGCACTATTTTAAGGATTTTAAGCACTTTCCCTATTATTTAAATAGCTACATAATTTTTTTAAAAAATAATCATGTATTGCAAAAGCTTTTGCTAATAATGAGTTCTCCTTATAACTTAATAATTACGAATCAATTACTTCAAACATCTAAAAAAGGATTTTAAATCAATTTAATGTAAAAATAAACTGAGTGCTTTAATTTGTATTTGTCTTAGAATAAATTCTATCTGAAAACAAAGAAGACATTAAGTCAACATTTAATACATTTACCTCTGAAAACCTAAACCTTGGTAAAAGATTATGAATTAGTAATACACTGGTGTGCAAAAATTAAGGACGAAGTCGAAAAATTAGCATATCAGCTGAACAAAGAGGCAGAGCGAACAGAAAGACCAATCAGGAGATTAAGTAAGGTGATGTACGGTAGCACATGCGCAGATATGCAGGTAGACGTAATGGGGGAGTGTCTGAGTAGTATAAAGCATGTTGTCGGTGTAAGATCAGTATTTCTGGCAAAGAGATTGCACGCCGTATAGCAGTTAAAATCACACCGAGTGGCTGCCTCAGCGAGAAATGGCGAATAATCAATCTGTTAGACGACATCTGGATGCTTTTACCCGAGGTCGAATCATTGGGAAGTTGGAGGAAGGCCGCAGTGTGACAAGTGCGGCTGCGGAGTTCGGAATTGCTCACAGCATCGTTTCACGACTTTGGAGAGAATTTCAAACTACAGGAACAGCTATCCGGGGGTTCAGTAGTGGTCGTCCACGAGGAACCACACCCGCAGATGACCGGTACATTGTCTTACAGGCCAGAAGAAACAGGCGGCAGACAGCGGGAGAAATCGCTAGACACACGACACAGGCGACTGGACGACCGATATCGCGTTTTACCGTGGTCAGAAGACTGCACGGTGTTGGTCTGTTTGCACGACGCCCTGTACGGTGTGTACCTTTAACGCCTGCCCATCGGAGAAGGCGTTCTCTGTGGTGCCGGGAACACCAGAATTGGAGAGACAATGAATGGGGACGAGTACTCTTTACAGATGAGAGCAGATTCAGTTTGAGTAGCGATTCTCATCGCATACTCATCTGGAGAGAGCGGGGAAGCCGCAATCATCCCTCGAACATCATTGAAAGGGACAGGTATGGAGGTCGCGGTGTTCTCGTTTGGGGAGGCATCATGCTTGGTAGTCGTACAGACCTTCACATCTTCGACGCAGGTTCAGTCAACGGGACCCGTTATTGTAACGAGATTCTTCTTCCATATGTGCGTCTTTTTAGAGGCGCTATGGGTCTGCAGTTCCTTTTTATGAACGACAATGCACCATGTCATCGCACAGTAGCTGCCGTACAGCTCTTAGAGAGTGAGGATATTGAACGTATGGATTGGCCGGCACGATCTCCGGATCTCAATCCCATCGAGCATGTATGGGATTTTCTAGGCAGACGCTTGGCAGCTCGTACCTTACCACCAGTAACGATTCGGGAGCTTCGATTGGCGCTGCAAGACGAATGGGCAGCAATGCCTCAACAACTCATTGACACCCTCATTCTCAGCATGGGCAGACGCTGTGAAACCTGCCTAGCAGTCAGGGGAGATCATATCACCTACTAAAGACCGGATGTTTCTTGCTGGACACCCATCACAGGGATGTTTCGGCCTTCAGTCGCATTGCGCTCCATGCTACTTTTTCAATCATGCTTCTTTTTATCCCTCTGATTTCTCTTTTAGTAAGTGTTGCTTACATATTACACATGTCCTTCACGGAGAAAAAAGACTTACTCAAAAATGAGTACGTAAACATACTCATTTTGAAATGAGAATGTTTGCATCAGATTTGACCGCATGCCTTGATTGAATTTGATTCCTTATATGTACTAAAAATCCCCAAAAATGCTAATTAATGCTTTCGGAAAAATTAAAAAAGATATTCAGGATTGCAGAAACTCTTTTAATATATCGGCTACATATTTTGATAATTGGGGCTTAACAACAAATTTAATTCTCATAAATTTTCCGAACTATTTTTTGTATCTACCACGCTACCCGCGGAAGAACACATGAGTACAAGATTGTTTTGATTTTCGAGTTAAATGTACTCATTTGTATTTCTTAAGTAACTGCCTTTGAACGAAAAATTTAATGGGTTACAAATATTCACCTTATTTTGGCGGATTACTGTTATAAATGTAATATAATTTACTTGATTCATAATAAGTCATTTTGTTTAAATTATTCAGGCAAATAATTGTGTTACTTTGGAATACTTTTTAAGGTGACCAGATTTTTAAAATGAAAAGGAGAACGAAAAATTTAAGAAAAAGTTACAACGTAAATGTGTGAAACATTTTATTAATTCAAACAAAATGCATTGTTTCGTTTCTCAATATATTTTATAATTTATCGGAAATTTCGGAGCAAAATTACCTTTCATCTTTACTATAAGTACTGCAACTAAAAATATCAACATTCAATCTTGATTTCTGACTTGTCCATAAATTACGAACTGAAAAGACTCAACTGGTGCATTAGTTCCAGGGCAGCACAATGTAAATTAAAAAAGAATAACTAAATTTTCTTATGTGATGTGCTTATTTTTGAAATGGTTAAGTATTTCAATCCATCTTATCAATTTCAGCATGTTGATTTTCCAATTGTTTCAGTTTTATTATAATTTAAATATACATTCAGTCTGCAAACTGACCATTGTCAATGATTTTAATATCAGGCATTTCTTTTGATAAAAAAATCACAGTTTTCTATATCTGCCCAATTTACTTGTGATAAAGTCAAAAAACACCATTGAAAACTGTTATTTCCTGTGCTATTTGTTTCAGACTATTCCTCGACATATTGGAAACATGTTTAGTTCATCTCTGAATACAGAGATTAATAGATCTGTTTTAAAATATTGAAAAAAGGAGGACACTTTTCGAGGAAGGACAGGATCTATAAAAGGAGAATGGTTGTGACCATCTTAATAATTTTAACTTTACTTTCATATTGAACTCGAAAATGCCTTGCATGGTTTGAAAAAGGCAAGTTTACAAAATAAATTTTCGTTTTCAATTAGTAATCTTTTTAGACTCTCTTTTATAAGCTTCACCTGTATGTAACGGAATCTTTGAACTATATTTTTACCCACTCTAAAAGGTCTGATTAATTCGAAATTTTGCACACTTTTCAAGGACTGATGACAATAGAATAATTTTGTTCCATTGTCCTGATAAGGATCATGACGATTAACAATTTCCCATTTCCAGATTTGGTGACTGAAAGATTGTTACAACTCTAAAGCGAAAACACTCATGTCAGTAATTTCTTATTATAATATAAACAATTGCCCACTTTCTTTGAAAATGGAAATAAATAAATGATAGTTTAAAAAATTAAAAAAGCATGCTTTTATTGTAGATCGAACTAAAAATGAAAAATAAATTATAGTTTAAAAAAACCAAAAAACACACTTTTATAGTTAAACTAAAAAAGTAAAAAAATAATACATAATGTAAGAATAAAATGATTAACGAGAAAATATATATTAATGTCATTGTGGTAAAAGTGTGGGGTGCTTTTGTTCTACATTTTTACACTAACTCGGCATTTCAGAATAGAACTAGTAAGAAATTATAACAATTGATATTGAGCACCCCACATTTTTATCACGACATTGTCTCGCTAATCATTTTATTCTTATATTAAGAATTATTTTTTCCTTTTTAGTTCGATTAACTATAAAAGTGTTTTTTATTTTTTTTAAACTATAATTTTTAGGAGTTTAATTTCTTGTAAGTTTTAAAGAACCTTTTAGCTTATTAGTAAATTTATGGAAAATGCGTTAAAAGTTCTCATAAAAAATTATTTAAAGAGCTTCAACAATTTCAATATACTTTATGAATCCTTTCACTCTCATTTTCAAACATTGAAAGAATCAAAATTTACTGAACAGAAATTACAGAATGAGCAAAATTAGTTAGTAAAATTGAATGTAATCTATATTTCAAGAATGCTTTTTATTTTTAGACATTACATATAAATATTAAATGTTCTTGATTAATAATATTTAACGACTATTTTGTTTTATTAATAATTGATCGACATTGTTTAAATTGATTTATCAGTACTTACATATTATCACAACCTTTTGGCGACATTATATGAAATGAAGCATATGATTGGCAATTCAGCGTATATGACACATGCGAAATTGGTATTGCCAACAATTATTGCCAGGTATGTAAGTACTGATTTATCTTATAACCCTGCATCACTCATGCGAAAAAAAATGGCCTAAAGTTCTTGCGCAGGGTATCTCACACCCCCAAGGATGTTTAGGTTCTGATTATACCATAAAATTTGTATAAAAAAGAAAGAAAAGTAGGAAATACATTATGTTTATTACATTTTTCACTCTTAAATTTAGTTTTTCTATTCTTTTTATAAGGGCATTCAGCACATTGTTTATACACTCCTTTAATCTAGTCGTGAGTGAGTGCGATGTTTTCACGGGATCTTAATTTTTTAAAAAAACCTTTATCTTATTAAAACTAAACATATAGGAGTAAACTTTGTTTTTTAAATTTAAAAAAAATTTGGAATTTCTTTATTTTCTCTTATTGTTCCAGCAATATTTTTTTTTTTCTTCAAAAGTTCATCTGAAAGTGGATAAGATGTGTACCAGTTGTCTCCTTTAAAATTACGTTCTTCCCAAATGTTTTTGTTTCTCTCTATATAAAGCATTTATTTTCAACACAGTGTCTCCCTCTTCTAAATTAGAATCCATTTCATTAGAGGAATCATACTTGCTGTTATACATTTCATTCTTTCTCATAACCATGAAGAGAATTTCTTCATCTGAAAATCTTCCCTTTTCTAAGTCCCGTGATCATGCCTGTGTGATCTAGAACTTATGGAATTTGGAATGATTATGAACCATAAATTTTTTGGGATATTTTATTAGAGCAAGGATTTTACATGAATTTTTAGATGATTCTCTTAACAATGAGGCCTTCAAGGCTTTTTGTTAAAATCCGCTGTCATGCTGTAGCTTGATTGATTGATTGATTGAATTTTAACGTCGCACTGTTCAGCTACACGAGGGCTTTTGGCGACGGACCACGTAATTTTGAACCATGGTCAAGTGACGTGGACGACACCTGAGCTGGCACCCCCCTCTCCTAACTACCACACCACACCAACGGGAGGACGTTTCAGCTCTCGACAGATTTAACGTGCATCGCTGCCCTACACGGCGGGTCTTTAGTGGTACAGAGTTCGAACCCGTGACAAAGCAAGCCACGGTCCGATACCTATACCACTCGGCTACCGCGGCCGTCATGCTGTAGCCTCCACTCGGAAAAGATCAGCAGTAAGAAAGTAAGTGCTGTTTTTTTTTTCATCTTAAATACGTTTGATTAATTTTTGTATTGTTAACATATATTTTCATTACGATCCACCTTGTCCCGCTATATTCACTTGCCGCCATCTCACTCTGGCTTGGCGCTTTTTTGGTTTGTTGCCAAGGGTGTGGGCTCTCCTAGGACTGAACCCGCGCCAAGCCAGAATGAGATGGCGGCAAGTGAATATAGCGGGACAAGGTGGATCGTAATGAAAATATATGTAAACAATACAAAAATTAATCAAACGTATTTAAGATGAAAAAAAAAAAAAAAAAAAACAGCACTTACTTTCTTAGAACAAAATGATTAACGAGAAAATTAATGTCATTGTGGTAAAAGGGTGGGGGACCCTTGTACTACATTTTTACACTAACTTTGTATTACAGAATAGAACTATTAAGAAATTATAGCAATTGATATCAAGCACCCCACGCTTTTAAATGCAGTTATTATTTTTCCATTTTCCCCACATTCCAATTTCCATAGTTTTTCCTGGCATTTCTAAATACCTTGTGTTCTGTTTTTTTTTAATCCTGGCACCCATATTTTTCTAATTGGTTTTCTACAAAAAAGTACTTACACTTTTGCTTCATAATGTAATTCCTCTTTTGTCAGGAATAAGCCATTCTTTTAAACTATTTTCATGTTGAGTTCTTATTGCGAGACCATCATCTTAGTGAGTGAGTTAGTGAGTTAATATTAACGTCACACTGTTCAGCTACACGAGGGCTTTCGGCGACGGACCACGTAATTTTGAACCATGGTCAAGTGACGTGGACGACACCTGAGCTGGCACCCCCCTCTCCTAACTACCACACCACACCAACGGGAGGACGTTTCAGCTCTCGACAGATTTAACGTGCATCGCTGCCCTACACGGCGGGTCTTTAGTGGTACTTGGATCGAACTCATGACATGCCTGCCATGGTTGGATACCTTAACCACTGGGCTACCGCAGCCCACGACCATCATCTTAGATTGAAAACTATTGGATACCAAAATCTTATTTGCAGCAATTTCAAAACCATGCCTAAAAGATATTCGGTGTGTAGTGTACTGATATATATATTGTTCCTATGTGTGGTATTTTTGAACAGTAGTTTTTATACATGTGAACTTCAAAAAAATACATGCCTTCATGTGTAATATTTAGAAAATCATACTTTTTAAACCTATTATCGTGTTTTTAGATGATGAATGCTTTATTCTTAATTTGCATTAATTTCATTTCTATTAGTAAGCAAACAATTCAATATATATTACATTAAAACAATGGAGTTGACTATAGTATCGATTGTATAGTGTTTATAAAAAATAACTTATGGATGAAGGTATGTTGTTTCAAAAATCTCACTTATATTTTTGTTTATTTTTTGAATGTATGATATGTATATGTCCAATTTCCAGAATAAATATTTCAAAAATATGATTTTGGTTTGTTTTATTTTTCTTGTTTACAGTGAATCATTGAAAAAAAAAAAAAGAGGCATTGAAAATAAAAATGCTGTATAATGGATTATGGTTCTACTGTTTCAGTTGTTTTTACATTCTTCTAAGGACTGAAATTTTTAAGTATTTTAATTTTTGATTATAAAAACATTAACTTAAAAACTATAATATTTGTTTTCTTTAGTGATAGGAGAGTATAAAATCAGTTGATATGAATAAAAAACTAGCTTAATTTGTAATATATATTGCAATGGATTTTTCTATATTTCCATCTAGATGAATGTGTTTCTATTTAAACAAAACAATTCATAAAAAAGTACTTACACACCTGGGCCTAATGAGTGTTATTTTAGTCAAAAGGCTTTTTCTTCATTACATAATATGTAAAGAACTATTTCTTTCTTACTTTGTTTTGAAATTTTTACTATATAAAGTCTGTTATTCATCCTAACATTTCCAAGATATTTCTAATAACTTATTATTGAAAGACTGAATTTAAATAAAAGTTAATTTTCTGCTTGTATAGGATTTTAAAAAGAAACAATATAATTCTTTTAGAAACATAAATATAACTTGTAATAAACCAAATTGCTTCTGGTACTAGTTCAAATGCTTACAAATTTGTTTAACTATTTCATCGAATCTATTTTTGTTATTTTCAAAGATTTAAATCTGATGTATAAGTTGGAAGACAAAGTTTTTGATCAAATAATAGTTGTATTTTTTTTCTTAAAGTAAAATTGTTGTTGTATTGGCGACAGCATATAAAATTAAGTACATGGTTGCTAATTCAACGCGTACGAGACATGGCGAATTATCTTGAACGTTGGAATTTTTGCGATGATACTAAAGTACCTTTTTATAACACAATAAATGCAAAAGGAATTTAGATTTTCGAAGTTAAGTGGTAAAAACTTCATAAAATGTAAATTAAATAATATATAAGATGGAAAAAAATGAAATTTACCAACTTAAGTATCGCATATTTAGATCCCTTTAAATTTGATTTGATGTATATTTTTATGTTAAAAATTCGTATTGGATACAACAGTATCGAAAATAAATAACATACAAACTCATATTTGACCCATAAATACTCATAAATAAGTGAGTAGTTAAAATATACCGGTTCTGGAACAGTGGAGCCGGTGGAGCCGCATGCAAACAAAAGAGGGTGGAAGTCCCCCCCCCCGGATCTGAACCGGGAAGATGGTTTGTGATTGATAAGGGTTTCGGGGATCTGTACTGATAAGAAATGCACGCTTTTAGCGATAACGAGTTATATTCTGATATAGTTTTAATTAAATGATTATGATTTTTTTAATTACGTCATTGGAAGCAAATTTTAATTGGGATAAAGAGACAAATTTTTCTGTACACATGATTATTTTTATATAATTCCGTATAAATCTATTTCTGAAAATCCTGATATACGTGTTGAAGGATTATTTGTTATATTTCAAATTTGATGCTTGTGATTTCTGAAACAGAGGATTGAAAATTAGGCAAACGAAAGGGAGTGGAAATTCCCCCCTCCGGGTCTGAACCGGGAGGATGGTACCCCCTCCGCTCTGATAAGGGTTTCGGGGCTCTGTAAATGGGTGCTAGAAATGCATGTTTTTAGAGATAACAAGTTATATTCTGATATAGTTTTAATTAAATGATTATGATTTTTTTAAGTACGTCATTGGAAGCAAATTTTAATTAGGATAAAGGGTCAAACTTTTCTGTACATATAAATATTTGTATATAATTCTGATAAAGTCTATTTCTGAAAATTATGATATACGTGTTGAATTATTGTTTATTACATTTCAAATTTGATACTTTGTGCATAACTAAAATATATTTTTCATTGATTTTGCATGTATTTTTTTTATAATTCTGAGATAACTTAAAAAATACTATGCTTATATAAAGTAAAAGTTCTGCATATGTTTTTTCGTTTGCAAAGTAGTTTCCTTACATGAAACATCCCTTTCCGTTGATAATATATGCGGACCTTGTAATTCTGGTAAAACTTTCTTTGTTAGACGAATCTTAGAAATAAAATTAATTAATTCTTTTCCTCCCAAAATTATTTGGCGTTATGGAATTTATCCAAAATTGTTTGATAAGATGTCTGACATAGAATTTCATGAAGGCATGTCTTTCGATGTAGAAGATATTACTAATGCTTTCGTAATAATAGATAACTTAATGAATGAAGTAGGAGATGACAAAAGAACTTTCAAACTTGTTCACGAAAGGAAGCCATCATAGAGATATTTCCGTAATATTTATTTTACAAAATATTTTTTGCAATGAAAAACAAATTATAGGAATATTTTTTTAAATACTTCCTACCTAAGTTGTTTTAAAAATGTTAGAGACAAGCAATAGATCTCTTGTCTAGCAAGACAAATGTATCCATCTCAATCGAAATTTATGATTGGAAAACTATACGAAACACAAATGCTGCAAATTTGACTATCCACTTTGTGAGAGATAGAAAAATAAAACCTTTCGTTCGAATCATTTAATGAATTTTTCAAAAGAAAAAAAATTTTCATAGAGTTTTGTTACGAATAAATATCTCAGAACAAAAACATTGTATGCAAAACCTTTGTCATGGATAGAATATTAAGTGTGGTTTGTGTTCTTCAACATTTGTTTTTAATTTTTAGTCTGTTTCCCTTCTTGTTCCTTACACTTAAATATATTAATATGAGTAAAGTAATTAAAAAGTTGAAAAATATTGAAAAAAAGTTGAAAAATATTGAAAAAGATGAAAAATATTGAAATATTTAGAATATTGTTGGTGGACTTGAGTATTTAAGTTAAGAGCAATAGTGATAAAATTTCTTTTTTCATATTAATCTTAAAATAATAATAACTTTATAAATTTAAATATATGGTAAACTTATAAAAAATTCAAAGCAAAATCTTATTCATCTTATAATAATAATAATACAAACACAAAAAATATGAGAACAAAAAATATTGTATTTATTCACCTTCTAAAATTTATTCTTACATTATATCATTTCTTAAAATATTGATACAATCTGAAATCTTTCTGTTTGCTACGAACAAATTCATATAAAATATAATTCATTGAAAAGCCTTTACTGATTTTCAACAAGAAAAAATATAAAATAAGGACCACATAGAAATAAGGAATATCCCTTGGTTAATCCATTTCTCAATAAATAAAGTCCTTCAGATCTCAACAATTTTCCTTTTATAAAACAATGTGCTAACAGAAAACTTAATTTAATCTTATATTTTTTAAAATGTATTATGTGAGAAGCATTGAAATAAAAGAGAGAGAGAGTAACATCATTCAATATGAATAATAAATACATTCGACAGGTATATGCATAAAATGAAGAGGAAACATTTACATTCTTAAACATGAAAGAATAAGATATATACAGAAATCAATATTTATAAAAGAAACTATTTAATTAAATTCTCATTTATATAAAATATTAGTTTTCATTTATATGGAAGTTACCGAAAGCTAAAGTTGTAATACCATCTTCAAGAATATATCTTATCGAAGGGGCAAAGTGAATTTTTTTTTACTTTTTACAGAATGTATTTGATGTATAGAACTGTTAATGGGTTTAAACTCTTCACGACTTCTATACTTATTTCTGAGGCAATTTTTATAGTCTTCATGAGAAATTTTACTTTTAAAATAGATATATGTATCTCTTTTGCTGTATTTTTTTCTAAAGTTAATGTTTTTATGCTGTACATTTTTGCATTGAGACCTACGAACTCAGTTGCTACCATACCATTTAACTCATCTGTCATTTTTCCGAGAACATTATTAGTTAAAGGATTATAAAGAAAATGATTTGGAAGCAAATATATGGGTCATTTCAATAAAAAAGAAGTGAGTTTTCTTTGAATAGATACAAGGTCGTTATTAATTATTTTATAAGCATGAAATGCTGCAGATGCTATGAATTTCTTAGCTCTTTTCTCTCTATTCACTAGATAAATCTTAACTTTTTGCGTAAATTTTTCATTGTTTTACCAAACACGGCATTGTTTAAAAGTTTAAAGAGATCTTTTTCAAAATTGTTGTTTGCTCGTTTTCGATGTTCAGTATTAAAATCTATATAATTTTTTAACCGAGGACTTTGTTTGAATTTTACAAATTGATGTATTTTTTTTTAATTTTTAAACCTAATTGTACATATAACTTCAAATTTCTATAATGAACATATTTAGTTTTATTTCTGAAGTTAGGAGCCAATTTTTCCACAGACTTCGATTCTAAAATATTGAATTCTTTAGCAATATTTTTAGTATAGGAGGAACATTCAGAGACACTTTAACTTTTTCTGGAGCTAATGGATAGCAGTTATGCAAATCGTGCAATTAATCAGGATATTCTAACTTAAAATATACAACTTATATCCGAATCGTCTGGTACATCCATGAAGTTAACGTATTCATCAGTCCAGGAAAAGTCGTGTGTAGACAAATTTTGCGACATTGCTCAACCATATAGATTGTTTGCATCTAAATATATAATGCAACTACTAGGTAGGCTTGAATCATAGGTTGATAAATACACATTGTTAGCCTTAGCGTAGCGATGACCAATCATCGCAACACCTCCGCGAATTCCTTTTTCGATGAATAAAGGCATGTCTATATCCGTTAAAAGCTCCAATCGTACTTTTGTCATTTTATAAGATATGCTTGCCATACCAAACCAGGAATCGTATATGTATTGCATGGATCAATTTTGTAGTAATTCTGGCACAGAGTTCTAAAGTTTTCAAATATGTCTGAAAATAATACGTCTACGGTTACACACAAATCACGATAATCTCCCAATGTGCGCATTTGAAACATGTTCCATCTATGGTGAGCATATTCGTAGTCTTCTCTGGATACATTTTTATTTGTTAGACTGTTGAAAAAAGCTGATTGAGGAGGGAGCTGCGTTTCATAAAATTTAGAAAAGGAATCAAAATATTCATATGGATAGCAACCCTTTCTAGTTATAAATTGTGCATTACTTGCAAAATACCTATCCCAAAGATGAAATTTACAAGGCTTTAAAGTTGGGCAAGTTTCTCTAGAGAAGTATTTAAAAATTGAAAAGAGTCAATGAAACGTAATGACCTCAGAGTAAAAAAAAAAAATTTCACTATGTCAGGAATGCATTGAAAAAAAGAAATCAAAAATTTAGTTGATTTTTTAAAATCCAAATTCAATTTAATTATGTCAAATGATCCAAATGAAGCACGAGGAAGTACGGAATAACGCTTGAAGGAGTTTTTTTTTTTTTTTGTAAAAAATTTAAATAACATTTTGAATCTAAAGGACTTAAAACCTATTTCAGCTACCATAAACCTATTGTTTTCTTCTTAGAATACAATTAATTCCCAAATATGATTGTATATTTCGTACAAAAACATTCTTTTATGAGTACAGACATATGAACAAATAATTTTATTGGGCGATACTAACATCTCCTGGTTTTTTATTCACTTAACTGACCTCAGAAATAACATTACAAAATTTGAAGTTATCACTTCTAACGTGTGGTCATAAGCACACACACGATCTTTTTTTTAATCGAAGTTTTCTGTTTTTACCCTCGATTATCGAATTTCAAGGATAAATACATTTTTACCAATCAAATTTA
Source organism: Trichonephila clavipes (assembly GCA_019973935.1). Taxonomy (NCBI): domain Eukaryota; kingdom Metazoa; phylum Arthropoda; class Arachnida; order Araneae; family Nephilidae; genus Trichonephila; species Trichonephila clavipes. Next base: position 187,095 of record BMAU01020333.1, on the reverse strand, counting down.
ATTATTTACATTGAATTGTTAAGATATTATAGTGGGAATGCGTTTTAAACATAGCAAAATGTATTAAAAATAAAAACTTTCAGAGAAATATTTAAAAATTAATAGTAAGTAATAGTATAATAAAGAGTATGGTCAAATCTCAGGGATTTGTATTTTAGAGTTAAATAAATTAATTACCATAAAATTAATTAGCTTCATTAATGTAAGTAAAGATAAATACTAGAAGAGTAAAGTATATATAAAACAGATACAAGTATATAAAAGAAAAATAAATACAAGTAAATTAATACTAACCTGTATTACAAAGGCATAAATGTCGTTTACCATTGATTTAGTCCCACTTGTTACAAAACTTAAAGATTTTAGACATTTTTCTAAATTTTTCGATATTTCGAATTCTTTTACGACGTTTTCAAATGGTACGATGTTTATATATTTAAGAAAATTGTTTCGGATAACTTTTAAAAGTTCCATCTAAGAAAATGGTCTTTCTATTTTCCAAAAGGTACAGAGACTCTTCTCCAAATACTAAAATCCTGTTATCTTGATCATTTCGAAAGTCTAAACCAGTGGCCTTCAAACTATATTCCATGGAACCCTGAGGTTCCATGAGGCGTACCCAAGAGTTCCACGAGTCACAAAAAAAAAATCCAAAAGAAACTTATAAATGTATATCAAAAATGGATCCACGTTCTGTATGAAGTTTCTATACCCACAAGAATTTAAAGCTTAACCCTGTCTTTAAGAAATTAAAAGTTTTTTTTTAATACACAACAATTTTATTTTGCAATACTTTTTAAACATTTATTATAATTTAATAACGAATATAAAACGCCAAAAGAAATCTTTATATGTATTACCTACTGCAATTTTAATATTTTATTGTTTGCTATACGGGTTTTTTAATCGTTAGTACAATGTCTTGCAAAACTAAATGCACATTTTTATATTTGTGAGAAAAACCTACAATAAAAGAGAATGAATAAATTATTGATATATCAACAGATTCGATGTAAAAAATCTAAATTAAAGCAAGAACATCTCCTTAATTTTATGTTGCAAATTCATGTAAACTACACAATATTTCTCACACAGTTACAAACATTTTGATGTCAATCGGGTGGTGGATGGACAATACTCGAAAAAAAAACAGAAAAACTTCGGTTAAAAAAAGATCGTGTGTGTGCTTATGACCACACGTTAGAAGTGATAACTTCAAATTTTGTAATGTTATTTCTGAGGTCAGTTAAGTGAATAAAAACCAGGAGATGTTAGTATCGCCCAATAAAATTATTTGTTCATATGTCTGTACTCATAAAAGAATGTTTTTGTACGAAATATACAATCATATTTGGGAATTAATTGTATTCTAAGAAGAAAACAATAGGTTTATGGTAGCTGAAATAGGTTTTAAGTCCTTTAGATTCAAAATGTTATTTAAATTTTTACAAAAAAAAAAAAAACTCCTTCAAGCGTTATTCCGTACTTCCTCGTGCTTCATTTGGATCATTTGACATAATTAAATTGAATTTGGATTTTAAAAAATCAACTAAATTTTTGATTTCTTTTTTCAATGCATTCCTGACATAGTGAAATTTTTTTTTTTACTCTGAGGTCATTACGTTTCATTGACTCTTTTCAATTTTTAAATACTTCTCTAGAGAAACTTGCCCAACTTTAAAGCCTTGTAAATTTCATCTTTGGGATAGGTATTTTGCAAGTAATGCACAATTTATAACTAGAAAGGGTTGCTATCCATATGAATATTTTGATTCCTTTTCTAAATTTTATGAAACGCAGCTCCCTCCTCAATCAGCTTTTTTCAACAGTCTAACAAATAAAAATGTATCCAGAGAAGACTACGAATATGCTCACCATAGATGGAACATGTTTCAAATGCGCACATTGGGAGATTATCGTGATTTGTGTGTAACCGTAGACGTATTATTTTCAGACATATTTGAAAACTTTAGAACTCTGTGCCAGAATTACTACAAAATTGATCCATGCAATACATATACGATTCCTGGTTTGGTATGGCAAGCATATCTTATAAAATGACAAAAGTACGATTGGAGCTTTTAACGGATATAGACATGCCTTTATTCATCGAAAAAGGAATTCGCGGAGGTGTTGCGATGATTGGTCATCGCTACGCTAAGGCTAACAATGTGTATTTATCAACCTATGATTCAAGCCTACCTAGTAGTTGCATTATATATTTAGATGCAAACAATCTATATGGTTGAGCAATGTCGCAAAATTTGTCTACACACGACTTTTCCTGGACTGATGAATACGTTAACTTCATGGATGTACCAGACGATTCGGATATAAGTTGTATATTTTAAGTTAGAATATCCTGATTAATTGCACGATTTGCATAACTGCTATCCATTAGCTCCAGAAAAAGTTAAAGTGTCTCTGAATGTTCCTCCTATACTAAAAATATTGCTAAAGAATTCAATATTTTAGAATCGAAGTCTGTGGAAAAATTGGCTCCTAACTTCAGAAATAAAACTAAATATGTTCATTATAGAAATTTGAAGTTATATGTACAATTAGGTTTAAAAATTAAAAAAATACATCAATTTGTAAAATTCAAACAAAGTCCTCGGTTAAAAAATTATATAGATTTTAATACTGAACATCGAAAACGAGCAAACAACAATTTTGAAAAAGATCTCTTTAAACTTTTAAACAATGCCGTGTTTGGTAAAACAATGAAAAATTTACGCAAAAGTTAAGATTTATCTAGTGAATAGAGAGAAAAGAGCTAAGAAATTCATAGCATCTGCAGCATTTCATGCTTATAAAATAATTAATAACGACCTTGTATCTATTCAAAGAAAACTCACTTCTTTTTATTGAAATGACCCATATATTTGCTTCCAAATCATTTTCTTTATAATCCTTTAACTAATAATGTTCTCGGAAAAATGACAGATGAGTTAAATGGTATGGTAGCAACTGAGTTCGTAGGTCTCAATGCAAAAATGTACAGCATAAAAACATTAACTTTAGAAAAAAATACAGCAAAAGAGATACATATATCTATTTTAAAAGTAAAATTTCTCATGAAGACTATAAAAATTGCCTCAGAAATAAGTATAGAAGTCGTGAAGAGTTTAAACCCATTAACAGTTCTATACATCAAATACATTCTGTAAAAAGTAAAAAAAAAAAAATTCACTTTGCCCCTTCGATAAGATATATTCTTGAAGATGGTATTACAACTTTAGCTTTCGGTAACTTCCATATAAATGAAAACTAATATTTTATATAAATGAGAATTTAATTAAATAGTTTCTTTTATAAATATTGATTTCTGTATATATCTTATTCTTTCATGTTTAAGAATGTAAATGTTTCCTCTTCATTTTATGCATATACCTGTCGAATGTATTTATTATTCATATTGAATGATGTTACTCTCTCTCTTTTTATTTCAATGCTTCTCACATAATACATTTTAAAAAATATAAGATTAAATTAAGTTTTCTGTTAGCACATTGTTTTATAAAAGGAAAATTGTTGAGATCTGAAGGACTTTATTTATTGAGAAATGGATTAACCAAGGGATATTCCTTATTTCTATGTGGTCCTTATTTTATATTTTTCTTGTTGAAAATCAGTAAAGGCTTTTCAATGAATTATATTTTATATGAATTTGTTCGTAGCAAACAGAAAGATTTCAGATTGTATCAATATTTTAAGAAATGATATAATGTAAGAATAAATTTTAGAAGGTGAATAAATACAATATTTTTTGTTCTCATATTTTGTGTTTGTATTATTATTATTATAAGATGAATAAGATTTTGCTTTGAATTTTTTATAAGTTTACCATATATTTAAATTTATAAAGTTATTATTATTTTAAGATTAATATGAAAAAAAGAAATTTTATCACTATTGCTCTTAACTTAAATACTCAAGTCCACCAACAATATTCTAAATATTTCAATATTTTTCATCTTTTTCAATATTTTTCAACTTTTTTTTTTCAATATTTTTTCAACTTTTTAATTACTTTACTCATATTAATATATTTAAGTGTAAGGAACAAGAAGGGAAACAGACTAAAAATTAAAAACAAATGTTGAAGAACACAAACCACACTTAATATTCTATCCATGACAAAGGTTTTGCATACAATGTTTTTGTTCTGAGATATTTATTCGTAACAAAACTCTATGAAAATTTTTTTCTTTGAAAAAATTCATTAAATTATTCGAACGAAAGGTTTTATTTTTCTATCTCTCACAAAGTGGATAGTCAAATTTGCAGCATTTGTATTTCGTATAGTTTTCCAATCATAAATTTCGATTGAGATGGATACATTTGTCTTGCTAGACAAGAGATCTATTGCTTGTCTCTAACATTTTTAAAACAACTTAGGTAGGAAGTATTTAAAAAAATATTCCTATAATTTGTTTTTCATTGCAAAAAATATTTTGTAAAATAAATATTATGGAAATATCTCTATGATGGCTTCCTTTGGTGAACAAGTTTGAAAGTTCTTTTGTCATCCCCTACTTCATTCATTAAGTCATCTATTATTACGAAAGCATTAGTAATATCTTCTACATCGAAAGACATGCCTTCATGAAATTCTATGTCAGACATCTTATCAAACAATTTTGGATAAATTCCATAACGCCAAATAATTTTGGGAGGAAAAGAATTAATTAATTTTATTTCTAAGATTCGTCTAACAAAGAAAGTTTTACCAGAATTACAAGGTCCGCATATATTATCAACGGAAAGGGATGTTTCATGTAAGGAAACTACTTTGCAAACGAAAAACATATGCAGAACTTTTACTTTATATAAGCATAGTATTTTTAAGTTATCTCAGAATTATAAAAAAATACATGCAAAATCAATGAAAAATATATTTTAGTTATGCACAAAGTATCAAATTTGAAATGTAATAAACAATAATTCAACACGTATATCATAATTTTCAGAAATAGACTTTATCAGAATTATATACAAATATTTATATGTACAGAAAAGTTTGACCCTTTATCCTAATTAAAATTTGCTTCCAATGACGTACTTAAAAAATTCATAATCATTTAATTAAAACTATATCAGAATATAACTTGTTATCTCTAAAAACATGCATTTCTAGCACCCATTTACAGAGCCCCGAAACCCTTATCAGAGCGGAGGGGATACCATCCTCCCGGTTCAGACCCGGAGGGGGGGAATTTCCACTCCCTTTCGTTTGCCTAATTTTCAATCCTCTGTTTCAGAAATCACAAGCATCAAATTTGAAATATAACAAATAATCATTCAACACGTATATCAGGATTTTCAGAAATAGATTTATACGGAATTATATAAAAATAATCATGTGTACAGAAAAATTTGTCTCTTTATCCCAATTAAAATTTGCTTCCAATGACGTAATTAAAAAAATCATAATCATTTAATTAAAACTATATCAGAATATAACTCGTTATCGCTAAAAGCGTGCATTTCCTATCAGTACAGATCCCCGAAACCCTTATCAATCACAAACCATCTTCCCGGTTCAGATCGGGGGACTTCCACCCTCTTTTGTTTGCATGCGGCTCCACCGGCTCCACTGTTCCAGAACCGGTATATTTTAACTACTTAAGTGCATTACACACTCATCTAGCTGTTATATTCTCAAATTTGATCCAGTAACAGGTTCAAAAATGAGTATGCGATGTTTACAATTTTGAGTACGTAGTCGATGCCAAAGATGAGAATGGGCTTTTCTCAAATTTGAGTATGTTTGCATCGGAGCTATTTTGAGTATGTGACGTATTCAAAAGTGAGTATTTTGTACTCCGTTCTGAATACCGGTTTTTCGCAGTGTTATGTATTGGGGATCTTACGGTATTAAATGTGGTGATTTGGAAAGCTTTTGTACAAAGTTATATTGAAAAAACCGTCTCGTCCTTAATTTTTGCACACCAGTGTATATATATACAAAGAATTGCAAAACCATAACAATGTACCTTTACACATCACGTAAAAATATTTAAATATTAAATTTATAACTGAATATAAAATCAACCTGTGTTTGAGTAAACAAAGTAAACGTTTAACATTAGAGAGTATTTATAGTATTTAAAAAATGGAAAATCTAACAACAGTCGACTGATAACCTGGTAACTTAAATAAAAACGATACACTAAGAAAAACACAAACACTGTAAAATAATATTTTCGATTTAAGATTCTTATCATTGAAAAAAGGAATCACTTACCAAATTCTTCGTTTATGAATCCCGGGATGAGCTTGACCTTAAGTTCGATAAAATTCTAGCATAAATTGTCAAAAAGTCAAAGACACAACTACTGCTACTAATAAGAAAGCATGGACACAAAAAAGAATGCGCTCGCAGTACCACTCAGGTTGAAATACAAAAGTAACTAGTTCGTTGGGTTGTTCGCGATACACACTACTAGCTAATATACAGCATTACACTCAAGAAGTAAATCACAAAAAAAGCGATTCTCACATTTTTCTTAGCAAAGTCGGTTATTAATTCGTCCAATTCCATTTTTCTTGCTTCTTGTTGTTCAATACTTATTAAAGACAAATAGGAGAGCCTCTCTTCTGACATCGTACAACGTAGAAAATGTTTTATTAATTTAGAAAATGACCTTTCCGCCATTGCAGAAGTAACTGGAAGAGTCAAAAACAATAAAACTGCAATACATATATCTGGTAAACTTGGCGCAGTAAACTTATTTTGAATCATCAAAAAATTACCTAAATCTTTTATCGAATTTAGCTTAATTAAATCTTCACTAAAAACTGCTTTTAGAGACATAATTTGATTTGGAAATTCACTAGATAGGTCGAGGCTATATACTTTTTGGAGATTACTAGCTTCATTATATAAGAGATTATTTGTAGAGTTTACAATAGTTTTGGGAGAAAGAAAACTGAATGATTTGTAAATGTCATTCATACTCTTAAAGTGGTTTTTTAATTGAGTAGTAATAACATCAACATTGGCCTTAAAAACATCCACCTCAAATAATCGTTCTTTGTCTTGCAGTTTTTCATCAGCATTGAAATCATCGAAAAACTGTCTAACTTTTCTATGTCTCTTTTTTTCAAACTCCGGGGTGACACCCCATTTTTTGTTGAATAGCACAGCCATTTCCTTTCGATTTTTTGTCCTGCCTTGGATATGAAACCATAAGATGATGAAAAGCTCCTTACCTTGGCATCTTTTTGGAAATTACCTTCTGGTTGGTATGGGCCCAATTTTAAAATTTGTTCCCTTAAATCTGCATCTATGGGCGTATCTGCATAATGCGCAAAATCATTTCTAATCAATTCTGTTTCTTCGTTTTCATTTTCCGACTCCTTTTCTTTAGATAGAGTATCCTTATTAGTTGAAGTGTCCGAAACTATGTTTTTTCCTTGTGGATTAATTTTCACTTCCAGGATTTGTTCATCAAGTTCCCTGGCATTACTACTACTAGCACTTGCACAAGATGATGAACTTGCGGATATTAAAAAGTTATCCAATTTTGCTTATTTGCTATTAATATTATACTCCTTTTCCTTTCGAATTTTTAGTTTTTGAGAACCACTCACAAAGTTTTTTTAACTCCACTCATTTTAGGGCCACGTTTTTTTTTGTCTTATTAACAAAATAACAGTATAAAAACCAGAATAATTAATTCCGTTTACAAAAAACAGTTCTAATGTTACAAGAGAGACGTGAGATCAAACTGTTTTAACAGCGAAGGAACACTCCCTATATTGAAGTGCATTGAATATAAAAATATATATGTTCTAAAAACAATTTTGTGAAATATTTCTCATTATGCTTTATTTGATTGAATACTCATAAATATACGGAAATTTCTGTGGGCATATGGGTTTCTAAATCACAAATCTAGACCATATAATCATTTAAAATGCTCTCTATGCATTTTCAAGTATCGCAACACTATTTTTCATGAAAAAAGCATAACAGATGTACGTTATTTACGAGTTCGTTAAATGAAAATGAAATACATGTGGGGGAAGCTAAAGACGCCAATAAGTTACTTTGCTACTTCAGTAAAAAAGAGAGAGTAACATGTCCTTTTATCTCCCTACCGCTAACTTGAAGTAAACTAAAAAAAAACAGTGATGATTTTTTTTTATCTTTCTAGCATTTTATCCAATTTTCCGTCTGACTTTCTTTTTATCTGTTAGTAATTTAGGTTTGAAAAGAAAACCCGCTAAAGAAAAGTATCTCTTTCGTCGCGGGGATTACAGCAAATTAAAATGTTTTTTGATTTGGGGATTGGATCTAAGATATCTAATAAGCGATCAAAGTTTTGATTTTAAATGATGTTAGATCGCCAATTTGAAAATCGCTTAAAAATTGGATTAAAAAAATGTAAAGCTAATTTTGTGAAATTCTACGTTAATGGCGTCAGTCTAGCTTTGGGCCCCCTAGAAGCCTTGCCCCCCCGCAGTGCGGGGGATGCGGGGGTGTACGTTACGTCACTGCGTAAATTAGATAGATTATGCATTCGGTTAATAAAACTTCCCAACTTTTGTATACAAGAACAACTCTTAAAGTCAATTTTAATTATATAAACCTGCGATTAAAAACTATTTAAATAAAAGGTTAACTGTTTCAACTGTAATTTTGGACGCAGAGCTCGAAAATCATGCCAAATGTATATATGTGTAGCGTATCACATACTAATTTTTTACAAACTCTATTTTCTCCATTATGTGGAAATGCATGTCAGTACAATATTTTTTGACTGCGACTTTAATTCTATTTAAGTAATAAGTTATAAGTAATTGTAGTTAAGACATCTTTGCAATTTTTGACAACGCTATGCAACGCACATTGTTGCTTCTACGACTATTTACATTTCATAGTTGTGCACAGTAGCGTGTATAGACTACCGGTTGATTCAAAAATGTGACCAATTTCAGAGCATCATAAATTTTTATCGACTTAAGTTATTTACATGAAATTTTCAATGTAGTTTCCTTTGGCATAGTAAACTTTGTGTAGTTATTTCGGCCAAGTCAAAAGGGCTTTTTGACCATTTTAGGGGATATTTTTCCAACTTCTTCTTTGATTGCTTTTTGAAGTCCTTGGAATGTTCTTACTTTATGTCTGTTCAATTGTTTTTTTAAGTATACCCATAAAAAATAATTCCAATGAACACAGAGTCAGGGATAGTGGTAGTCATCTCTCAGGAGGCAGAAAATTTATTTTTGTAACCTTTCAGCCATTTTATAGTTGATTTTGCAGTGTGATTTGTTGAAAAACAAAGTTTTTTTTTAGGGTAAAGACGTTCACTTTTATTGATCAAGTGTATCAAGGCTTTATTCTGATAGTATGTGGCATCAATTTAAGCCTTTAGTTCTACAAAAAATGGTTCTGATAAGCCTTGAGAGGACATTCCCATCCATATCATAACACCTGATGACCAACTTGCATTTTGAAAAACAGCTGCGTCTCTGCGACGTTTTTTGGGTGAAATATATTGTATCATCATTTTTCCAGATGGAGCAGTGCTTCTTCCCAAGTTATCCATGTTTTGTATTTACCTTTGCGTAACATTATATACAAAGGCCAAGAACGCTCTCTTTGTTTTTCTACGGTCTTCGCAGACATTTGAAGATTAACTGTTTTACTCGCTTTTTTACAGCCAATTTTCTTTATCTGACGACAAATTGTCGATTGCGATACCCGTAGCTTCTTTGCTGAAATTCTTTGAGGCAGAGGAATTTCTACTGTGATAAGTCTTTTCAGCTTTTTTTTTTCTTTTTCCTTAAGGACTTCCTTTCATCTACATTTTTTTCCTGGAGCTTTTCATTGCCAGCCAAATTTTATTTCTTTTCGAAGTTTAGATAGTAATCCATTAGTAAAAGGTCTTTTCTGACGATTAATTGCTTTATTTATAACAGAATTTGAGCAAACATCTTTCAAAAGCTTTAAAATTTCATTTCGGGTTTGAGGATTTAATTTCGGAGTCATAATTTACACTAAACCCGTCATTCCAGGGGGGTACATATATTTGCTGAGAGCGCCATCTACTGGTGAGGCTGTAACCTCACTGTGATCGAAGAATATATTTAATTCTCTAATACTTTAAATCCTACATATATATATATATACACTCGGGAACATTGAAAATAGTGACCCAAGAAGGAAGCTAAGTACAATCGCGAAACTTTGCAAATAAGTACAGCGTAATGTGATATGCAAATGATCCAAGTTTTGTGCCAATACGCATGCTCATACATGCCGAGGTGGCGCTACAATCAGGAAGAGGGTGCTATATAAGACAGCGCAAATTCGAAGATTCATAAACGTGACGATTACCCGCCGATTGTAGGAAGACTTTGGTAATCGAAACATGCCAGGTAAACGTGCTAGAAGACATTTCTTACAGTTAAGCGAGTTTGAGAGAGGCCTGATCATCGGGAGGAAAATTGCAGGCTGTTCGACGCGCCGTGTTGCTGGCCAGGTGGATCTTTCAAAGTGGGCCGTTAGAAATTGTCGGGAGCAGTGGACACGAGAAGGTACCCACGCACGGAAAACCGGGTCTGGAGTGACCAGGAAGACCACGAGGAGAGAGGATCGTGCGGCAAGCACTTGTGGACCCCACAGTGACTCGTTCAACGATACGAGCAGACATAGGCGTAGCAATTGTTCCACAAACAATTTTCAGACACCTTGCAGAAGCAAATCTTAAATCAAAGCGCCCTTTCCTTGCACTCCTTGGCGTTAAGCCAGAACATTGGCAACTGCATCTACAGTGGTGCCAAGCCAGATCAATGTAAAATGTCAGATTGGCAAAAGGTTGTGTTTAGTGATGAATCCCGGTTTGTTTTGGGGACAGATGATAACCGTGTACAGGTGTGGAGGCGCCCTGGTGAGCGGTACAATTTCCCCCACACTGTTCTACGTCACACTGCCCGCACAGCTGGTGTAATGGTCTGGGGGGGCCATAGCCTATGATAGCCGGTCCACTTTAATTGTGATGCGTGGAACCTTAACGGGCCAACGTTATGTTGATGATATTTTTCGACCCCATGTAGGACCTTTCCTAAATGGTCTCCCAGGGGCAATTTTCCAGCAAGATAATGCTCTTCCGCATACAGCAAGAGTTGCTCAAGACTTCCTACGTCATTTTTAGACTCTTCCATGGCACCCCCGATTTGTCCCCTGTGGGATCAGCTAAAACGGCAGATGCCAACGTGTCACTCTGTACATGATTTAGAGTTGGCTGTTCAAGATTTGTAGGCCCATCCGCCTCAGGACAACATAAGGTGTCTAATCAACTCAATGCCGGACCATGAGGCGGCATGTATTGCAGCTGGAGGTGGTCCAACGCGCTATTGAAGTTGCCCAGTATTTGTGTCGTTGCACACCCTGTATTCGTTTAAGGGTACAGTGGAGTTTCAAAATCAATTTTTTTAATTACCAATGAATTTTTTTCAAATTTGCAGGAAATGTGTAATATGTTACCAGATATCAATGTACAAAGTTTTGTCAAAATATCTTTAATGGTTTTGGAGATATTAAAATTTTTATTTTTAATTGTACCGAATAATTAACGTATTTCAAAATGCTCCATGCGCAACCAGTTTCAGTCTATGCAGTCAATATTCTCTCATAATGTTCCTTTTATAAATAAAAACAAAACTTAGTGAAGTTTTCTTCATATTTCTCTTTTTAAAAAATTAAAAAAATATTTATGTTGAAAATTTCAGTTTTTTCCTTAAAAACTAACTAAAATGTTTACATTCTCTGGTTTTTATTACTTTCTCTTCACTTAAATAAAAAAACATTCACTAGCATATATTTATACACCTATAGAGAATATTTGTGCAAATTTTCACTGCAATTGGGGAAAATGTGTTGCGCAGGGAACATTTTAAAGTTATTGAAACGACAAAAATTATAATTCTCTTAAATGAAGGTTTTTATGAGTATTATGATTATAAGTCCTCAATCACATTTGATAAAAGCAATTATTGCTATAACTAAGAGATACCATATTATTTACAACTTATATACTGATTTTCTTTATGTCATTATAATAAATATACCTAATTTTCAGAAATAAACAAATTTTCAGAAGGAAATGAAAAATTTAATATTTTGATGTTATCATTAAAATATGACTGAAAATGTATTTCATAGTCAAGCAAACTTTACAATTTATATACAACATATCTAATTGTAAAATAATGTAAATAATAAAATATGTCTGTTTGATCACAGGATTATTACTTTTATTTATGAATAACTTACCATTGTAAGAGTACCGTGATTTCAAGCTATATATATATACAAATAAATTTTAAAAAAAACCCAGATAGAACTAAAAATTTCCAGCCCCATAACTGAGGTCATTCTTTTCTCTATTTTTGTCATTTTTTTTATATTTTTGAATTTTTTTCTCTTTTTTATATTGTTCAGAAGCTTTTCGCTTTCTTTGCGATAACCTTCGGTTATCGCGTCTGTGGGCAATTTTAAATACACCGTCTACCATTTCATTATTGTTTAACTTTAACGTTTCAACATAGCCCCAATGTTTACTTCACTGACCGCTGCGGTTACTGCAAGATTAATTCGTTTCTTCGAAACAAACACATCTTTGGAGCATTTCCTCCAAATACAGCTATGCAAACTTTCATTAGCATTTTGGGTTTTGCCAGAAACACAGCGAAGAATTTCATTTGAGGCAAGGTGCTGGTACACTGGCATAATTTTAGCAACTACTTCTTCTGACAGTTTTGTTTTCATACTTTTATGACTACCTGGTACTTTATTATCTGCTTTAGCTCTATTATAAAAGCACCAGGATAGCTTTCCGTCAGGGCATTTGCTGTGCATTGGCTTTGCATCAGTCGACATACAATGAAAAAGAGTTGCAAAAATTGACGCCTTCATCTTCTCAACCTCTGGAACATTATCGACAATTGCTTTCCGATAAAAGTTCTGTAACTTAGTAATTGTTTGCATCAGTCAAACTACCTTGTTTACGACCACCTAATGTCACACCTTTCGACCGCCACTCTTTAACTTTATTCCGGAGTGCTGTTCCTAAACGTTTAGCTACGTGGTTAACACACTCTTCTTTTACAATGACGACATCATCTCCATACACTTTTTTTCATTTAGATGTTGGTGTGTTTTTGCATCACCGTCACAAAGAACAGTAGTGTATCTCATTGCACAGTCAGATATTGACCGGTTCCACAAAATGTAGGCAGCATGCATTTCCATACTACCTGAGGAACCGTCAAAGTTTTTCTGGCATTTTTCTGAATGCCCCGATTTTCAAATCTGAAACTCGGGGCTTGCTTCACTGATATCTTTTGCAGCCATACTACATTCATGACAATACTTTGATAAAACCTCAAAGTCAACAACAAGGCTTGTCATTATATCGATAACAATGCCGATGCCATATAGGGACGTATGGCCTCTTTTATGCCACGTTCCATCGTATGAGACAGTTATATCAATATTGTTCCGACCAAGATCGGGATGTGAATATAAATTTGTTTGCCTCACGTGTTCCCTTGAGATTCGTAACATTTCAACTTTCGCAGTTTCATTTTTATTACATAAGTTTTCCAAGCATTTCGAAAATGTTTTATGATCCATGCATGGTGTATCTAAAATTGCCGAGAAAGTTTCTAACGCTGCGTGACCCCTCCCTATAGCCAAGAATGCATATGTAAGTTTTGTGTTGATATCAAATTTCCTGCAGGGTTTTTCTTGTTGACTGGTGAAGGCATGTCCATATGATTTTTTACTTTTTTCGCAAACAAGTTCCATTTTGGTGGAGAAACCGTATGAATTGTGCGTTAAAATATTCAATGAGAACTGGTTGCAATCACTACTTGGAACATTTTGTAGCAATGAGTTCCACATTGAATTATTGATAAAATGATATTCATTTGATTCTGAATTTACATCACTGGCACTCATATCTGATGTACTAGGAACAGCTTCAGTAGAAATTTCATCACATTTATTATCCGATGATACATTATATGCAGAAGATTATCCTTTTTCCAAATTTCTTATACAGGCAGCTCTTCGTTTGTTTAGTCGCCCTTTGGGCTTTCGATATTTTGAACTAATGCTATGCATTTTCACAAAACAAAATAAGCTGTGATAATTTCGCTCACCAGAATAGAATATATATATATATATATATATATATATATATATATATATATATATAATATTAAAATATTATCGCAATATAGAGCTTTAGTTCTGAAAAGAACTGTTTCTTATTTATATAACGAAACTCAAAGTAAGCTGTTTTCGAAACTAAGTAAACAAATATTTGATACCTTACAGTTTGAGTTACAGTTATTTTCGCGTTGCCAAATTTTAGAAAAATATATAATTCATAAATAGAGTAAAAAAAATAACACATAAAGTAAATAAAAGTAACGCTCAAAATCAAAAAAATACAATACAGAAGCGTAATTCTACAACCATTGCAAGCAGCTGAGTTTGACAGAAGTAAACAAAGGGGCGTGGTCAAACAGGTGTTCGAATTGAAAAGAGCATAACTTCCATAAAAATGATCGGAATTGAAAAATTCTTTTTGCATTCAGTAGCAGTGATTACAAGCATTAATAATATGCTAAAAGTAAAAAATCGAAAATTTGATCGATTTTCACCAATTTGAAAGTCCACTGTACCCTTAATTGTCTTGTTTTTGAGATGAAGTGGATCTCTCATCTGTGTCATTATGTGTATTAAATTTCATTTCAATCCCATGCTTTCTTCTTGGGTCGCTATTTTCAATGTTCCTGAGTGTATTCCCACTAATAAAAATAGTTAGATTGGTATTTTAAATGTTTCATTTTTAAAATATAGCAGGCAGCAAAGAGATAAAAATTTACCATTCATTGTTATATGCTTTTAAGATTGGTCATGCTAATTTTGAATCAACCAGTACTTGAGTGGGGACTTATATTTCATAAAACTTGTAGAGGAGAGCGGTGAGGAGTAATCTTTAGGCTAAAAATTAAAAATTTCTTGGTGTGTGGGAGAAGTTTAAATATCTCTAAACGCCACCCTTATATACGCCGCTTGTGTGCATTTTTGTTCTAAATTTGTATATTTAAATTTAATTGTGTTAAACCATAATGCTATTATTTCTACGTGGGGTTCTGTTAATTCTCTGGATAACTTCTGTTACATTTGTGTGATGAATTTTTATGATCCAAAAACATCAATGGAAGATTATTGATTTCGTGAAAAATGTGTACTTTGCTTGTTTCGGAGAGAAACTAGGAGATCAGAATAAATCGTGGGCTCCAAAAACAGTGTTATATTTATGTAGAAAATTTAAGAAGTGTTAGAAAGGCAGAAAAAAGCATTTCAATTTAGTATTCAAATGATATCGAAGGAACCTAAAAACAACACAGATTGCCATTTTTGCTATGTGATGCTTTGGGGGTATAATTCTAAGAATAATAATATGTCATATCTAAACTTCAATCGGCTTTGCGACCAGTTCTTCCACATGAGCTTGAAATTCTTGTTCCTGTTATATTAAAAAAATATAAGATGTATCACCGAATTTCGATTCGGATAGCGTAGATGACAACTTTCAGTGGGATATATACAATGATGCTCCTCAATTATTCACTCAAATATAATTTAATTTGGGATTATCCAAGGAATCTGCTGAAATTTTGGACTCTTAATTGAAATAGGAAAAATATCATAGCGTCTGAAATCTGTACCTACACTATAACAAAAAAAAAAAAAAAAAAAAAAAAATTACGCGCCAAAAATGAGTTGTCCGATAGAGACAAAGATTGCGGGGTAGAAAGATTATGTACAGAATAGAAAATGGTTAAAATTTCAGAAAAATTGAATGATTTATTTCCAAGTTACATTGTTACAAAGTAACGAGATCAATAAGGTGTTGACCCACCTCTAGACTTGATGCAAGCTGCCACACGACATGGCATAGAGTGATAAAGCACCCTGATGGTCTCCTGCGGTATTTCTTGTCAAATTTGCAATTGTCGGGCCAGGCCATCAACATTACCTGGTAGACGCAGTCTCCTTCTCTTCATATCCCAGTGCTGTGCTCCATTGGAGAGATATCTGGCGAACTGGCTGGCCAAGGAAGTGTTTAACAAGCTGTTAGACAGTTTATAGCGACTCGTGCCGTATGTGGTCTGGCATTATCTTGCTGAAAAATAAGGCCAGGGTACTGCAAGAAGAACAGTAGCAAAACAGTTTTCAGAATGTCCTCGGCATACCACTGTACTCTAAATGGGCCTCTAATAACGACCAAAGGGGTACGGATGTCAAAAGAAATGACACCCCAAACCATAACTCCTGGTTGAGGGCCTGTGTGGCGTGCAATAGTGAAAGAAGGATCGGCACACTGCCCTAGGCATTTCCAGACACGTCTACGATGATCGTCAGGACACAGTTGTAAGCGGGATTCATCGTTAAACACTATACGTCCCCAGTCAGCATGATTCCAAACACCACTGTCATCTGGTTTGACAATGTGCAGGCGTGAGTGGCAGGTAGCGCAGCGGTCGGTACGAGGGTAAATCTTCTCTATCAGCCGTCTGTGAATCGTCATGGTGGACCCTCGTGTGTGGGTCGCATATCTGAGGGTTGATAATGATGAATCAGGCGCTGTGACAACCGATCTGACAATCAATCTGTCCTCCCGATTTGCTGTGACCCTAAGTCGACCGCTACCATCATGACGCTGAAATCTGTTATTGTCCACCCATTCTTGCCAGCATCATCTAATGGCGGTATCGCTTCGACCCAGTGGCGCACACAAGGGGGGGGTGTCCTAGGGATCCGGACACCCCCATAGCCCTTGATTTTTTTTCGAATAATTATAATCCTATGTTTACATTACGTAAAATGTAATTATGTATTTATTATTTATAATTAATTTTATTAATTAATGTTAATTATTTATTCAATAATTAATTTTGTATTGTTTTAGTTCTCGAAAACTGGCAAAATCAAAAGAATATGTTGAGCGGCGCATTTGAGCATGATACCAAAATAATGGACTTCGATCCTGGACCCCTCCCCCCTTGAAAAATTTTTGTGTTCGTTACTGCTTCGACCCATAGAATGAGCGATTCTCCGATTTGCCCAACCTGCCTCATTCGATCCAATGATACGACCTCTTTCAAACTCTGACAGTTGATCGTAATGAGCTCGAATCCTGCGGCGAGGCACTTTTTTAGTCGGCGAAATTTATTTTAAATCGCTATGCAACAGAAATTTTGACCATCAGATTGAGAATCGCTTCTTATAGACACCTGCTGAATGCGCAGTAGCTCCCGCTATTCATTTTCATTCGGCACCAAATTTTAATCATTTGCATGTTCAATACAAATTGCATACGAACTTTCATTAGAATCGGGAAACTCCTTCTTCGTGCGTCTTTTTGTTATAGAGTGTATTTGTACAGAAACCGAGAACAAGAATTTATTTCTTACTTTTCACGCGATAGCCATCTTCTTTACTATAGTGAAAATTTTGAACTGCGCTCAAGTTTGATGTGAAATATAAAGATTATACGTGTGGAGATTGTGTTTATCGATTCATCCAAAAGCAGCCTTAATGGTAACAAATATGCTTCTGTACCTTTTGGCCATTCTATGCATCTCAAAGAAAACATGGAATTTGTAATTAACATATAAAATGCAAAGATAATGACTGGAATATTTTAGGAGATGTAAAAATTTTGTGTAAACTTCTTGGTCAGCAAGGAGGCTATGTTCAATTCACAAGTTTTATTTGCGAGCACGACAATCAGAGTGAACGCTAGGAGAAAAAGTATTGCCTATCAAGCTAATCCCTTGAGCTTGACAGCAAAAGCATTTTGAAAAGGTTTGGCAAATGTAAAAAAACAAAATTCTGCTTCCACCTCTTCGCATAAAATTGGGTCTTATGAAGCAATTCGTAAAAGCCCTCTCGAAAGTGACAGTTTCAAATATTTATATGAAAAGTTTCATCGCTTATCAGAAGTTAAAAAAAGGGAGGGGGTAGTGGATATTTTCGTTGAACCAGACATTAGATGCTTAACGCTCGATCAACGTTTTTTACTTCCAATAAATATTGAAAATTTTGTTGTTTCTAATGCCGCTTGCCTGACGTTGTCAGATAGAGGCCCACGAAATTCATCGCGGCAAAGGGCTAGATGCGCACCTGCCGTTAGCCGTAGCTTTGAGCATCATATAGGTGACAGTACGATTTGGCTCAGTTCTACCCTAATTTTGAGGGAGAACACCTTGGAGTATTGAAAATAATACATGGAATGCTTTAAAATAGAGATCTTCAACCCGTGGTCCACTGAAGGCATTTTAGTGGCCCCTCATTTGAATTTGAGGCAATTTGGGGGGATTGCTTTGACTGCTTTTTGTCGTAAAATAACGCACTTTTTTCTCTTATTCTTGACATTTAAAACATTTCACTCTCTGATACTTAAATATAAATAATCTAACTGCATAAAATCTCAGAAATTTTTGGAGGAAAAAAAAGATGGGCTTTCATTTTTTTTAACAAGTTTGCAAAGTATTTTAATTCGACTTCCATTGAACTTTTTGAAATCGTTATATAAATAAACTGCTGTTAGTAAAAAATGCACACACACACACACAACACCATGAAGGAATCATCAGAATTAAATGAAATTTAATGCACAAACGACTTGTACAAATAAATGATGAAACTTTCAAAGCAAAAAAACAATATTAAGTGTCCGAAATTAGTATTTGGTGTAGCCACCACGCGCTGCAATAAGTGCTGCTATACGACATGGCATGGAGTCAAACAGATTTTGAATGTCTGCTTGTGGAAGAGAATTCCATATTGCTTGTATGCGCAGCAAAAGTTCGTCTTTTGAAGCTGCAGGATGCGGATCACGAATGAGACACCGACCAACAAAATCCCACACGTGCTCAATAGGTGACATATCCGGCGAATAAGCAGGCCAAGGAAGAAGTTGCATGTGTTGGGCTGAAGAGAAGTCTCGAACAGTCTTTGCACCATGTGGGCGTGCATTATCCTGCTGAAAGATAGCTCCAAGGATGCCTTAAAGGAAGGGAACGACTTCGGGCTGTAGCACTTCACAGACGTACCTGTTGCTGTTGAGATTACCCTCAATTTGTAGCGAATTGGATCGTCCATGATACGAAATCGCACCCCAAACGATAACTCCGGGTGTTGATAACGCACTCTGGAAGGCAGCGTTCACTGGCATAGCGTCTAACACGAATGCGGCCATCATGGTCCCACAAATTGAAACGTGATTCATCTGAAAAGACAACTTGGTGCCAATTAGCTTGCCAGGCTCTGTATTCATGAGCCCATTACAGACACAGCCGTCGATGGTTTGCCGTGAAGGGGATCCTGTATAAAGGCACCCTTGCATGCAATCCACGGTGCAGCAGACGTCGACGAATCCGACATTAGTACACCTGTAGCAGTAGACCAACTGCCTAGAGGAAGCTGTACGGTCATTCACCGCCATGCGGAGAAGGTGTCGATCGTCGCGCGCTGACGTCACCTTCCGTCGTGCACTGCCAGTTTTCGAGTTGTTCGGTGCTCGTCGGTCCCCTGCTTCCAAACTCGTATCACTGTTCCGCTGCACACGAGCTCCTATTGCGCGAAAGGAAAATCCTTCATCTCGAAGGACGATAAACCTCCCCCCGTTCAAATTCCGTAAGTTGTTAGAATTTCTCCTCATTTCGTCACGGAGGCATACTTAGGTCTCACTAAACGTTCGCCACTAACAAATAATCATTAACTATTTTCAACGGGGGGTCCCGCAACAGCCCTCTATTTATATGCTTTCAGCATCAGTTCAGAGGGCGCTGCGCACGCCACGCATGCGCGGTGGCTCTGAAACTTTACTATTTTACTTAACATCCGATAATTTATATTTGCTGCGAAGTTCATTTAATTCTGATGATTCCTTCATGGTGTTGCATTTTTTACAAACACAGCAGTGTATATATATAAATCTGCTAACACCATCTCTTTCCTTAGAATCAGTTGTCTTGTAAAACAAACTTTCCTTTCTCTTTATATATATAAATTTCTTGACTACAATATTTTTTGGATACTCATTTGACCCACGGATCACTGCAAATATATTAATGTGGCCCGTGGATCGTTATAAATTAATTGATTTAGCTCTCGAACGTGAAAGGTTAAAGACCCTTACTTTAAAAGATATCATTAATACAATTTTGAGTTACTTTAAAGATCTACTAAGTATGTGTCAATAGTTGAAAATATGCTACAAAAGTACATAAACATTAGGATATGTTCAATGAGTATAAAAATTAATTTCTCTCAGATTCATATGTAGACTTCTTACCCGAAAATCTTATTGTAGAAAGCAAACAGCAGGGAGAACGTTTCCAACAAGACATTTAAGAAATGGAAGAAAGATATCAGGGTCGTTGAAATGTCACCATGCTTGCAGATAACTGCTAGGTGCTCTTTTCTGCGATAATTCAAAAAGATCACATAACAAAAAACCAAATGGAGTTTTATTAAAAAACGCAATATACGGCCTGGGATTAATAAAAATATGTAAAATCATAAGGTATATAATGTAGTAACACAATAAATTAAAATCTGAAATTTTACGCTTCTTCACAATTCATTATCGACTAAAAAGGTGCGTTTTTTCTTCTTGAATTAATTCATTTATTCAATATAGCATGTTACATACGTGTTTTCTAAGTGAAAAATGTACAAAAATTGTTTAGAAAGTACAAGGTTAGGAAGAAATAAGTTGCTTACTTCAGTGGGTTCTAAAATCAGTTCTACAGGTCAAAATGGGAAAAATTTGAACTACAGATAACTCAAATAATGCGCTACACATTTATTCAATTAAAATTTTCAGCACGAAATTCCGCCTATAGGTGTTGTTGTGATACAACCACATTTAATATGCTTTTAAAACTTTTCAAAAATATGAAGAAACATTACTAAAACTGCTTGATATGATACCCTTCATGTTCAATTATATGCTCTTAGTTGCAGAACCATATTTTCAACAGGTAACCGGAGTGGGTCTGCAGGAATATCAAGAATTTGGGGCCGAATGCTGTCCTTCAGATCAAGAATTGAAGGCCTTTGACGCCAGATATTATCCTTTAAAAAACCCCACAACCAAAAGTCGCAAAGGGTGATATCCGGCGAACTAGGAGGCTGTATTGTTGGAATATGACGGCTGATCAACCGTGCCTCTGTGAAATGCTGTTTTAGCAAATGCTTTACACGGCGATTAACTTGAGGTTTTCCATCTTGCATGTAAGTTATATCGTGAAATTCATCTACGTTGTTGAAATTTTGGCATTAGAAAATCCCTATGCATACCATGGTACCGTTTTCCTGTGACAGAATAGGTTTAGATTCCATCTGATCTTATCTCTTCAAATATATATGGACTATATATATGAAGTCAGGGAAACCACACCACACTGTTTACTTTCTTAGGATGCATGGGTTTTTCCAAGATAGCGTGAGGATTTTCCACTGCCCAAATTCGACAATTGTGGGTGTCAACTTGCCCATCGAGGTAAAAGGGGGCTTCATCACTCCACAGAATATTCCATGGACAAGTGACGTCAACCACCATTCGAGCAAGGAACTGAAATGCAGAACTTTTACGAACCTCTGGGTCCAATGTCCTTCGATTGGTGAACAGTCATGATTTTGTAGGGATAAAAATGCCAAAACCGATGCAAGATTTGTTGTATAGTTTAATACGGCATATCCAAAATATCGGAGACAACTGGCACACTCACACTACCATCCAGGGACTGATTACTGGCTTCAACATCTGCAGTAGCCACATTTTCGATGCTAAAAGACGGGATTTGTTTTCGTCCTCTACATGGAAGAATGCGAAGTTGTCCAGTGTATTGAAATTTCTGTATCTTGCGTAGAGTATATGGAGAAATTGGACCTTTGCGTATGTTTCACACAGTGGAACAATTCTGGCAGAGAGCAATTTTTCTTGCAACGTAGGAATGATGTGTATGTAGAGAAGTAACTTCTGCTCATGCAGAATCCACCTTTCTTTTATCCAAGAATAATGCTGATAGGCATGTACTGTAACATA
The DNA here is from genome assembly GCA_019973935.1 of Trichonephila clavipes. Lineage (NCBI taxonomy): Eukaryota > Metazoa > Arthropoda > Arachnida > Araneae > Nephilidae > Trichonephila > Trichonephila clavipes. The sequence continues at coordinate 164,938 of BMAU01020333.1, read as the reverse complement.
AATGCTGTTTTATTTTGAATACATGCAAATACCATTTGTGTTATAGCACAACCTATCGATGGAATTTTGTACTAAATTTTATTTAAAAAAATGTCAAACACATAATTTGAATTGTCTGTAGTTAAATTTTTATCTCATTTGTGGACCAATAGAACAGATTATAAAGCCCTCTGAAGTGGACAACTTATTTCTATAGCTAATCCTAAATACATGTAACTACACATTAATGAAAATTATACATAATTTCAAACAAACTTGTTTTTTCCCCATATACATATTAAAACAAAATATGGTGATACTGTACATAATCAAACAAAAGTGGGCTCATGCTTGGAATCAGTATTGCAAAACCTTATAAAGTCACCATAAGTTGTTGAAAAGGTCCTCACAAACTCAAACTTTGCAGGCATGAGTTATTAGCATAAAGATCAAATTCCAGAATGGATCACTTATGGTATTATTAGTACGGAAATTTTTTCACAACACTTGAAAGTTTCATTTCCAACATTATGATATTTTGACAATGGCTTCCACAGAATTAAAAATATTTTCTTTAGTTCTTAGGCTTTGAAGGATTAGAAAATATTGCTGTGTGAAACTTTATTCAAATAATATAAAAAAATATTATTGGAGCATGGCAGTGTTAATTGCGTCCACTATCCCTCTCCCCAACGTACATACATATAAATTGCTTTTTTTATACCTTAATCATCTTATTTCACTTACAACTTAACTCCTTTCTCGCAACCCTTGACATGAAACAAAGGGAAACATGCTCTAACACAGTTCTTTTCAATGTGTGGAATCTTTAAAATTAAAAAAAAAAAAAAATTTCTACAAAAGTGAAAAATATCATCAAATTCTCTTGCACTAAAACATAACAAAAGAATGCCTTAGGTGTTAAAGAACAAATTATATATAGTCGCTGAAAGAATTTACACATACATTGGATTATGTATATGCCCTCAGTAATCGTTTTCTTCCGCTCTTACAGGACCACTTAGCAAGACCTAATAATTTTGTATAAAATCTGTTGATATGGGTAGAGGAAAAAGTCTTTTTTTTGTCCACCCTTCGGATGAAGAAACGGTTTATTATCATGTTTTTTAATACACACTTTTAGAGTTTTCAAGTATTTAAAAAAACTCAGAAACCAAATTTGGTTCCCAAGGTCTCAAATAAAACAAGAGAACCAAAGAACGAACCAATAAAAATACGTTGATTTGACAATTAATGAAAAGTAATAAAATGGGTAGACAATAAAACAATTTAATTATTAGTTGGATTTTCATTTACTTTGGGGTACTATTGCTGTTCATAGAACATTTCTTCCCCTCCTTTTCCCAGAAAAAAAAAGGTTGGTGGAGAGGACTACCTCTGAATTGCTTGATACAGTGATTATACCACAATTGAAGTAAATAAGAAGGGGAAAAAATCAGTACATCATATGTACCACCCAGTTTTAAAGGTTAAAATTTGTGAAAAGTATTTTAAAAATTTTAAGTGACTTGGGTTTAACTAAATTATATGGGTCTTAATTTCTTGTAACCCCTTTGAATGGTAAAAAAAAAAAAAAAAAAAAATATATATTCAAATGAAGTACACATACACCTGATGGCATTTATCCATCCACTTTGGCTCCTCTTCAGATAAGTAGGGGCCCTAATGCACTCTAGTGATATTTTCGTTCCTATGTTTATGAATCGAGTAAAACTATACTTTATTTGTCCCACATTTTTAAGTATATTAGGAAAAAAAAATTATATTATGATCGAGAAGTTGAATCTCAAAATTCGAAATGTTCAAGAAATTATTTAAAACAGAAATTTACACTTAAAAAAAAGAATTCCTTAGAATATTAAAAAGGAAAAAAAAAGTTCCCACATACGTCTTGACATACCAAATACAAATTGTAATATTTAAATTTTGTATTCTAGTTTCTTCAGGCATAAATAAATTTTAAAAAAAAAACTATATAATTTAACTATTTTACACAAAACTTAAAAAAGGGCAGTAAAATTTGGTTGAATATTTTTGAGATTTAAGTCTACAGGTAATCTACAAGCTCAGCAAAAACTTCTTCCTAAGCCTGGAAGGTGTTTGTGGCAAGATATGTATTATACATTTTGTAATTTTAAAATCATCAATTTCATAAAAGTATACAGCTAAATTCATCATTAACACATTTTATGCATAATATTTAAATATGAAAAGAAATACAAAGGTTAGACAAATGTTACATGCATCTATACTTATTGTATGTATGAATATCATAGACCAACGATGGAAAGGCTCAAAGACAAGAAATTTGCAATGCTAAACGATGTTGTGAATCTTGAAGAAATATTTGAGGATTTTGCTTTAAATTTTTATTTTTTATATGAATGTTCAAGCTATTTTTGGTATAATTATTGAGTAACTCTTGAAAGAAATGTTGCAGGATTACAATACTTGCATTATATAAGAAATTTTTTTAAGATTGACTTTAGTTTGGAGCGTGTAAATTAAATAGCTAATTTTTGAGAATAGCAATGAAACCTTTGATTTCCAATATTTTTTGGAATTGCTCAATCCATTGTTAATACAGTATATATAATGAACATTCAACATTTTAAAAAAGTAATGAAAAATATCAATTAATGGATTTTAGACATACTTTATACACAATAAGCAAGATTTCAGTTTTTTCACATTTCTCTCCTCTAACAAACATTTGGAACATCTCCATTACACACACATTTAACACTTTTGTCATGAGCTATTTTTTCTTCTGTGCATTTTGAAAATTGTTAAAAGTTTGTTAATGTTTAATAAAAACTTATGCTTCCTAGCTGGATTGTTGAGTTTTATTATTTTTTTAAAAAAGTCATAGGTATGAAGAATGGATACTCAAGCTGATACAGTCGACTCTCGATAATTCGAAGTTGGAGGGACCAATGAAAAACTTCGAATTATCAAGAGGGTTGGAAAAAACTCTCAAAATACACGAAGAGAAGTTTTTTTTCTAACACATTTAAATTTAAAACTATGTAATAAAGCAACAATTGTACAAAATTTTTTTAAAGTACATTTTATACAGTATAAAAATATAAAACAGAAGTTAAAAGTCCTATATTAAAATAATACACTTATGTCTTGAAAACAACTATTAAAAGAATATACATACTATATATAATTAATCCTTTTTGTCGAAAAAATCTGTTATCTTTTTTTGTTTTCAGGCATTCAATCTAACTTTGTCAATAGATTTTTCTAGAACAAATGAAGCCTGTAAAATGTCTGCATCAACATGATTTTGAAAGAAAAAGTAGCGTAGTTTGTTAAGCGACACTTTAGCTTCTGACAGAGTTACCGGAGTCAACTGCTCTGATTCGTCTTCATCACTTTCTGTATTATTGCGAACCAAAGCCACAATTTCAGTGTCAGATAGAGCTCCCCATACAGCAATGTCCGTGTCAACCAACATGTAGTCGTCAAACATCAAATCTTGTTCTGGAAGAGCTTTCCAAAGGGATGGTTCAGCATTAAATTCAGAAAGTGTATCGTCCACATCAAAAAGATTCGGCGAGGGGAAGCCTGACTTTTTAAAACAGCTGTGAATTGTCAAAGGAGTAACAGCTCTCCAAGCCTTGTCAATCATGATCAAAGCTGTTAAAATAGAAATAGTAGTTACATTCTGCTGATTTTCGAGGTTATCCAAAACGCTTTTAAAGACTTCACGCCGATAAAAAGTTTTAAAATTATGTATGATGTCCTGGTCGAGTGGCTGAAGTTTTGAGGTTGAGTTTGGAGTGAAAAATTCAAGTTTCACATTTGATAAAGGTGGTGTGTTATTGTACACAGTACAGTTGTCTAAAAATAAGAGAATATGTCGTTTCTCTCTCTTCATATCAAAGTTCAGTGAGACCAACCATTCATTAAAGAGTTCGGTGGTCATCCATGCCTTCTTGTTTGAGCGGTATTTGATAGGGAACGAGTTTATGCCCTTGAAACACCGAGGTTTTGCAGATTTTCCTATGACGAGAGGAGTAATCTTTCCTGAGCCGTCCATGTTTACAGCCAGTAAAATAGTTAACCGCTCCTTGCTATAATTTCCTCCATGGCATTTTTCTTTTTTGAATGTAAATGTTTTTTCTGGCAAACACTTGAAAAAGAGTCCGGTTTCATCCGTGCTGAAAATGTTACGTGGTTTATACTCCTTTATTAGATACGAAAGCGAGTTCTGCCACTTAGAACAAACGTTAATGTCGACACTTGAGCTTTCCCTGCGCATTTTTTTGAAGACTATCCCATTCCTTTTCTTAAAATTTGTAAGCCATCCCTTGCTAGCCGAAAACTCGATTTCTAATTCTTTGGCGAATGCTTTAGCCTTTTCCTTCAATAAAGAGCCACCCATCGGAATACTCTGTCCTCGACACTGTCTCATACATGAAACTAAACATTGTTCAAGACGCGGAAAATTACCTTTACTAACGCGTTTTCTCACTCTACTCGAAGATGCACTAAAGATTTTCTCTTTATTCTTCAGAATAGTGGAGAGAGAGCTCAGTGGGGTTTCAAAGGCTTTGGCTACATCGACCTTCCTCTCACCTTCTTCAGCTGATTCTATCACCTTTTGCTTTTCAGAAATTGTTAAGCACTTGTACTTTTTAAAAGAAGACATGTCGTTCCTTTCTCGTGATAAGTCTACATTGAGGTAAGGTGTAAAGTAGTGGCCCAAGGTTTATCGAAATTAACAGGTAGGAAACGTATAAATCACCACAACTTTAGTAAAGTAATACTTTTAATTTAAAATTTGGAATCTAAAATTAACACAAGATGTATTCACAGTTCACACTCAGCTACGGGGCATACTTAATAGCAGGGGTCGACAACTATGGCACATGGAGCAATTCTTAGTGGTGCATTACCGCTTTTTTTAAAAAAAATAATAGAATAAAGTTAAATCCCTGTCTCTCCAGTATTTGTCATGTACATTTTTATGTAAAGGTTTTATTTCTCGCTTTCAATTCTCTGCCATAAAACGATTCTGCTGAATTATCTTGGATGTAGTTTGAGTGCATTATTTTAAAAAAAACATCTGTTTAAATGTGACTCATTATTATAGAAATAAATACTCAACACAAATCAAAATTATTGTGCAATACTTGTAGAAGGAAGCATCACTCATTACTGCACAGTGAATAAAAAAGAAAGCAGTTTTTCCTTTATCCATCTAAAGCTTGGGTATCAACGGAAAAAGAAAAAAAACAGATGGCTGAGGAATAAATCAAAATTCTGCTTAGCAAATACCGGAAATATAATAAACAAAGTAGTTATTCAATCAACATGTACAATTTGGACTGAAAATAAGTTCAGTAAAAAAACCGCTCGTGGAATAATTAGGCACAGGAAGTGAATCTAACTTCATAATATTGAAGGTTCGAATTATCGAGAGTTTTATACCATAACTTCGAATTATCACGTGTTGTAGTCTGGCTAACCACAAATTTTACTTCGAAATATTGAGAGTTCCAAAACGTATGGTTTTAGTTAGAAATATCAAGAGTTTTTCTAGGGGTTGTGAGCATATACTTCGAATTAGCGAGAGGTTCGTATTATCGAAAGTTCGAATTATCGAGTCGACTGTATATAGTAATAAAGAGAAAATAATCTAAGAGACTGGAATCAAGAAATTTAAATTCTTTTATAGTATTTGTTTTAAAAGAGAACAAACATCTCTTGAACTTCAGTAAATTTAAGAATCGACAAGTACATCAAAAATTCAATTCTTTAATAACAATTGAACAAATTTCACTTAAAAAAATTTTTCATCAACCTTTTTATTGCAATTCCTTGATATAATTCAAATCCTGGAATAAACTCTTTTCTATTTAGTTTAAAAATGAGCAGTATAAAAGAAAAATGTAATATAATTACAAAAAATTTAATTGTGATGTTTAAACATTAAGTGCTTTTAAAGATATTACTCAATTCATGTAGTAAATTTTTCCATTCTAAGTAATTATTGACCGGAATAAAAAGTTTCAGACAAAATATTACTAATACAAATTTCTCACAAGCTTTCAATAACATCTTAACTGACTAGTATGAACGAATATCATTTATACATAAAATTAAACTTTTTAAAAAAATTAAAACATAAGAGTTCACTAGTAAAAAAAGTTGAGTTTACAAGTAATCCCCCCCCCTCTTGTTTCTTAGCAAGTTAAATATTTAAGCAGTACTAAATTTGTTTTAAATTATATTCTTTTAAGTCATTCACATACAAATTCAAAAGCTTCAAATTACTTTTATTTCGAAAAAGAGATATTAAACTGCAACAAATTACATTCAGAAGAGAGATCTACAATATTTTGTTATGTGAATAGCTAGATTACATAAAAATTTATACTTCCTTTTTTATGGTTCAATTTTAAAACTCTTTTAATACAGTGTAAAGCATATAGAAACAGAAAATCAATTTTTACAGCTGTTGACAGTATATTTTTTCAGAACAGTAAAAAGGATCTTATATTGTTTCATTAATTTATTTTTACACAAATTCACACATCTCCTACACATTGAATAAAATATACAATTACATGCAGTTTCTCTGATATGAAAGAGAAACAGTTTTTTTTTATTTTTTTAAACAATTTATTGGATGAATTTAATACAGTGTGAATAATGCATTTCCCCAAAAAAAAGTGACGCATTTAAATACAAACAATTTAACAAATAAACGTTAAAATCATGACATTCTAAAAATTTCTAAACACAGGATATTTGTAAGTACATATTATATAGAAAGCATGTAAAAAATATACAATACTTTTAATCACAGTTATTTTAAAGTAAAATAACAAGTCACAAATATCTGAAAATAAATACTATAGCACAATTCACAGTTTTGACTTTTTGGATAAGTCAAGAAACGGTGACGGAATCGGAATAAATGAGGGAACTAAAGGATATAAACCTAGGCTACTTTTGAAGTTTGTAATGTTTTCTATCTTTACAGGTGGCTGCAAGATAAAAAAAAACATAAGTATATGTTAACAATTTATTAAAACTTTAAGTAGATTAAAAAATTAAAAATTAGGCAAAATATGTTTATATAAGTTACCCTAAATGCAGGAGGTGGTGGTATTAGTCCATCATTCGCTGCACACTGTTCAGGTATACAAGGATACTGTGCTTCAATGTTATCATTTGGTATTTTGCAACTTGAAGCTCGTACATGAACTGAAAGTTTTTTTCGCTTCGGCGCATCATAAGCAATGAGTTCCTGAACAGTTCAAAATATCTAACTTAAATCTATTTTTCATTAACAAAAAAAAAAATGATTATGAGATACAAAAACATAGTAGATATTTATTACAGCAAATCTTTTTCAAATTTGCAAATTAGAATTCGGAGATCACAAAAGCAAATCCGCCGTTGAGTCCTGATGTAGTGCATGAGGAGAAAGTTTGAACAGTGATCTTATTCATATCTTTCAAATTGAAGCCCTTCCCATACGTTTGCAATGCAACTTTATTAAGAAGTTGATAAAGCAAAAATTAAAACATTTCATAAACATTGGAAAATTCCTTCATGATGGTTAAGCCGCTGTTGGTGTAATGACTGATATGAAGAGCCAGATCTTTCACATCTTGATTTCTTTTTGTGGGGACAGTTGAACGCTCTTATGTATGAGATTGCAATGAATCAGCAGAAGAATATGTGGCTAGATTTTCAGCCGCAGCAGAGGAAAAGTGCTAAATGCCTAGTGTTTTTCATAAAGTTTGTCAATTCTTTCTTCGTCATTGTACTGCATCCATAGTCACTGCTCACCACTGTTTTGAACCCTTATTTTAATTACATTGCATTAAACTTGCTTTTGTAATTTAATTAATCTCAGTTTTTACCTCAAATAACATCACCATCAGGACCCAAAAGTACCTTGGCTTTTAAATTCTGATCATGCATAATGTAGTGAAAGTTGTTCGTTCTGATGTGTAATATCACCTCTAAAAGCCTATCTTTTAAGAAACACGCAGTATATATTTTATTAATTAATCAAGAAAATATGTTCATAGACAAACTGTACAATTGGATTAATATTATTTCAATACTTTCAAAATAAAAATGTAAGTTTTGTTTGCATTATGTGATTTAAATATATAAATTTTCATTTAAAATATAATTAAACATTGATTATTAAAGAAAAAGTACCTTAAAGAACGAATATAACTCATCTTTGGTTATGGTAGCTAGACAGGCAACTTCAATTGATGCTAAGATATAAAATAAAATTAATTAATCGCAAACAACAAAGGGATACAATTATTTATAAACTGGAATAGAAGCAAATTTTACCTCGATTAAAGTTATACTGTCTAGAAGAAATTTCAACCCAATATTTAGCACACTGAACTGCCAGTTTTTTTGGTTTCTCCAAACGCAGTAAAGAAAGAGATTGTACATGATTCTGAAATTCTTCATCTGTTAATTCTTGAATATGTTTCTGAAATGTTCCGATATGAAATGAAAAAATAAAAATAACATTTTAAAAAATATAACAGACATACAGAATTCAAGCAAGTAGCATACAGTACTCATAACGCTTTTGAGATTGAAATAATTCATAGAAAATGCTTGCCTTAGTTGTGAATAATTTTTGACTGAAACTTTTCATATAAAATTCAGTTACTGTTGCTACTCTCGAGAAAGTTTCGATTTCAATATCTTTTATTTTTCTTCAACATGAAGGATAAAATGAGGCAGGCTATTTACACTTATGAATTGATGAAGCTATACACATGAAAGAACGAATTATTTGAGCAGACACTCCATAAACATAAAGTATTACACAGTTATTTTCTTAACATAAAACATAAACTAAGAATATTCCGTAAACAAGCTTAACTAAAAAATCTGTTGCCAGATTCAGAGAGGCTTGAATATAAAATACAAGACAAACATTAAATATTATCCAAAAGGAAATGTTGAACATAATAGGAGTGGCAAGAAACTCCCATCTTTTGTATTGTGAGCAGAGCTAAATGCAATACAAAACAATAACAATAAAATACAAAATTACTATTGCCTGTTTTAAGCATAGACTATACAATAATATATAATAATACAGTGCTAACAATAAAATGAAAAATGCAAGCATAGTAAAATTCAAATTTAGTCTATAGCCCTAATTAATATTTACAACAGTCTACAAGTTCAAACATTTTCTGGGAACTATTCGCCAACCGCAACATGTTTGTTTCACCGACTGTGAAACTTCTGGTACAGGGTTGGGAGCTGGAGGGCTTGGACCAGGAATCTCAGGAGATTTTAGTCTGTTGGAGTCTTTATTGGGTTCTGGAAAATTTTCACTTAATACTATATCAGATGGCAAGTCGTAAAAAAACATTTCAAGAAGATAAAGTCTTTGCAAAGGTCTAATAACAAAGACATTAGCAACTCGTAGTTTCACTACTCTTTTGATGCTGTCTTTGCCAGGATACAGTTTGGTGACATGACCCAAAGACCAATTTAGTCTTTTAGAGTTATCTGATCTAATGAGAACAATTTCCCCAATGGTTATTTCTTTTCTCTTAGATTTTGACTAAGGATTGATTACGCACCAGTTCTCCTAAATATTCCTTCTGAAAACGTTTCCGTAAATTATCCCTTACATTTTGTAAATAACATATCCTTTTCAATAGATATTTCAAATCTATTATATTCAAGCCATGCACTTTTGCACCTCTGATGTCTTGGATGAAATGAACTGGAATTATTGCGGTCATTTCATTCAGGTCATCTGAAATGTATGCAAGAGGTCTTTCATTAATGACACTTTCTCTTCCATATAACAGTTTGAGCATCTTTTTGTAAGTCACACAAGTTCTTTCAAGACACCTTTGCAAAATCTGTTTGATATACTGTGAACCACATTCTCTTCCACCAACCACCATGCCATGGTGCTGAAGGTGAACTGAAATGCTACTGAATCTTTTCCTTTAATTCAGATAATTGTTCTATTCGTACAATGCTGTTAACAGCAAGTCTTGCTTTCTGTATATCTTCACTTGTTAGCTCTGATGTGATCCAAGAGGTTTTCTTCTTGGTATTGTTCAAGTTATCCTTTGGTGAAATAGGGTTTTCTTTGCATACATCATGGCAAAGTCTTTGTCCACAAATCAAGCATTTCAAACTACTGTGACACATTTTTACAATATGACTAGATTTAAGGCAAACAAGGCAGCATCTCTAACGCATAACGATTTTCGGTCTTCGTAACTCTTGTTTAACATTTTTTGACAATCCTGGCTTGAATGAGGACGGTCACAAAATATACAGCTTATTTTCCCTGCATGTGTGTTTACTACAAGTGTAGTAGTCATAGGTTCATTTTGTTGAACTTGTTCATGGGACTCCAATAGGTTCGTACTACTTTTAAATGCATTTTCTGCTAAAACACGATGTTCGTCTCCCTCTACTTCATGACGTAGGAAAGTCAAATTTTCGAGAACTTTTTCCTTATCAAGGGCTAAATCTTGGACCTCTCTGTTGAGTCTATGTCGGTTCCAAGCCTTTAAGACTTCTGCTGGGAGACATGATTCCACAACAGGAAACAGCATTGCTGCATAATTCAATTTTGTCACATTTAATGTTTCTAACGATCGTAAGTAGAAACCAAGTTTATTGTATAAATCAGTTAACCTTATGCCTGATTTGTTGTTCACTAAAGCCAAAAGATCCCGAATACAAACTTCAATCTGTAAATCTTTTCTTCCAACTCGAGACTTTAAATGGTCAATAACTTTTAAATAGTTTCCTTTAGAAAGAGGATAACTTTCAGCAATATCATGTGTTTCAGTTTTTGGTTTTAATGAAGGAAGTTAAATAATGGATCTTATCTTCTTCTCTTCATGAACCTGGCAAAATTGACCCCAAAATGCTATCCATGATGTAGGTATAAGATCATATTCATTTAAACTTAATTTTGGGAGTTTCAAATTATCCGGTGAAATCTCAGATTCACTTTTTCATCCGGCTTGTTATAATTCTTCTCATATATAACCCTTATTTCAGTAAATCTGTCCCCGTACGATTCCATTGTAACATATTCTTCATCAGTAAAATTAGTTATTCAATTTCCTCATCCATTTTAAATCAGCGTTCTGCTTTTTCGTTAACTTTACTAAACTGAATGTCAATGTTCTTTTCACTATTCATACTACAATGAATATCATTAGAAGAATTAGCTGCTACAGCAAACAGACAAATTAGTTCTTTTATCTCTTAAAATAGCCTCATTATTAAATTCAGTTTTTACTTCAGCCTCTTTATCTTTTTTGTCTGAATCTCGAATCATTTTACTTGTTTCGAACGTATATCAGATTTATCTCAAGCACTCAATATGAGATAGAATATTTCTAATAAATAACACAGAAGCAATCACAAATTAAGAACTCATAAATTAATAACTTTAACTTAAAAAAGTAATAATCTAGTGTGCAGATTTGGATACTTCAGGTTGGTTTAGTTACAGTATTCTGTCCTGTAACAAATGCCACTTTGTTGCGACTCGAGAAAGTTTCAATTTCAATATCTTTTATTTTTCTTCAACACACAAGGAAAAAAGGGGCTATTTACACTTATGAATTAATGAAGCTATATACATGAAAGAACGAATTATTTCAGCAGATACTCCATAAACATAATGTATTATACAGTTATTTTCTTAACGTAAAACGTAAACTACTTAGAATATTCCGTAAACAAGCTTAACTAAAAAATCTGTTGCCAGATTCAGAGAGGCTTGAATATTAAATACAAGACAAATATTAAATATTACCCAATAGGAAATGTTGAACATATTAGGAGTGGCAACAGTTACTATATTTAATACAAGTTCAGCTTAGGAAATGTCATTTTTAACTTTTTTCAAAATTTAATATCACATCAAGACATTCAAAAGTTGAGAATTCCTTCTGTTGGAAGAAGGGGAAAATAAAACACATGCACATGAAATAATTTCATCATAAAGAATATTTTGCACAAATTTATGAAAGAATAACCACTGTTTAATAGTCAAAGGTGGAATTGTGGCTGGGTGACAGATAAATAAAAATCAAGAATATCTTTTCAAGAAAATTTTTTATGCAAACATGGATTGCCTGGAAGATATATTACCAGAAATTGGCAACAGTAATAGAATATTATGTTTAACGTAAGAAAAATAAATATAATAAATGATCCTGTATACCTTGTGAATAGAAATTTTTAAGCAAATTAGTGGCATGTAACATGGTTTTTTTATGTAGCAGTATCTCATCGAAAGGACACAGTAAATAACTAAATGTCTAAGAATTATTTGTTAATCTTGAAAAAGGATTATAAACTGATGGGGGAAAAATCCCAACACCATAAAAGACTTGTGTTAGATAAACAAAATATCAAAAGGACACAGTGAATAACACAATGTTTAAGAATTATTTCTTTATCTCGAAAAGGAATATACACAGACAAGGGGGAAAAAATCCCCAACACCAAGAAAGAGTTGTGCTAGATAAACGAAATTTGGTAGTCATGTTTATATACATTTGAAAGATGACATTGATTCAAATTTCATGCAAAAGTGTGGCGCTACTCAGAACCTAGAAATCAAGGTTGCCTTTAAATACGTGCTGTAAAGTTTATGAGTGTTATTTATCACTGAAATTTGACATATTGAAATGATGTTAGCCAAGAATGCCTTTAAGAAGATGAAGAAGCTATTATCAACAGTTCACTAAGTTTGAACAAGGTCGTGTAATAGGGCTATGAGAAGGTTGATTACTTTCTGCAATATTGCAGAAAGACTTGACAGGAATGTATCCACTGTGCATGGTTATTGGGAGCAGTGGTCAAGGGATGGTATTGCCTCAATACCGGGTTTCGACACTACTAAGACGTGAGGAGTAATACTTCACATGACACTAATAAGAGAGAAGACCGCCGTATTAGGTGTACGGCTGTGGCGTCGGCTGCATCTGCAGCAGAAATTCGAGCTGCAGTTGATACCACAGTGACACAACGAACTGTTAGAAATCAGTTACTTCAAGGACAGCTACAAGCCAGGCACCCTGTAGCATGTATTGCATTGACTTCAAGCCACTGCCGTTTTATGACGCCAATGGTGTCAAGTCAAAGCTCATTGGAGGATGGAATGGAGATCTGTTCTGTCTCTGACCTAGAACACATTGGACCTACACTTGGAGTGCTGGTCTGGGGAGGAATTTCCTATATATATGACAGCATGAGCACTCTCGTGGTTATCCCAAATGCATTTGACTGCAAATTTGTCAGTCTGGTAATTCAATCTATAGTACTGCCATTCATGAACAGCATTTAAGGGGGAGTTTTCCAACAGGATAGTGCTTGCCTTCACACTGCTGTTGCAATGCAACATGCTCTACAGCAGCAGTCACCGAACTTTTTGATCTCACGGACCAGTAAATTCATAACATAAATCCCATGGAACACAAATAGGATTTTTAAAGTGTTAAATATATTTATAAAAAAAATGTGATAAAGGAACACATAAAATGTACCTAGTTAATAAAATCAATGAAATACTTAAAAACTGTAAAAACAAAATATTTAAAAAAAAAGGGTTTAAATATATTAAACTTTTAGTATTATACATTCCTAGTGTGATGGATGTTCCTGCTTAGTTGAAATAAGTTTATGAATATTTGGATCCAATGTTGATACTGCAAGACGGAGAACTGCATTTACATATTTCACGCTGAGATCAGTACCGTGTTCTGATAACTGTGACAGATGAAAAGGCCTTTTCACACAAATAAGATGTGGAGAACTGAATCAGAATTTTCATTGTGTTCACTAAGAGGCTATTCACTTTTTATGGAAAGCCAAAATTCAGATCTTGATAAGGATGAATGAAATTTAAATTTCACAATTTTGTTGGACGATGGGTCTCAATAAGGCTTTCTTTAAGATGCATGCTTAAATTATTATCCGAAATTTTTGCTGCACACAGATCTATCATCAACATATAACAATGCAGCTACAGCAGTACAACTTATTTAACATGGCGTTATTCTATGAAGTAGCGTTTTTATAACTTTTCACATATTGTTATGAATTGAATTATGTTTCAAAGCACCTTAAAGCATAACTTACCTGATGAGTAAGTATATTCCACATTTTTCTGGGGCTCAGCGAAATTTTCTCGCAAACGACCACTTTGGCGACCTCTGCTCCACAGAGTATTGGCATGGTGCCTTGGCCTGTGAGATTACCAGATCTGTCTCCAATTGAGAATCATTGGACAACAACTCTAGCATCAACCACAGCCAACACTGACTATCTGAGTATTGACAAAACAAATACAACAAGAATGGAACGCCATACCATAAAGTGACATTCAGTACTTGTTTGACACAATGCATGCATGTTTGTTTTATTTTATGCTATTAATGTAACAGCTTTTCACATTTGAAATGCCTTTTCTTGAGCTTAAATTAACCTGTGATCTTCAAAATTTAATCAATTAAACAAGTTAACTAGACAATTGCATTGTCCAAATTTCATTACTCTACAATGATCTTTCTTGGAGTTGGGATGCCCCCCCATCAGTGTATTTAGTAAAATGTAACTAATATGAACATATGTCACAAAAATAAGATTTATCAACAATTATTGGTAACTATAACTTACATCAAAATATTGAACAAAGGATTCAATTCGACTGTCAATAAAAGTTGGGGGCTTCTCAGATTGAACTACAATCCTCAGTCCTTGAGCACCAGAAGAACGTCGAGAACCACTGCATACAATGTAACCTAGGAAAATACTCCTTTAAAAAACAATATGTAGAATATAGTAGTCAATAACAAAAAGTCACATAAAATAAAAAATACCTAATTGCTCTTGAGTACGCAAATAATTGTAACAAGGCTCATTAATTATTTCTGCCATGAGTTCTAATAACATATTTGCCCTTGTCTCTTGTACACCACACTGATAGTAAGTTTCAACAGCTGAGCTGCTGTGAACTTCATTAATCACTTCATAAACATAATGACAACCTGTAAATATAACCATACATGTCTTATACTACAGTACAGGAAAAAGAGAGATAAAGAATAAAATGGTCATTAAAACAATATAAAATCTCATTAAATGAAACAGGCAGGAAAAACGCATTTTTACTATTAAATTTCCAAGTATGTAACTTTTGAATATTTTTAAAAAAATGTTCTTCAAATAATATTATAATAGGAAATACACTACTGCTAAGTTTTTTGACATTAGAATTTTTAAACTGCAGTCTAAACGAATTATTCATCTGTTAAATAACAATAACAAAAAGTTATCTCTCGTATAAGATTACTATAGAATCTCTCCCCCACCATTTTTTTCTCTAATGAGCTGCATTTTGGCAGTCAAGCATTTGTTACACACAGAAAGTCTCCCAGTATGAAAGTCATTTTAAATTACAGATATATATTTTCATAATTTTTATTCTAAATCAGTATTGACGAAAAAATTTAACACAGTAAGAATAGCAACTTTTGGGGACCTAAATATAGCCCATAAATAATTTTCTTACCATCAGACAACTGAACTTCTCGTTCTCTAAGTAACTGGCTAGGCATAAGATACCTCGAATTTATATTTTTCAACAATGTACCTTCCACTATATCCATCAAGTCAAGAGCTGTCTGAAAATAAACTTTATTTAACATTGCATATGCTTTGAACAAAACATTTTCACAAGAAATATTTATTTCTTTATTTGTGAATAGATCGCATTTACAGAACAGTGTTTGACATTTTGCAAGCAAATACGAGATAATGAGATTTTAATAATTTAAAATTATTCCCTACAACAAATACAAAACCATTAATTTGTAAATAATTTAAATTTAATTATATTTAACTAATGTTGAAATTTTTTAAAAATAGTAAACATAGATGATATAATTTTAGGGGAATATATATATTATGCAAAAAATGTAACACATAGTTCAACATGCAATAGAGTGTTTTTAAGTTTAGAAGACAAATATTTAAAAATGATCATTTTAAACATATTGCATAGTTTTAATGGATATCAATGGCATGTTTAAAGAAAAATTAAATTACTTCAAAAGATATGAAAATGCTATTTATAATAAAAAAAACATCCACAAGAATGTACATGCAAACAAAATTACATTCAATATGACACCATAAAATAAGTCATCAATAGATCAGCAAATTTATGAAATGAAAATTTACAATACATAAAATAAGCACATCTCTTTCTGTTAAGAAACTCAATGAATATAAGCTGACCAGTTGTATAAATGTTCATATATATTATCATATGAAAAAATACACTTAACACAAAATCGAATTGAATTATTTCAGAAGGATGGTTCAATGAATCTTTTAAAAATTGCTTCTTGACAAAATTATTAGTATTTATTCCTCAATTTACAACATCATTAAGTTATATTCATTGCTATGACAAACATACGAAATTGATAACAGAATATAATAAAAAATAATGTTGATAAAGTTTCAATACAAATATTTTTACCTTAGTATGAGAAAAAATTATTATTTTCACATGAGAACAGAATTTATTTTAAAACTTAAAAACTTCATTAAAAAAGAACATGATTCTACAAAATTTAAAGTTTTTTTTTATTTTATTTAGTTATGTATATTTTTCCCAAACAAAAAATTAAATAAATTATAAATTGAAAAACAATTATACACTTAAATCAAATGACTTATAAATGGCAATGCTTGGTATTTCGTTCAATGTGCAAAAAAAAAAACACCACCCAAACAAAATAGAAACTTTTAAGTACATGTACAATGAGATTTTGAGTCATATTCGAAGAAATGTCTAGTTAATTTGATATGTAGGGCCATTTAACACCAATTTGAATTGCATTTTCAGCCTTGGTTCCAATTTTTTTCCCCAAAGATCAACATCTAGTGTTTGAATGATCATTTAAGATATTTAAATAAGTCTTTAAGTAAAATGGGATACAGATTTCCTTTCTTTTTTAGATTTCCTTCTTCTCTATTTTAAAAGTCATCTGACCATTAATCTCACTTAACAATCTAACTGAAATCATTCAATGCAATCTGATGAAAAAAAAAAGCACTTGGTGTTACTACCTACACGGTTTTTTTTGTTTGATAAAAGAAGGCTTTTCAAATATGATCCCGTTAATTCACAAAATCAAAACTTATGAAATTCAAATTTATAATTTCGATATCAGTCACCTTTTATCTTTGGTCAAAAGTGCAGAAAAGGAATACCTATGAATTGGTAATCGATTATTACAGTCATGAGTTCACTTCAATTTGTTTCATGGAGGAAAAAAGCACATTTTTCACTAAGAATTAAATTCTCATTATTTGAAACATTATCTATGAAATGAGAAATCAGGAAGTTTCTGTTTTTAACTAACAATCTGTTTAATACATCATATATACGTTTTATTCTTTCCTCACTGCTCTTTCAGGATATCTGAAACCTTTGAAACATTTTAAGTTTTTTTCTTTTTTTGAGCTCGTGAATAACTTCATGAAATGTATGGTTCACAAAAAGGTAGTAAAGTAATAAATGTCTTAAATAATAATGTTAGGAATGAAGCAAATCATTTGGTATAACTGTATATATAACAATGTCATAAATAGCTGGATTCATGTATTAGCTATAAAAAAAGCCTGATATATAATTTTTTTAAAAAAAATTAATGAAAAAATACGAATTAAAAGTTTTGAAGTTTTCCCCAGGATTGCAAACACAAACATTATGTTGTGAAATAATTTTTTTTTTATATAAAAATAAATACAAAACAAAAAAAAATTATTTTTGTCTTTTTTTTTAAATTAGTCACATTACATTTTTTTATATATATATAAATGACACATTTTTAATAATTTTACAGTGAATAAATGAAAAACAATTGCAGATAATAAATACTTTTAACTTTGTTTTATAGCTAGCTTTCCATTTTTGAATAAAAAATTATTCATATTTGTCAAATTTCTGAAGTGTTGCACTTCAATAACTAATTTTTTGCTGGATTCATTTCAAACATATTTTTAATTATTTAAAAATCCAGTAAAAACTCATATTAAATGGATTAAATTAATACAAAAAACAATGTTAAAGATATTTAGTAATTAATCTCTAGATTATATAAAGGTACAAAATTATGAATATCATGTAAAAATATTTACAAAAAAATGAAGCACACCATACAAACCTTTTCATTTAGGTTGCCATATATTAAGGCTTCAATGTGAACTCTAGACAATAATCTTGGAATAGTTTGTTGTACCATTTCAACAGTTATTTCTGAAGTAAAGAATTGTTAATTAGAGATACATTCACCTAAATATACATGCCATTGTATAAATTAGCTATCATATAAAATATCAAATAATATATAAAGGTATATGATTCAAAACACAGATGAATTCTACTTAAATATAAAAAAATAATCACTTTACATGTTAAATTACATATTATATGAAAGTAAAACAATAAAGGTAAGAAAAGAAATTTGGCACTATTTTTTCCAAGTCTAAGCCATATTTTTTACAAAACACCAATTATTTGCTATATTAACCCTCTGAGTGGATGACCCGCTAATTGAATTTCACTTCGAAAGCGGTCTACTTTTTCAAAGCTAGCGGTAGCCAAAATGTTTCGATAAATTTCGCGAACTGCTTCAAAAACGCACGGCAGTTTAATGCCTTTCCCTGTTAAAACCGCAGGAGGTCCTGAAATGGTTTTGCAGGGGACGATTTTATTGCTTTTCGGTCTCTGTGTTCTTCGAAACGGGAGGTTTCTCATTCACAGCTGTGGCCTAGGGCGAGGATTGTGAAATGGACATTTTCTCCACTTCACGGCCAACAGAAACTTCACCCAATTTATTGCAAATATATATTTCATATATTTGGAAAACTTGCTCAATTTCTGATCTAAAAACCAATTAGGTTTTAAGAAATTTTAATTTTCTGAGTTTTGATTTTAAATTCGGTTTCATTTTAAAGCATTTTTGCATTCCTAGATTGAATTAATTAAAAATATTTCTTAACACAATCCAATATTTCGTGTGAAATGGCTATTAACTACAATTTTAATTTCTAAAATCATTTCTGTTTGCTCATGTTTTTAAGTTTTTGAGTTTTCTCACACTTACTTAATTAAGATTGATTCAAAGACCAATATATTTTTTTGACACATAGTTTATATAATTTAAAAGCTCTATACTTTGTCTTCATTAATTTTCCTTTTGAAAAATGCCATGACCAAAATGTACGCAGGGTACTGTGAGAAATAATACTTGAAAGGGATGGAATATGACTGAAAATGGTAAATCTAAAATGCAGCTTTTTCAGGTAATATTACAATTAGACTACAGAATACAAATGTTGCAGAATGAACTAAATATTTCCCTGATGTACCACAAACTACATTATAATAAATCTATTGTAGTACTACACTGCAGTATTTTAAAGTCATGCAACAAAAACTTAAACTTGCTTAACTGCCACGATGGGGAACTGAGAAAAAAATAGATATTGTTTACAAACTTGGTGATTTCTGGATTACGTTTGTATAACTACTAATTTCCATATAAATATTTTGCATTTAAAACTCTTGTGAATATATAAGGTTCTGATAAAAGTGAATAATTGATCAAATTAACAGTTGTTATCAATGTTATGTCTTAGAATATTTTGAATTAAAAAGATATTTCAGTCATATTTATTTCAAGTAGAATTTTCATGTAGAGCATAAGTTGGATAGTAACAGATTAAAAAATAAAAGCTTTTACAGGCAATGGATTTTTTTATGCCTTTACAAATTTTAAGTATGTTTTTCTCAGATTTTTAATTTTGAAGATGAGAGTGTTTTCTAATCCCTAAGGCGTTTTTCCTGTTCAAGATAGAGTCTTGAAATATCTTTTTGTAAATGTTCCTTACAAATGTTCCATAAAAGTTCATATGGATTTAGGGTCTGAGAGCTCTAGTTATTTTTTTAAAAATATCTTAATGTTAATATTTAAAAAAAAATTGTGTTTTTCCAGGTTTAGCCATAAAAATAATTATTAAATTCAACAAAGAGATATATTCTAAATTTTATACTTTTTTGTTTCCAATAATCTAAGAAATATTAATCACTTACAAAAATTAAATATTTTTAATAATTTAACATTTTAGAAAAGTTTTTTTAAAAATTTCAAAACTGTTCAATGCTTTAAAATTGTGAAATAATGGCTTGTCAAACTAACCTATTATTTTCAGAATCAATATAATAGTATAATTTGAATATAAAACAAAAATTAATTTTACTGTGACAAACTGTTTACGACTTCTACTCATATTGTAAAAAGAATGAAAGATAAATATATAACATAGTGGCAGTAAAAAACACATTCATAATATGTTAAAATCCTGTCCCGATACAAATTTCAATGCATTTTCCAAACTGTAGCTAAAAAGCAATTATATGTTTATTAGGCCAGAAATTATTTATATTTAGATATATTTTTCCTTATTAAGTACATAAAGAATAATGGCAAGATAATTTGTAAAATCCTGAAAGATTTTAATGAAGAAAAAAAGCCAGACATAATTTTAGATAGTTAGAAATTTAATTATATAATACACAAATATGCATGTTTTTAAAAAAATAAGTTGGCTAAGAAAATGAAATTTACTAAAAATTTCCTGAATAAAGTAAATCAGATTTCATCCTCAAATACATATAATTGTAAGAAAAGGTTTTATTCAATTTACAATTACTTACAAAAAACCTTTTATAAAAAATAATTTTAACAGGTATAAATAGCAAAAAATATCAAAGAAGTATGAGAAAGACACATACATGTCGTTTACAGAAATGTCACAGTGTGATATTTTTCGAAACACGGCACTGCACACAGTCCAACATTACAGTCTTTACATTGAAAACGAGTTTTTGATGTTTAACGACTAAATCGTACATATAAGAAACAACAGTCAAATATCACGAGTGCAGACGGCGCTCGCTGATATTTGAGTGAGAAAATTACAGCAGCATAAAATGCGACCTCATTTGAATTATATCTAATGTGCATATTTGGAAATGTTAAGCGTACTCGAATTAACTCAAGTGCACACGTCAAGGGTTTATATTGCATTCTAAGTCAACAAGGTGGCTACTGACGAGCAACTACGTATAATTTTGAACCACGGTTAAGTGACGAGGACGATATCTGAGCTGATAACTCCCCTTCCAAACTTCCACATCACACCAACGTGAGGACTTTTGACCTCGACGTGTTTAACGTGCATCAGCTCCTCTTCAACACTAAACTTTTGTGGTACCAGGGCTCGAACAATGGACACAAGTTCATAACCATGACCATCAGGCTACCGTGGCCGCAAAAGAAAATAGCAAGTTTGAAAGAAATGTAATGGAGAGGTATATTTGAAGAAATAACTTCAAAACTTAACGAAAACCAAAATTTATTTTAGAAATAATAGTGAATATAACCCATTACACCTAAAACCACTTTACGCAGTGTATTTTGAAAGTGAACGTTTCCCCTTTTAGAGAAAACTAACTATAATTATGTCAAATTCCTTTCATTTTGCTCTAAGGGGATCCCCGAAACAACATAATTTTTTTGATGCACAAAATTACTTATGGTTGAATCTAATACAATTCCCTACAAAATGAATGAAAACCCTTTTTTATCATATAAATTGTGTTTGAATAGGAGATGGTTAGTTAATAAGAACATTTAAAACGTGTCGGCAATCTATGGACCTGTGGCACGTGGTACAACTCTTAGTGGCACTCAGCACTACTCTACAAATTTGTCAATTCTTGAGTGGATGGAAGTTAATAATAGACCTCATTTGACAAACATCTTCTGAGTTATGGACATTTATGGAACTACAAAATAATCTGAAAGATAATTCTAAGGATAAATTTACAGCTATTTTGTAAATAATTGAGTGTTATTGCTAGGGGATTAATTTGTTGAAAAAGAAAAAAAAAAAAAAATTGCATGTACTCTGCTTTCCACTTATGATTCGGCATATCAAAGTAAAAAATCTTTCCTAATATGAAAAATATTTCGACTCCGCAAAGAAATTGTTTAACAACTGAATGCTCAGAATCGTGTCATGCATTATACCCCTGGTTTTGCGATATGAAAGAAGAGTCGTGAAAGAGTTAATTAAAATTACAATTTTTATTTAACTATAATGAAGGGAATCATTTATATTTCACTTTGTCTATTTCTTATTTAAGTAAATATGTTGGAAACATACATTTTTAATTTTTTTTATCTTTTGTTGAAGAAATAGTACCATTTTATATTGTTTATTTTTATGTTAATAAATGTATTTTATTGATCCATAATTAATATAAAATAAAACTGTAAATCTGAATTATTTACCTCTATTCTTTAAATCTGCAAATATTACCGTAAGAATCGAAGGATTTCAAAAATTTCCTACTATGTGGCACGCTGAATGATACTGACAGATTGGTTTGGCACGTCTTGCTACACAGTTGCCGCCCCTGATTTAAAATATTGGGTAAGATAACCATTATATTTTTAAAATTTTATAAATATACAAAAAGAGTATTTTGTCAATACATGTTTTAAAAGGAGTAAAGTTTACGAGAAAGAAATATAAAATTAGTTAAAATTATTGGTACTCTATCAACCGTACTTCTTTATATAAGAAATGTACGATCGATAAATACCGTGAGTTACTGGCACTTCGTGACAATGAATTGGAAATTAAGTTCAAAATTCATTATTAAAATATATAAAATTTTACATGACTTATTTTTTGTATTTGTTATTTTTATATTCCTTACTAAAAGCAACAAATGGGAGTTCATTACCTGCCAAAACTGCAGCGGCCTGGTTGTTTACTCCACAAGCTCCTACCTTATGCTTACTCTGCCCTACTAAGTAAAAATGCCGTCTTCTGCTCGTCAAGATCATGGAATTGCAGATATTGTTTTCCATATATTTTAAATATTAGTTTTCTAACTTCTACATCAGCCTTTTAATAGTCTACACTCCTGCAAAGAAGTCTGAATTCAAAACTATAAAAACTTATTATTCCCAACAATGTCATTTATACCTTTATTTTTTATAATCTATGAATGCGTTAAACTATTAATTTGTTATCGCGACTATTTAATATTAAACGCGAAAAAAAAAAACGAATAAGTTTCAGACTGAAACTTAAATTGAATTTTTAAAAAATTGTCATCGATATTCTCATAACTTTTACATATTGTCATTTTAGTATATCACACATCTATCTTCTATGCAAAAATCTATTATAAGTTCATCAAATGTTTCAGCATATTTTTACTCATAACAGGCAGTTTTCAACCACATTGTAAGGCCGCGGTAGCCTAATGGTCAAAGTAACGGACTCGTAGCTGACGTGTCATGAGTTCGACCCCAGCACCACTGAAGATCCACCGTGTAAGGGAGCGATGCTCAAGCGTCATCCTCGTCACTTGACCATGGTTTAAAATTACGAGGTCCGTCGCCAAGTGAGTGAATATTAACGTCGCACTGTTCAGCTACACGAGGGCTTTTAGTGATGGACCTCGTAATTTTGAAAAATGGTCAAATGACGAGGGCGACACCTGAGCTGGCACCCCCTCTCCTAACTACCACACCTCACCAACAAGAGGACATTTCAGCTCTCGATAGATTTAACGTGCATCGCTGCCCTACACGGCGGGTCTTTTGTGGCACTGGGCTCGAACTCGAGACATGCCAACCATGATTGGATACCTCGACCACCTGGTACCCCGGCCACAGGTCCGTCGCCAAAAGCCCTCAAGTAGTTGAGTAGAGAAGAGAGAGAGAGTGTGACTTTTTAATATTCCCTCACTTAATTAAATTACATGAAGTTTAAGGAATACTTGAAAAAATATTAGAAGTCGAATATATATATATATTAAAAATTAATCTAATGATAATTTTAAATATCCAAAGAATTATTAGTATTTATGGTAAATACATGTTTTTCAACTGAGTATGTGAGACACGCATAAATATCTTTTTCGAAATTCCAATGCAGAATTTCAGTGGAGCTAATACAAAATTCCTAGTTTTGCATGGTTAAGATTATGAAAATGTCCAAATTTTAATAACCTTTTCTTCAGTCAACCACTAATGGAACATGAATATGATGAGGGATTATGCATAAATATATATTTTTTTAACTTGAATTTAAAAAGGATCTTTATATTTATTTATATGCGCAAATGTTAACTGTAAATTTGTCCAGATGCTTTTAAATACTCTTTATTTGAAGATTCCAGTTCAAAAATATAAGCTTGTAGTTAAAGTTCTCTTTGAATGAAATTAATGTTCAGACATTCAAAATTCAAATATAATTTGTTATCTGAACAATACAAAACAAGGGATTCTATGTAAGATGCCCTGAATATCTGGCTTTAAAATTATGAAAAACTAAAAGATTTAAATAGGGTTTTTTTTTTAACAATGCATAAAAATATTTTGCAAATAATGTAATACAGAAGTTTGAAAATTATTCATGTTTAGAAGTGTCCGAAATTTTAAAAGATTTTAAATTTTGAACCTCTTTTTTATTTTTTTGACACATAACAAAATAATCATTTTTAAAAAAATTCCCTGAAAGTATTGATTAAAATAAGAAAAATGAAACAGTAAATTATCCTCAATGTTTTAATATATAATTTGAATTTAAATACTACAGATATTTTTTAAAAACTTAGACATACATTATAAAAACTTAATTCCATTTGAGAATTTTAAGGTAAAGAAAAAAATGAGAATTCTCAACTCGTTGACTTGCTATTTGTGTACACTTTAGGGTTTAAAGAAATTCTTCCCAGATTTTACGATTGCCACAGGAACCATAAAACTTCCCCTCAATGCCCATTGTGTCTCCCCGCGACCGTCTCTAATTATCTTTCAAGATCGTAAACCTTTAAAGGGGAAAAAGAATTCGGAAAAACTCGACTTTAACGTTTTTGAACACATTACTTGAAGGGGAAAAAATCTGTTTGGTTCATTTTTGGTGAGTCCCTGGCCTTAGGAAAAATTCAGTGTGGTCCGTTTTCGAAGCCTCTCTAGTAGGGCGGAAAAATCCGTGCTGTCCGGTTGGAGGGTTAACTTTTTTATTTCAGTACAGACACAATTCAATTCTTATTTGACAACCAGTGCACTAAAGTTATGCTTAATATATTACTGAAAGCTTTTTTCTGCAGGTGTATACTTAATTACTTTTATCATTGATGATATTATAAATTATCATATATAAAGTAACATTTTCTAAAATATATTCAGAGCAATTCAGAACAACATTGACAAAATAAAAGCACAAATCAAGTGACAGATACACACAAATTACATAGAAGCATAAGGACATAAGTCCTATGTATAAAGGTGCTAGGTCAGGTTGTTATAAGAACATAAGGTGAACAATGGGAACTCGCTTTTTTTACAACTAGTTTGTTAAGTAACACATACAGTGAACTTATAAATTGTATCTTAAAAATGGCTCTCCTAACTACAACAGATAAGAAAGAATTCAAATGTGGTTTAACAAATGCTCCAGCAAAATAACTTTTGACATACAAAGCATTTGGTGTTTTAAGCTTCAAAAGTGCAACAGAAACAAAGATAAGAAGGCAAGAAGTCATAGTGTAAAAACTATATTATTTACTAAATTTTATTCAAGGAACGGAATTTGTTTTATTACAAAAATGGGCAGAACTTTTAATTTATATGAATACTAAGAAGCTGAACAACCTTCCACTTGATGATTAGAAATTTCTATCAAGGATTTAATTTTGAATTTTGCCATAGTTCTCTCACTAAAATGTACCATATTGATGCAATCAGAAGAGCTCCAGTTTTGAATTTTTCGAATACACTAGATTCCTTGATGGAAAATAAGTCAGAGATTTCTCTCATTTTGAATGTCAAAGATGAAGTTCTCATGATAGAGCATGCAAATCATTTTGAAAAAAAGCTACAACTAATTCTTAAAATAGATATTGAAAACACAATCAAAGAAGAAAAGAAAAAGTTCATAATTATTCTAAGGAGAAACAGACTATTTTGTATTACTGATGGGGGAACAAACGAAATAGTTTTATTCTTCATATCAAAGAGTATGAAAAGAGAGTACTGTAGCAAAGTTTCATAATCTTGTAGAACCTTTTGTACTAGACAAGACTGCCTCGAAATCAAGGAACTGCATTATTTCCTTCTGCAAAGAGATGTACTTCTCGCAATATATCAAAGTTATTACAATGTCTGGTCAATAAAGTTCCAAATGCAAAGGTCTTTTCCATCCTTTTCCAACGAATTGGATACTATTCGTCATTATACATCTTGATAATCGAGGTCCCTTTGTAACAAATTAAAAAAAAAAGATCATTATCATCATCATTATTTATCATTCTTGATAATATGACCAGACTTGTATGCATCAATCCATCATATAAGAACATTCTTAAGTAAGTGGCAATACCGAATCGTTTAATATCAGATCTAAGTTTCTGTTTCACCTAATTTGCAATTTAAAGGTTCTGTACATAACAAAAACGTAATCTTATGCATTTTAAAAATTTTACTACCACATTCCACTCACACAGAAATATTTTTGAGAATGAATAGAATGATATTGTCCATCTAGTAACATCAATTGAAAATATCAGTGAAAAGGATAGAGACAGCAAACCATGAAAATAAAGTTAAGAGCTTTAAACTATAGTGAGGAGGGGAAAGGGACTCAAGAAAACAAATTTTGAAACTTCTTTAATATACATAAGGATAGATTTTTAAGACTATTCACTGATGAACAGAATGAAATTTGAAATGAGAAAAAAACCCACAGCTTGGAAAATAAAAAAAATCAGAAGTTAATGACAGAAAATGTAAGTATATTAAAATAAAAAGTTCAGTACATTATCATTTGATAAAGAAAACAGAGCTATAAATAAGAAATCCTAGAGCAATAAAGAGTCGACAAAAATTTAACCACACTATCAAGGTTCAATGATAGTCAAAGAAATACTTCCTTGAGAAAAATAGTCTCGCAATTAGGGGATGACAATGGCCGTTTTCATACCACTATGGCTAATTTCAGTAAATTAACTGCCTAGAAAAATAATAATGAGGACGATTACTCCAGTGCAGATTTTAATGAAGAATCCGAAATTTAACAACACAAGTGAACCTAGCATATACCACTGTATTACAAAGATTTTATGCAATACTAATATTTTATTTTATTTTATCATACTCATGTAACTTTTCTGTTATGCCTGTTAAGATTTGGTTCAACTGAGGAAAATATAAAAGTCAGGAAGGTTGACGATAAGCATATTTTAATCATAGCTGACAAAAGTATAATTAAAAATTATTTATTGTAATTAAATAGAATGTCTACAGAAGAAAGGTAAAATGTAGATATAACTTTTAAAAAGAATGCTGTAAGAACATAGATATGAGATGTACACTGAAGAATGAGAATACATTTCATTAATTAAGTCACATTGTTTGTTTTTTTACAAACTTATAATTGACAAAATGTGAAGAATCCAATTAAAAAGAAGTTCATATATATGTGTGGGTGCAGCCAAGTGTAACAAAAATATTCAAAATTAAAAAGTTATCTTTTCCATAAGCCCATTTAATTTATGATGTTAAAAAAATAATTACATACCATTTAAGCAATTCAATAGCTCATCATTTGTCCAAATTCGTTCAGACAGCAACATGGAAGTATAATAAATGGCATGCCTATGTGGTTGTTCTGCCCGGAAATTACTGAGACATCTTCGTAACTATTTCACAAATTGGAAACATTAAAAATTAATTTTGGTGGAACATGCATACAGATATAAATACATTTTTAAAAAGTACATTTATTTTGTGAAAAAACTTACTCCTTCTTTCAGTATTTCAAATCTTTTTTTGTCGATTTGGATGGTCGTGAGCTTATCCATGATCTTTTGTAGAAGGATATTTTGTTTACTATTATATCCTTTGATACTTAACTACAAAAGAAAAAAAAAGAAATGATGCATCTAGATCAAAAATATGATTTTAAAAACTTGAAGTATACTTTAAATGCTATGAAACAGAATAAAATTAAGAATTGGAAAAAATTTATTAATGGGTTTCTTCTATGTTATGCATAAATTAATACATTAATTCTAAAATAAAAATTTTAGCAAGCCCTATCCAAACCACTCATTTTTCATTAACACAATGAAGTTGCCACCTTAAAAACTGCAAAATAAATTAACCATAAACTTAATTTCGACATGTCACTGTAATTATCAAAACAGCAATAACAAAAAAAGCATGTAATTAAAACCATGTACTTAAATTTGAATGCATTTAATCTGAAAGTTAAATGTTCATTTTATTTTCCTCTACTTATAAATTTTACTTTTCTTAAAAGAAAATTTTCATTTTAATTGCATTCTATTTGATTATAAAACAATAAAAAAAATCTGGCTTTATGTCACAGATAATCAATTTCCAGCAGCATTCTGAAACTCTAGTTCCCGGGTTTCCAGACTTTCTAATGCCTCTTTAAAATTACTCAAACCTGTGAAAATGCTCACATTATAATATTTAAAAATTGCTGAATCAAATACTATGCATGACTTTTCAAACACATATGCAGATATATTTGTTTTTAATTGATCAAAAGAAAAGTTAAGCACATTTCAGATTGAAGCGATCTTACTAAATGCAAAGGCAGCTGAAAAACATAACGAAATTTAGCATATGTTCTACATCCTAATAGAGTAAAAGAAAGTAAATTTTCTTGTGATATTAGCAAATTTTTTAGTAACACTCCTAAAATCTTTCACATATTCATTATACATTTAACTCTACTTATACGAAGCAGATACCTATTGGCTAAAGTTATGGTGGCCAGCATAGAGCCTCTAGTTATGTGTGAAATTGAAAAAACAATCGTCGCCTTAAGAGAGAAAGTTTGTTTAGCTATGCTGAAAGCAAGGGATAACCGCATAATGTACAATACGTCTCATTCGCCTGCTGTATGGATGTAGCTACGTTTTTCTACACTCATGTCCATAAATTAAGGATAACTCAGAATCACACAGAAATTGAACTCTAAAATAAAAATTTCACCTGTAGAATTATCACACGCATCTTAAAGAAGAATATGCAAATTACAGGAAACCACCAGATGGCGCGGATAGTACGTCACAATGACGAGAGTGTAAGAGAAGGGTATATAAGGAATGATGACAAAAAGAAGTAAAATTGTTCACAAGCGCTTTAAAAGCCTTTCAGTGCAAAAACCGCATAGTTATGGCACAAAGGAAGTATTTGGATGATTTTTTACGTGGTAGAATTATTGGACGACTGGAATGTGGACGTACCCAGCCGGAAGTATCCGAGGAACTTGGAATCGCACAGAGTGTCATCTCCAGGCTTTGGCAACGATTCCAAGATGATGGCAATGTGATAAATGTTACAGCACATGTCACCCCCGAGTTACAACGCGGAATGAGGACCGGTATTTGGCAGTTACTTCCAAAAGAAAAAGACGGAGCACAGCATCAGACCTGTCTCTTCAGCTACCGGTACAACAGTTTCAAGGCAGACTGTGTACAGACGCTTAGGGCACATTGGTATATATGCTCGTAGGCCTGTCAGATGTGTTCCACTTACCGCAACTGACTGTCGCCTGCGATTAAATTGGAGTAGAGAATACGCATTGTGGACACCACAACATTCATCTTGTGTGATGTTTTCCGACAAGTCCAGGTTTAGTTTGCAGTCAGATTCTCACCGGATTTTAATACGGAGAGCGCCAGGTACTCGTTACCACCAAGAGAACACCAATGAACGACACCGTTACGGTGGTGCAGGATGGCTCGTTTGGGGAGGAATTATTCTTGGTTCCAGAACTGACCTGCATGTTCAGAGTGTAAAGATGACAGGACACATCTATCAGGATGTCATTCTGGAACAACATGTACGTTTGTTTCGGGGCGCCATGGGTGCTGAATTTTTGTTTATGGATGACAATGCCCATCCTCACCATGCAAACATTGTAGATGAATACCTTCAATCGGAGGATATCACCCGTATGGATTGGCCAGCATACTCACCGGACTTGAATCCAATAGAGCATGTGTGGGATATGCTTGGCCGACGAATTGCAGCCCGTCAACCCCCTCCCACCTGTCTACCGGAACTTCGGAGCGCATTGCTTGATGAGTGGTGTAATATTCCCCAAGATCAGATTGATAATTTGATACTCAGCATGCCTAGGCGTTGTAAGGCCTGTATTGCATCATCCGGGTGACATACTCCGTATTAACCATCATATTAACCATGTTATACTGTTTTTTTGAAAATAGGTTCTTTTTTGAAATTTGATCCATGGAGTAAAAATCGCAATTTTTATAAATTATGTCAAACATATAGCATCTTTTTTGCTCTTTACCTTTTGTTTAATAGACTTTACAAATAAGTCAAATTTGTTTTGCTTCTGTCTCTTTCTTTTCCTGAACTTCATTATCCTTAATTTACGGACATGAGTGTATGAATGAGTCTATGATCGAATTATCCTCATATACTAACAAGGGCACACAATATCCGGGGTATCTTAGGAAGGTTACTTTGGAGACTATTCACAAAATTCAGTGTGATGATTTACAGATCTATGCTGACGGCAGCATGGATGAAGGTGCTATCTTGGGTAGTGGAATTTTCATCAAAATGGGAAATGGTATTATAATCTGTATGAAAAACCTTGACTACTGTTCAGTTTTTCGGGCAGAACTTTTAGCTACTGAAGAGGCTTTGAAGTGCTGCATTACTGAGTGCCAATACAGATATTTGGATATTGAGTGACAGCTGAAGATCTTTTCAGCATCTGTTTGAATGGTGGAGACATGGTGACAAAATAATAATGAGTATTGTCCAGCTTTTAAATTGCTTGAGTGCCGATGTTAAGATTTTTTCCAGTGGGTACCGTCGCATGTTAATGTCTGCAGAAATGATATTGCAGATCGTCTGGCCCAAAAGGGCAGCCGTAAGGATTCTACTCATGGTGTGTGTGTGGTTACCTACCTTTTTCAGAAATTGATACACTGCAGTCCCTCTTGGAGGCAGGCAAGAGTAAGAGTACACAAGTAGTATGAAGGAAACCATCATGGTGCTGCTTTGATTGGGACAAGCAGTAGGCGACATGAAACGATTCTTTCTAGGCTTTGCAATGGACATACTTGAGCTCAACAGCATGTGGTGGGTCTTAAAGTTTACCCTCCTTGTCTGAATTGCAATGTGACCCAAGGCGCTACTACCCACATCTTGGCTTGTACTGGTTGCCATAAGAGCCAATTGCTCTCAAGTCCTACTACAGTTTTTTCATTGTTTAAAAAAAGCAAGGGTTCATGGACTTGATCAAGATGTCTCTGTCAATAAAGTGGGATAAGAAACAACAACAAGACCTTACTTATAACAAAAGTAAAGAGATGAACATATCATAATCTCTCTCCTCTAACTCTAACCAGTTGCTAAGCCTGGATAAAAGAATGTTGTGCATAAGGTGGGTCTATGAGGACTAATACAATTTAAGCCATTGAAACTGAATGAAAAGCTTAAATTTGGTGAGATACTGTCAGCAATTCAATAATTTAAAAATAGCACTTTCAGAAAAGTGGCATACATTGTTCAATTTGGACAGCATACTTACTTCATGATAACATCAGACCATTTCAAGAATATATGCAGGGAAATAAACTGATGCATTTTTTGCTTTTCTCCCTAATTGTTTCCTCTTAATTGTTATTGATAAAAAAAACATTCGAAATTGTTAAATATTGGTCAGGAAACCAATAAATTCCGTAAATGGCAAAAAAATTACAAAAAAATCACTCAAAAAAAGGAAAACATTATTTGAATGATGAATGGAAATTTCAGTTTTTAATATTGCTTTGTTACCAATGTTCTTTTCTTTTTTCCAGCTCAGCAGGTAAATGTCTGTGAAATACAAGGAAGTAACTCTACAGTAAACTAAAGGTATTTCAAGGGATTTTAGAAAGCAAAAACTACATGTGAGTGAAAGTGAGTTGCAGAGTAAATAGTGGAAAAAAAGGATAGAAAATAATTAGTCTATTCTACAGAATAGGATAGAGTATTGGTTTTCATAAGACAACACTTGGGCTGGTACCACTTCATTACATTTCAATACTATGGCGGGGAAGGAAACGCTTTCATATGAAATTAAGTTGAATATAAAGTAAAATCAAGATAAAACATAATAATTATATTAATTATTTTCAAAATTTAAAATTAATGTACTTACAAATATACCAAGCTTTGTGTTACTAAAAATATATTCAAGCCCAGCAAGTTCGGCAGCATATGCATATTCATTAAGAGCATCTTTCACCAATTGTACTATGAGATGACTCATATTATAATGAAGAGGATCAACATAAGCCATGGGACTAAATAAAAAGTATATGAAAAATATGAAGAAAATTCACATTCTTAACTTACAATAAAAAATAATACATTTTATATTAATTACAATATAATTTAAAACAAAATGTATAAAATATAAATAAACTATTAAGTTAGACGGAGAAAGCATTTCACGCACAACATAAAATTCAGCTAACATAATAAAATAGGAAATAAAAGTTTTTTAATAACAGAATAATTTTTGTGAGAACATAGAAAAGTGCAGAAGTATTTAAATTTGTATCATATGGATATATATTTGTAGTTATAAATACATATATATGTGTGTGTCTATGTATAAAACTTTAATCAGGTCTATTTTTCTGAATGGAAATGAATGTTGTGGACCCTCAATAAAGAGGAGAAAGAAAAGTCGCTCATTTATGAAAGAAGTCTTAAGGAAAATCTTTGGAAATATTCAAGAGAAAAACAAGTGGAGAATTCTATAGAATCATGAAATTTAGAGGAAATATGGCAAAACTGATATTGTGGGAACTATAAAAGCATCCCGTATTAGGTCGTAGGGCTACCAACATGTCGATGCCTTCCCCATCAAAAAAGTAACTACCATGGGTAAGTAATTTCTTGATTTGTGTGTGACTTTCAAATTAGGTTCAAGTTCGATTAAAAATTGTGAAAACATAACATTTAGAACAGCATATAACACCTACTAATGTATGTCAGTTTTTTGTGTTTAATGGCCTAGAACTTTTGGGATTGACGTGGATTCATCACAGTAACACTTAAGTCACATAGAGTAGAGATATAGACATTTAATTTAATACCAAATTTAGCTTCTACTTCCTGCATTTCCCAAAGTTATGATTTTTTTTCCAGCATTGGCCGATGGTATTACTTGACGTTCCTTATTCAATATATGGAAGGAAGAGCAAGATCCCAAGCTCAAAACTAATGTTTTTTTAAGTTTAGTTAGGAATACAACAGACTTTGATAAATATGAAGACCAGCAGCAATTAAAATTTAGAAAAATTGTTAAAAATTTCTGCTCGTTTGTAGGGAGAAAATGGATGAGGTGCCATAGAAATGAAAAGTTCTTCTCCAAGTTGAATGATGCACGGTTATTGGTGGAGTAAGATTTATATTATATTTTATTATTTTTAAGAAAAATATATAGCTAATATTTTAGTGTGGTACTTTATGTTTGTTTAAGCTTATAATTATTATTTTTTCAGAATTATAAACTTTAAAATGGTTTTTCTCGGTTTGTGTTTTTTCACATTCAGAATACCACTTCTTCCACAATTATTTACCAATTACTTCCATTTTCCCCCTGTGTCTTATATGTAATGCATGTAACAAAATTAGGGATCCATTTTGCTGTAAATTGAATATTCCTTCTTAAAAAAATTAAATGTGGGAAATATTAGGTTTTTGGTTGAATTTTAGCATATATATCCACATTTTATTATTTTTTCCTCCAAAACTAATTCAGGTATTGTAAAATCGACCCCTAAAGGTGTTTAAAACATCCTTAGAAATATTACAAAAATTTCATATCGAAAAATTAACTAACAAAAAAAGAGTAAAATTTTAAATATTTCCAAATTTTTTTTAAAAAAAATTAATTTGGTAAAATTGTGTGAATAACAAGTGCAAAATTTTATCTCATATCATTTTCTTAAATAGAAACATAATAAGAAATTCTAAAATATAATCTTTAAATACATAAATAAAAAAAATGCTCAAAGGGTACGAAGTCCTTTTAAACACTACCCATTATCCTTTATTGTATATGTAAAATGCTATGTTTAAATGTATTTGTTTAAACTGTTAAAATTTAATTTTTTTAATTTGCCACACTATTTCTTGTATTATTCTCCCACGTGTCAAATTACTGCTTCGGTCAATATCCTTAGATCCTTGTTCAAAAACTAGTTCCAATTAGCAATCATTCATTCTTAATCAAATTCAAATTTGATATAAATTAGTTAAGACTATATTAACCTAATTTCTTAGTAAAAAACATAAAAGAATACCCAATTTACATTAATTACTATGATTTTTTATCATTAGATGGAATTATGAAGACTTTAAAACCATAATATAATTTCCGTGTGCCAGATCGGGAAAATTGCCCAATGTGAGACGTAGAGAATGACCACCTACACGATGACTAGACAATGTTGAAAAGGACTATAAGGAATGGGAATCAACTGATGGAAGGCCATCGTAATTGATAGGGTCAACTGGAGAAGGATCAGTGAGTCAGACCTGGCCTGCAAAAGGCTGTTGAGCTTCCGAAGAAGAATATATGTGTGGGTGTTTTAATTTCACTACAATCAAAGGTGATAAAGGCACACATTTAATTAATTGTAATTTATCTTTTCAAAATTCATAATTCACAACATGATTGCAATTGGCAGAAAAATGATGAACATTTTCTCAATGAAACTTTTTTTTACAAAGATATAAAAATTTAGCAGCAGTATGGCATACAACAAACTAGGACACATATGATTAAAAAAAAGTAACAGCTGGATTGCACTAACAATGCCTTTTTTCACCGAATGAGAAAAAACATTTTAAAACTTTTCATGTTATTTCACTGGTATAATGTCATTCCATGACATCACTCCAGGATAAGTTCAGACACATGCCATTTACAATTATAGGAGCAAGGTTATATTATTAGGTTATTTCTGAAATAATTAATGAGTCATCTTTAAAAGTTTAGGTCCAAAAAATATTTAAGATTGATTGAACTAAAAATCTTCTGTAATATATAAAAATATATATTAGTAAGGTTCAGAAATTGAGTTACATGCGAACATTGTAGTTCAATAACACATTGAGACAATGGGGATACAATATACAAATATGAGGCTGTTTCTCTACTCAATATTTTGAGCTCACTGATTCCCTGAAAACATTTGTCAAATGCAACACTAACAATTAAATACCCTAACAATAGAAAACTGCTCTTTGGTAAATGAGTCAGTATAAAACAGCTGTGCCTTAACCTGATCATCATTGACGACATGGCGTGCTCCCATACATTCTTTTAACTTAGGGAATACATTAAAATACATGTTCGAGACTGCATGAAGAATGTTGTGGTCAACATTATTCGTCTTTCTAAACATATCAAGTATGTGGTGTTTTCTTTGAACTGTTGGAACCCTTTTATTAAAGTTGAAGGTAGTATTGTATACAAGTCATAAACCACTGATATATTTCACTATCAATTTTCATATAAATGTGTCTTGTTTCTTACAAAAAAACACATAGTTCCATGAGCTTCAAAGATAGGTGCAAATTTATAGCTGATGCATACTATTTTGTTTACATATTACACAGCAGTAACTTTCGCATCTCGAACGAAAATGCCAGTGCCAGAAATGATTGGTAACTTACTTTCTGAATGACCTACATACTTAACAAAATGAATACACTAATAGAAACAGCTGTTTAAAGTTCACAAGTAGTCCTGCAAAAGTATACGTATCTAAGATATCAATAAAAATATTTGATTGAAGTTGAAAGGTTTGATTTTTACTTTAAATCATATGATTCATTTCTTGGGCAGAAACCAGAAAATATCATTGTCTGAAATTTAATTTTCACTAAAGAACTTTACTAATAAGTTCTTTTTTTAGTAAAATGTGTACTTCATTTTTCTTTTGAAAAATTATACTGGTTATTGCCTAACTTAAAAAAAAATAAGAAAACAATGTTCATACTTCAAATTACAAAATCAATTACAGTTAATCGAGTTTCATAAACAGAAATCATGATCAAGTAATGATGATGACACCTTAACAGTTACATCCCTCGTTAAATTTTCAAACCATTTCACTTTGAGACTACTGAATTTGAGAAGCAGCGATTTATGTCAGAATATCTTAAAATAGCTGTTTTATTATAAACATTCTTGAGCATACAAAAGAATATTTTGATACATATACTCTGGTTATCATAAATTAAGGAAATATCACAAAAATAGAGGTAACTCACCCAAAAATAAGCCAATCTCAAATTTTAATATGTTGGTAAGCAAAAGGAGCAGAACAATAAAACATTATACAAAAAAGTTGCCATGCAGTCGAAATACCTCATTTGCAAGGAGCATAAAAATGGATGACACAGAACGAGGCGGTAATTGTCGCTGCGTGTCTGAGATTAGAAATCTGGCATAACAAAATTGTAACATGACCTTCAGGCATCATTTAATCGAAGAACTGCAATGAAGAACTATTGGGAGACTAGAGGTAGGATAAAGTCAAATAGAAGTGGTTAGATCGCTGAATGTGAGTCCGTCTGTGATTCATAGATCATGGCAACAATGTCTAACTGTGGAATCAGCATCCAGGAGGTTCAGCCATGGACGGCCACAAGCTACCATGAGTGTTGATGACCGATATTTGTCATTATGCACACCGAGGAATAGAACTGCAACTCTGGTTGAATACAGATCCTCCCTTGCTGCAGGCTCCAAAAGGTTGGTATCAAGGTCAACCGTGTGTCAAAGGCTTCACAAATGTGGTCTTTATGCAAAGTGACCAGCCGTTTGCGTCCTGCTCATGTCACGCTATGGGAGGGGAGACGTTTACAGTGGGCACATCAATGGAGGGCTGTTCCTTTTTGGATGACCTAGAAAGCGATAACAGGCGTATTTTCATTTGGAGAGAACTTGGATCTTTTTTTCAACCATGAAAGAAAAGCATACAGACCAGACAGTGTCTGTGCTTGGGGTAGTATTTTTCTGGGTGGACACACAGACATCCATGTCTTTTCCCATGGAAATGTTAATGCTCCAACCTATAGAGATGACATCCTGTATGCTTATGTGCATCCTCATGCCAGGGCAATAGGTGATACTTCCATGCTACAGGATGATAATGCGAGACCAAACAAGGCTTGCATCGTGGATGCCTATCTTGAGCAAGAAACAATTCTGTGCATGCAATAACCAGCTCAATCACTGGACCTTAACTCTACTGAGCATATTTGGGATGCTGTAGGACAGCGGTCGCCAAACTTTTTGACCTCACGGACCACTAATAGGATTTTGTGAATGTTAAAATATATTAAAAATTGTGGTCTAAAAACGCAATCAATGCATCTTCAAACAAAACTTAATGTAATAAACCAAGTATATTCCACATTTTTCTGGGGAGCAGCGAAATTTTCTCGTGGACCATCATTTTGGCGACCTCTGCTCCAGGATGACACGTAGCTGCTCCCAATCACTCTCCTAGGACCTTAGCCACGCTTTTAACTGACTTGGAAGAGCAATGGCTTGCACTTCTTACAGAATTAATATGCTGCATAATTGAGAGCATCACATATTGCTGCTTGTGCTGTATTGCTTCTTGGGTCCTTCATATCTCATATTAAAAAAAAGGGTACTTTTCCTATACCAAATCCACACATCTGATTTGTTCATTGTATACATATGCTAATTTCTATAATACTATAATTGTCTCGTGATTTCTTTTTATGCTATTTTATACCTTCCAATACATTGTATAATGTTCATAAGTTTAATTAAATTTTACTCATAACTTTTTGAGTTGTCATTTTTAGTATTTTCCTTAATTTATGATAACCAGTGCATATGACATCAAAAAGTACAATATCTAGTCAAGAAACCCCAAATTACCTAGTGTAATTAACAACTAGACTATTTAAGCTCAAAATTAAAATTTCATACATATTATCTGTAAATTTATAAACTTAACAAATTTCAAGCATTTACTTTCTAAATGGAACAATGGAATCGGGTTGGGAAGGAGCACTTAGTTCTTTTGTGTGAACCTTTAACCTCCTTTCATGACATTTTAATGACTTTAAAAATGCTTTCGAATTTGCCCTCTTTAGAAAATTATTACTTGAATTAAAAATTAATTATTGTAGATCAAAATAATATAAGAATTACATTTGTGTGATAAATATAGCATTTACAGTTACAGATAAAAAGTGGATTAAAATTCTCTTGACTTTCGTAAGAGGAGTGAGCGGAGCAAGACTTTCTGAAGTAGAGTATTTAAGTTTGAAACATGCAAAACACAGTTAAAAAATTATATACTTCTAAAATATTAAAATTAATATATCATGATTGAAAATTAAATTAATATCGCTATTTTTAAATTTCATGGTGATATTTAAGGAAACAGTATTAGAGATCTCCATGGAACTTTTTAGTATCAATCATTCCATTCCACAAGAGTATTTCTTTATATGGGTACTATAATAAGAATAAAAAAGTCAAAAGAATTTCTATCAGAAACATTACAACATAATGGATGCAATACATTATTTACCTCTCTATCTCAAAATTAAGAGATGCTTTTGGTAGTTTAAACTGATCATCTTGCTTAAACCACAAGCGACACATTTTAGTATTCTGAAACAGTCAAAATAAAAATAAGAACATAGAAGAAATTATTAATTATAAAAATCATAAACTTTTTAATACAAATTGTAAGCTTACCCTAATAAGAGTAGGAAATTTTGGATTCTGTAGAACAAAGAAAAAAATCATCAATACATTTAAACCATATATTAAACACATCAAATTTAAGTATGCTGAATAATGATATACTTACATCAGGATCAATTGGAAGTAATTCAAAAGTAGAAGGTATTAATTCATTTGGTAAAGGTAACTTTAAATTTGAATGTAATTTAGCAGTTCGCCATTGCTGAAAAAAAAAATCATAAATTTCCTATTACATGATGAAATAAACGAATATTTTCAAAGGTTTTGCTGGAAATAATCAAAGCAGTTTAAGTTTAAAAAAATATATGAGACTATAAGAAATTTCCTTTAATATAACACAAAAATATAACGATGTTACAAAGTTTTCACATAACTAAGCTTCAAATAATCAACGAAAATACCGTTAAGTCCACTAACACATCCTTTTTCAATAACAGGAAAAACTACTTAAAATTATAAAGGAGCACATAGTGACAATTAACAAAAAACTAAAAAAAACTTTTTTCGTAAAATGTCAAAAATGTGATTCTCTAATACATGTATTAGAATTGTATTGCATAAGTAGTCATGGTTAAAAAAAACACTGAACAGAATTAGTAAGCAAAAAATAAACAAATGATTCATTTTATAGATTGAAAGAGAAATTTAAGTTATGCTTATAAAGAAGAATGGAAGGTTTTCTTCAAGGAGCATATTGCCAGGAGTTATTGCAAAACGAAGACTTTTTCATACATTAAAGTTTTAAATATTATTTAGAAGTAGTTTCAAATATTATATTTAGAAGTTCTTCGATTAAATTAAAACACTGACTTTCAAAATGTCTTCTTTTATGGGGTCTAATCTATACTTTGTACCATACCACTTCTCAGTTTCATGGCAGATACTTTCAAATTCTTTTCCAACTTTAGCAATACTAAAAGAAAAAAAAAATAGAAATAAAAGATTATTAATCACATACAAATTTTTTTTAAGGACTTGAAAACTAAATTCACACACACATTATTAATATAAAAAATAACTACATGAAATTACTTTACTCAAGCAACTATAAATATTCAATAACATATAACTTTTAATATGCACACTCTAAATAACTACCTAATAAAGACATACTAATTATTTCTGAAATTCTCTTTTATTGAATTCATACTTTAATGACTATCATAAATTAATGGAAAAAGAAGAATAGATAAATAGAACAGAAGTATATAACATTGCATGTGCAAAGTTTTTTGCTTTATTAAAGGCTACACACATACAGACTTCTCATTTCTACAAAACCTGAATATTTCTTCAAACATGATGTCATTACTTCATATGAGAGCAGAGTTTGTACATTGAAATCTCAAGTCAATCTATCACTTGACATTTTTATTAGGAATATGAGTGATCTAGAAGCTGCTTTTTTCTATGTGTAATAAAAGATCTTTTGAGAATAAAAATATAAAAAAAATTTCCCCCTTTTCTCTTGAAGATTCAATTTCAAATTTTACTTAAGTAAAGTTTTAAAAATTCCTATTACTAAAATTCGCATATGTTAGAACTAAATCAAAATTTTTCATTCAGTGTTTTTCTATATTACACACTAATTTTGAAACTGCTGAACATAAGTAAATTTAAAATAACTCATCTGAAATTAATCAGTGTCATCATTATGTCATAAAAAATACCAATGTAGCAATATATATGCATCATATCACTTATTTAATTTTACCGAATTTTATACATTTTAACCAGAAGACAGAATTCATCGATTTTTGAAAAAGATAATACTTTTTTCAACCAAATTATAAATCGAAGGAAAAAGCCAGATAATTAATACAAATATCTAACATAAAAAGAATAATTGAAACATATATGGAACGTAACATAAGATTACAGAAAATATGTCCATTTGTTTATTAAATATTTCACACAAAAATACGCTTCCCATTTAAAAACATGTTACAAGTCTCTGACCATTATATAATGCACAAATTATAGGGGGGGAGAAATTTTAAAATCAGATATATATCCATAATTTTATGCAATATATACAGCAGAATTTTCAAAAGTGTCCATCCCTGTAAATCTTTTATAAAATATAATTCTTTAATTATGAGCTCCTTCAAATATTTTTCTATTGGCATGTTTTAGATTAAGTCTTAACATCATATCATTTAACACAAATTGAATCATATTTTAAAAGGAATGTTTATACATATATTTAATTTAAAATATGTAAGTAAAAAGTAAAGTAAAAATATGTACAGTAAAGGGATAAAAATTCTACAACCAAAAACCATTCTAGTCCATTTTTATTTTTAAAATGGACTAGAATGTCACGTGTTTCAAAATATTAGTCTTTTACACTCATAAACATTTTCACCAACCTATAAAATAAGAATAAAATGAAAGTTTTTTTCCTCTTTTTTTCAGAAAGAATTAAAAATATAATGAATGCATTGATTTTGATTGTAGTGTATGCATTACTATTAATATGTTTGATTTCAAAGATTTTCCAAAATCACTTAAGAAAAAAAAGTATCTGATTGAATCACAGCTAAGAAAACCTATTTCCTATTCCTACATATATATTTTGATCAGTCAGCTCTTAAATCTCAGATGGTCATTTAGCAAAAAAATTTGTACTATGAATAATTTAATTTGATAGATTGGGCAATTTTATTAATTTAGTTGCAATAAAACAAATAAATCATGGAAAAAAAATAAAGCATAAGGTAAATTTGATTTAAGTCAAATAAATTTTTACTTCCTCAAGTAGAAAATTTTATGACAATTTCATTTGATATATTTTGAAAAGAAATGGCAAGATAAATTGTCCATAACAGACAATGAAAAATGATTCACAAATTGTAAAGACAGATTAAAGCAATATAATTCATAAAATCATTAAAAACAAGCAAAAGAATTCACCAGAAGGAATAATGAAAATCAAACAAAGTAAGACATTTTACACCAATACAAGTTCTAAATTATTATCATACGTCAAACAGATTTTAAGTGTTGCAGTTATTTTGTTTAGCAATAAATTGCTGATATGATAGAAAAACACTAATCTTTAATACCAAAAAAAAATTGTAATTAAATTGATAAAAAAACAGACGCATGAAAAAAAAAACTATCAATATACATACCGAATGTTATCAGGTTTTAACATATCCAATAACTTATTAATCAGATCAGGTTTGTATTCATGCAACAGATAAGGACCTGACAGTACTTCTTCAATTGGATAAAGCTAAAAGATTAGCAAAAGAATATATAAATTCAAAAGTTCCAAACTTATGTAAAAACAATAATGAGATAATGTATAATACTGAAATATATATATATACACTGCTGGCCACCATAAATGCAACACCCTGAAGGAAGCATGGAAATAACATGAAATTTACAATATGCATTAGCGCGGGGGGAGACATGCAAATGATTAGAATTTCAGCGCAGACACACAAAGCGCTACTTAAGGCTTGGAGATTTCGAGGATTTCAAGTTCGGCAATTGTGTTTTTCTTGTGGGTTTTTCAAGGAAAGATCAGTTATGCCTCGTAGAAAACAGCGATCAGCTTTTGATCAAGTATCCGAGTTCGACAGAGGAAGGATAGTGGCCTACCAAGATTGTGGATTATCTTTCAGGAAAATCTGTAGTCGTATTGGACGAAACCAAACAAATGTAATGCGGATATGTGACCGTTGGATGCAGGAGGGTATGACGGACCGACGTGGTCGATCGCATCCACACCTCAGTGCACCACTTCACGTGAGGACAGACAAATTGTACGCATGGCAGTGACGGATCGCTGAGTCACATCACGAACCATAGTACAGCACATTGAGTCTGTAACGCATCATTCAGTGTCTGCGCGTATCATTCGACGCCGTTAACAGCAGAGTGGTCTGTCCGCAAGACCTCCATTGCTTGGTCTGCACTTGACGCAGAACCACAGACGTCTCCGCCGCCAATGGTGCGATGAAAGAAGGATGTGGGCGGCAGAATGGAATGAAGTTGTCTTTACTGACTAGTCACGCATCTGTCTGCAACACCACGATGGTTGGATTCGAGTCTGGAGACACCGTGGAGAGAGGATGCTGAACAGCTGCTCTATGCACCACCACACTGGTCCTGCACCGGGTATTATGGTATGGAGCGGTATTAGATATCACTCTCGCTTTCCTCTAGCACGCATTGCCGGTACTTTCAACAGCCAGCGCTACATCTCCGAGGTGTTGGAGCCAGTTGTCCTTCCTTACCTTCAGGGCTTGGCCACAACCATATTTCAACAGGATAATGCGCGACCACTCGTGGCACGCATTGTCCAAAGGTTCTTCGTCAATCACCAGATTGAATTGCTTCCTGGCCGGCTCGCTCTCCGGATCTTTCGCTGATAGAAAGCATGTGGTCCATGGTTGCTCAACGATTGACCCAGATTACACCCCCAGCTGCCACACCAGATCAACTTTGGCAACGTGTGGAAGCTGCTTGGTCTTCTGCACCCCAAGAACACATCCAAGGTCTCTTTGAATCAATGCCGAGGCGTGTGGCAGCGGTGATCTCCAACAATGGCGGCTACTTGGCTACTGATTCTGGTAGGAACCACACTTCACAGAAGTCTATAAATTTAATCATTTGATACTTGGTCAACATGTTATCTACAAAATAAATTTTGTTGTGCTATCTCTTGTCTTTCTTGGTGTTGCATTTACGGAAGTGTATATGAGCAGGTAATGATTCTGAAAATTCAATGGCCTTCAGATTAAAGTAATCTAAGACATTTCGGGACGAAAATATATTTCGGATATTCACAAATTAGATTACGCTGACAGTATAAAAAGTTTAAGAAGAATCAACAATCTTCTGATTTTAATTTTAGTTAACTGAAATTTTCTCCTTATCAACATGAATATTCAAAATCGCATACGTAAAATTTGGTTTTTAAAAAAATAACTATCAATGACATCATAGTAAACTGTTAGAATAGAAATAAATATCCAAAATTTCCATGTAATTTTTAAGATATTTTTTTAGTTATAATCTTTTCTAATAAAATAATTTTAATAAGCAAACCGTATTGAATTTACAACCCCTCAAATTATAATTATATTTAATGCATTT
This sequence comes from Trichonephila clavipes, assembly GCA_019973935.1. Lineage (NCBI taxonomy): Eukaryota > Metazoa > Arthropoda > Arachnida > Araneae > Nephilidae > Trichonephila > Trichonephila clavipes. The sequence goes on along the minus strand of BMAU01020333.1, from coordinate 120,793 downwards.
ATCAATACAAATTTTAAAAAATAATATTGTAAAAAATGTAATTAAAACTCATGTGAAATTAAAAACGTACCTAAGATATTAATTTTAGCTCAGTGCACTTATAATTTCACTGTTAAAAATTTTTATCAGTATTTTACTCACAAATATTCTGCTAGCTAGTGAACACACATATACTTGAGGCTTTTCTCTATCTTTGAAACGAAAAGTCATTTCAGAAAGCTGCTTGCACTCTTGAAAAATCCATTCCTGTGGACCTACTTCTTTCAACATTGTTAAATATTGAAAAAGTAATGTCACAATATCATCCGTATGTTCTAAAACAACAAAAAAGCAAGAAAATTTTAAAAAATTAAGCCATACTTAATTCAAAATATACCCAAAATAAATCTTAAAAAACTGTTTAAAACTTCTGAGGAAATACACACAAACCATTTTTAACTCATAGGATTTAATGGTTTTTTTTCTTAATATAGCATTTTAATACAGTATGTGGGCTCTTGGCGATGAATCTCATAATTCTGAAGTATTTTAAAATGATGAAGACAACATATGAACTGACATTCCATTCTCTAAAGTTTTATACCATGTGAGGCTCAACATATCTAACGTACATCAGCCATTTTACATGATGACACTTTTAACAACATCAAGACTTGAACCCATGACTACACCGTAACAATGCCAATCAACATAACCACACAGGCTATCAGTCCCACAACAGGAATTTTAATTGAAAAGGGAGGGGGAAGAATGAAATATAGCCAACATCATTTTCATGAGAAAAGCAAATATATTCAAGTGACCCTTTTTCTATCAACTTAACAGATTAGAATAATCATCATTATCATGTCATAATGTCTAATTACGTTATTTTTCCATTCAATTCAGTAAAATTTTGTTTCTCGTTTAAATGGAACAAAACTCACAAAATATATCACTTCAAGAAATAGGAAATCGAAGAACAGAAAAGATTAAAATCTGTACAAATAACTTCTATTATAAACAAATAATATGCAAATTAGATTTTAAAATCTTGCTTTGTTCTTTTCATATAAATTAGGTTTAATTTCTTTATGGAATATAGCAAAGAAAAAGTAAATAAGTATCAGACGAATTTTTGTCCTCAGTGAAGTGGATTTTGACAATTTAATAATCTAAAAGTAAAATGAACATAAAAGTATTTAATACAAAATATAAAATACATTAATCTTGAACTCTTAAAAATTGAACTTATAATAAAGTAATTGTTATTCCATAGCTCATGAATAAATTTGACCTACTTTGCAAATTGCTCCTAAATTTTATAAAAAGAGAATATTGTTTTGAATTTATTTTTTATTAATACAAAAATATAAGCTACAAAAGATAGGTTTCAGGCAAAGCAGAATACAATTATTGATATACCACAAGAAATCTTAAATTTAGCATGGAAAAATGATTGTAACTTAACCTTTAACATCTTTGAATTTTGTTTTAGTTAAATAATATTACATGTACAGCTAATCTCTCCATCTAATTTAAATTTGAAAGATAAAAAAAATCGGATATATAATTTTAATTTTAAACAAGAAAACTTGTAGATACTAGTTGAATAAAAAAAAATTATGAAATGGAAAATGAGAGGAATACAAATCACGATTAATCTATATTAATTTAAAGTAAAAATACCAGGGGGAGTTATTGAAATCAATAATTATTATTTCTTACAGGACAAGGAATTTGAGCATTTTCTTCACAAAACATCTCTCTAGAAAAGACTTCTTTCCAAAGGCAAGAGAGACATTTGTTCCCAGATGCAGCACAAGAAAAGCACCAAACTGGTGCTAAATAATGTCAAAGGAGCTTCAAAATGAGATATTCTTAATTCTGCAAATTTTTAAAAATTGACTGCATTATTTTTCAAAATCCATTAATTCTGCCTTAATTATTTTACTTTTATCATTGTAAATGATTCACCATGAAATGATCGCATTCATGTGCTAAAACTTCAGGAAAAACATGAAGGCCTCTCCCCCCAATTATGGCATATATCTTGTTAGCAAGGAAATTTACGCAGGCCCTGAGCAATGAAAAATTTAGCTACAGCTTTTTTTCATTCCTGAAAGCTCTTTCAATTTACTCAATCTACTATTTTCATGAAAATGGTTCAAAAAACTGGCAAGTACCTATTTGACTCAATGGATTCTGTCTTAACATTTTCTTTTATTTCAATTGAGTTTTTAAGTTTAAAGAGAGAGAGTGAGAGAGAAGGTATATAAAATGCATACACTATAACTCTATTATTTATAATTATATATGCAGAGTTAGATTAAAATTAGCTGTAAAGGGATAAAACTTACCAAGACCTTCTTCAGTCAACATCAAGTCTACAATAAAAAATGCAAATCCTTTACAGCCTGGTTTAACTCCAGAAGCTAGACCATTCACCCAACCTAAAGAAACAAATAAATATAAAGATATATACTTGATGAAAAAATGTATATATAAATTTATTTAAAAAACAATTTTTACATGTATAGGGAAAGAAAAACACAACATCAATCCCAGTGGTAACTTTTGAGAATTTTCGAATGCATTTGTTTCTAAAACTATAAGTGGACAAAGAAAAAGAAACTTGTACAGAAATAAATATGAAATTTAAAAAAGTAATTAGTTAATAAGAATATAAAAAAAAATCAAAGAAATAATGAAAATAATTTAAGAAGCATGCAATCAACACATAATATAACTTTAACAATTTAAATATTCAACACTAAAATGACATATTAGTTTTTTCAATATTTAAGTTAAAACTTCTTTTTCAAATAAATTTAATTATTTCAAATTTTTTAGAAATTACTTTGAATGGGATAATGTACAGTTTTAAAAGGAAGATTTGTAAGCAATGATTTTTCTCCCCAAAACTACAGGTAAAGGATTATATTTAAATATTTCTAAAACGGAAACATCTCTCAAGTTCTTATACAAATCAGTTTAATTCAACTATGGATAACATAAAAATTATTGAAAGATATACACACCGCAACATAAAAAGCCAAGAACCAAGAAGGAGTTATATGAATGTGATGACAACTGGTAGTACGTGTATTAAAAAAATGCTAGTATCATAGGAATTGAATGTTTTATTTAGAAAATCCAGCTACAAGAGAAAAATAAGGAAAAACGTGTTGGCCCATCTCGGGTTCTGATCTTGCTGAATACTAACTAGCAGATATGTCTAGTGGGATTGCTTGCTATACAAGTTCCAAATGGCGAGACAGATTGGAGCGATTTAGGAGACGCCTGTTCATTAGAACCTGAACGTACTCGATTGGGTAGAGATCTGGCGATCAAATTGGCCAGGAAATTTTTAGAGAAGAACGAAGATAAGCAGTAGAAGGCAGTATCCTGTTCAAATAAAAGGAAATGCAGGGCATAGAATCTCATAGATGTATCACCATGCTATAAGGAGGTCACAGATAAGGGACTGTAAGTGCCGATTCGACGATCTTTTTGTCGTCCCTCTCGGTCAACCACTATTTTCTCGACACTCTGTATAACCATAGTTTACTCATTTCTGCAAACAATCTTGATTGGTAGCATCATTGCGACCAAATTTCGGGCGATCCTGCGACTGGACCATGCTTTAAAATATTAGTTTAGGTGCGATACAGAAGTCATGTCTACATATAGAAAAAACGACATTGTTATAGGTAAGTAAAGTTTTTTGAATATATTGTTTTTTCTCATTTTATATCAAAAAATGCAACTTAATTTTATTTCCTTTTCATAGTACGAACGCTGAAAACAAATTTTAACATATTGTTACGAATTTTGTGTAAATAGTGTAAATAATTTGTATTTGAGTGTTTAATGCATTTATATTACTCTATGTTATATTTATTTCATGTTAAAATTGTACTATTCACAAGCAGTGCCGCCCCTTACTTTATAATGGCGATTCAATGAGAACTTGGCGAAATCTTGGCGGTAGAGCCAAGTTGGCATAATTTTTGGCGACCATTTTGGCGTCATTGGCGAATTCGGAACCCTCTGGAATCTTCTAGAAAGTAGTAGATTTCTCCACTAGTGCCACGTTCAATGAAACGAGCGGTTATATTTCTAAAAGTTTCTGTCGCGCATATAAAAAGTGGCCGCGGTAGCCGAGTGGTATAGGTATCTGATCGTGGCTTGCCTTGTCACGAGTTCGAGCCCAGTAAAAAACCCGCCGTGTAGGGCAGCGATGCACGTTAAATCTGTCGAGAGCTGAAACGTCCTCCCGTTGGTGTGGTGTGGTAGTTAGGAAAGGGGGGTGCCAGCTCAGGTGTCGTCCACGTCACTTGACCGTGGTTCAAAATTACGTGGTCCGTCGCCAAAAGCCCTCGTGTAGCTGAACAGTGCGACGTTAATATTCAATCAATCAATCATCGCGCATATAAAAGGATGCTCGCCGGTAGGGCGAGCGAGTAGTGAGGATTGTTTTGACTAGCGATTAGCTCGGCTGTGCTTGTGAATAATCTTTACTTACGTGTATTTTTTAAACACGGTTTATTGTGTTTGATTGCTGTTGAAGGTGTGAAGACCTTCGGATATTTACCCTGTGAATATTGCTGCTGAATCCTGTATTTAAAGGATTGGATTCTTGATAATAAATTCGCATCGCTCTTAAAGAACTGGTTATTTTTTCTTTGTGATTGTTTTTGCATAAAATCCTCGAACCTCAGATCTACGTAACAATATATTTTAATTCAAGTGATACCCCACATTAAAAAAAATTACTTCTTAATATGTATTTTTCTTCAAAATTATGCTTCCAAAAACGTAGTTGGATAGCTCATAACTTTAAAAAGGTCCATCACCTCAATACTTCCATATTGTTTATTTTTGACAAAATAAACAATTTAAGCAAAAATCACACACATTGAGCAAACTTTTTATTGGTAGGCTGGTTCAACTAACGTGTGACAAAAAGATGCACAGGTCACAGACAATTCTAACTAACTAGTGACTCAACTTTTTAAATTCAACATCACCCAACTTGTGAGGATTTTGAAGCTCAGTTAAACTTCTCTCGTTATTCATCAATACAATCTTCATGTTACTAAAACTTGAATCCACGAGTCAATTTAGATTCTTTTTTACCATGATGCTAATGATCTTAATCATAAGACCACAGTTGACCTAGATAATTAAATCACTGAGAGACAACCAATGTAAGTCACACAATACAATCCCACCAGTAAAAGGGTTTGCTTTGTGAAACTTCTCTGGCAGACACTCATACTTGTAAACAGGCAGGTGACATATTAAAAATATTCAAGTCCTAATCTTTCCATGAGCGAAATTTTGTTATGCATTTCTCAAATGTAATTCTAAAAATTTGAAAGAGCCTGAGTCTACAGACCTATAGTATATATTTGACAAAATAAAGATATAAGGACCTAACAGGTTAAGAAAGAGTTTACACAGATTAGAGGCAATCAAGATATGCGAGATGCCTGGTAATGTCATGTTGCAAAATAATCCCTTGATGATGCGCATGAAGGGTAACTTAAATAATTGCAAAATATCATCACTATCTTGCTGAACTATCCAAGTTGTTAGCAGGACCTAAGGAATTACCAGCTATAATACAAGTTCTACCCTACATTGAGACACAATGTGTAATTGTTATGTGATTCTACAAAACCAAATCTGCTTAGAAGTGCTCTCTCAAATTCCTCTACTTGTGGATAGGATAATCACTTCAAGAATTAAGTAGGTTTCATGCAAGTTTGTTGCTAACCTTGATGATGAACATAGCAGCATTTCAAGTGAGAAATGAATATAATTTTACCTCAGTCAAATTGGCATGAAATGACAGAAAATACAATAGATATTAAGAAAAAAGTTGCACCATGCTATGATACTGAACAATGATGCTGCTGGATCCCTTAAAACCAGTCACACAATCAGCTAATTTTCTCTAATATTTGTATATGTTGGCCTTCTAGGACATTCATCTTGCCAATGTGAAGTACAACTAACTGATTTAATAAGGCATAATCATTCACACAAAGGAGAACAGAATATGATTTCTGTTTATTATTAACTCAGCAGTTGAAATCCATGCTGTTATCAATATTCATATTCATTGGTCAATAAAATTTTTCCCTCTGCAAAATCGAAGGATAAAGAAATCTTATGGATATACCAAAATAATGTTTTGTCCTTTTCTTTTCCTTTCTCTGCAAAAATTGTATTCTGAGTGTTTTTTTAAAAATATATAAATGATATTGGGTCAGAATATTCACTCTTCTGTATATCATAACATTGTGCTTAGTTCTACAGACATAAATATTTTCATTATTACCATTATCTCTGAGAGAAAAAAAAAAAATTTAAAAGACATAAATTTTAAAAATTCACTTAAATTTTGCTCTTCATTGCTTAAGAAATTTAATTTAAACCTTATAATAAATTAAGTTTTAGAAAGCTTTATTATAAGTTAAAAGGGTTATGTAAGGATTAAACTACTAAAAAACAGATTGGCTAAAAATTGAAAAATACTGCCAATGAATTTCTATTAATACTTCAAGCATTTTACTACAATGATGTAAAAAATGTAATGCCTTTTAGTTAATCTTTTTAAAACAAAGTATGCATGAAAATAAGAAAGTCATTTGTAAGCTCACCTAATGATTTCAATTCAGATAGTAAACTTCCAGGACCTTCATGACCAATAAGATGTCCTAAGTATGAACCAGTCTGTAAAAGATATGTATACATATTTCCTTCAATATAATTTGAAAATTTTTAAAACTTTATGGTTAAAATATTTTTCACTAAAAGCAATAATGTTGAAAAGTTAACTTACATTACAGCGGTATTCTTTACGCAAATCAGGAATAGGAAAAGAAATATTTAAAGTTCTGATATCTTTTACTGGAACAACATAGCCTTCCAGCTACAAGAGAAAACAAGTTATCTGAGTTTGTTTGTAACAGAAGATCAACTTAAATCTTTAAAGTATATAAATAATCTATGTCATAATGCTACGGATAACAAATAAAAAGAATTTTTAACAAATGCGAACAAAGGAAATAAAAATTCAAATTAAAAGGTAGAGTGCATACATTGAACCAGTGGCGCACACAAGGGGGGTTCGGACTCCCCAAAGCCCTTGATTTTTTTTTTCTGATTGATTATAATTCTAAGTATATAGTACGTAAAATTTAATTAATTACTTGCTATTAATGATTAACTTTATTAATTAATGCTAATTATTTATCCAAAAATTAGTTTTTTACTGTGTTTTGTTCCCGAAAATCGACAAAATCAAAAGGAGCATGATACAAGAATAGTAAACTTTCAACCCCTGACTCCCCCCTTGAAAAATTCCTGTGTGTGTTACTGCATTGAACTAATGTAAGATATTTTATTTTGAACTTTTATTTTGAACTATCTAAATCACAATTACTCTAATTAATAACCTTTGAGAAGTGACAATGAAAGAGCAAAATATCATTTAACAGAATTGCTGTAATTATAACATGACAAAAGCATTATACATACAAGAAATGTAGGCAAGCACAAATTTACGCCAGTCTAGACCCAAAAACAAACTGATGTTAAAACACATTCAGATGATCTGTCACAGCCACCTTCACTTCAGTTCCAACAATAAATTGCAAGGAATTTTAAAAATTAGAATATTTAATACTTATATAATATTGTTTCTAAATTGAGGACAAAGATCTACACAAAAGAGTTCAATAAAACTAGTTACGACTAACTCCCAGAAGATTAATGTTAGATTCCACACACAGTGTTATGCATACAACCTTCCATGGAGACAGAAAATGGCTGCGATCTTTACAGAAAAATTTCGAACTATTTAGATGTTTAATTCAGAGACTCGTTAAAGCTATACCTTTCCCTAAATATACATACATATATAGTATTTTTTAATGCTTTCAGATAAAAAAAATCGTTCAATATTGTATTACAAAAGTTAAAAATATATTTTGACTTAACTGGAATCAATGTCTTATTACCTCAGTTAAAATATGCAAAATTTCAAATACACACTAGCATTTATTTTAAATGAAATTCTATGCAGAAAATTTTTTTGTAATAAAACAATTATTTATCTGAAATTCTCCAATTACTAATGCTTATGTGCATAAAATGTAAATATATGTCTGTATCATCATATAACAATTTTAAAACTTTGCAAATAATTAATAAAATAATTTTATCTCAAAATGATGATGAGATATAAGTGATGTTTGGCGTTTCAGAGTATAAACGCTTTTATAAATGAAAATTCATTAATATTAAATACATATTTTTTACAAAAATATGCAACATCTTTTACCAAAAATTTAAATTAGCCTACATAAAGTTGGCCCTATTTAACTGCACTCGAAATAAGTATAATGAAATGTCTTTCGTTTCTTACAACTGCAACATGTATTACAAAATAATTCCTATACATTATCCAAATTATTTTGATAAATGGTACAGTTTATATAATACAGTTTTTATATAATACAGATTCTTATAATATAGGGGGGAAAAGTAATGTGTATTCAAAGGAGTACAGCTTACTTTTAAATAATCGGAATCAAAAGGATGTTTTGTCCACTCAGGAATTTCAACATTCTTATTTGCAACTTTTGAAAATAGAGGAACAACCATATCCATTAATTCTTCTATGCTTTCTAAAATATAAATATAACACTAAATCAGCATATGAAGAGTGAATCCATAAACTGTTATGAGTGTGTTCTATTTACCTCAGGGTAATATTTGTTTAAAAAAATGTTTTAATAATTTCGTGTCTGAGAGTCAAATGCTTTCAAGACCATTATCCTCAGTAATGAAGCTATGTTTTATGCAATACATTTGCTCATCTCTGGAACAAGCTGGATAGAGCTTTAATGACTTACTTTCTCCTTTCTAATCTCGTTTTTAAACCAATGTTCATCATTAAACCTCTACAAATCTGGAGTTTTGCTAGATCCTCAACAGTCAGTTCATTTTATTACAACAATATAAGCATTTCACTGCTTTTAATTTAAGGGAAAAAGTAAAGTGCCATAGATGTATTACTGATAACACATGTTATGAAAACATCTAATGCCATATTATTTGAAACGATTCTTCATAGTCATAGAAATTAATTTCGTTCACTAGTAAGAGAGTGAATTAATTTTGGAAGTCATATATGAAATTCCTTTACACATTCATAAATTCGTTTGATATTACCAGTTGAAACGAAATGAACTTTGTTCCAACTGCATATGAACATCACTTGAGCACATTTCTGAGTTCAACCGAGGAAGAATTATTGCACATAGATAATGATGACTATTCATCCATAAAACTGTGATGTGTCGTATATAACCAAGAAATTATGCTGTGGATCAGAAACGGATGGATGCAGACAGATACAATTGTCTGAAGGCACTGGCAGCACCAGCCTCATTGCACTTGTTATAAGTGATGATACGTTACTGCATATATGGCAGTAACGGATCGCTGAGTTACAACAGGAAAAATATCCCAACAAAACAGTCTGTCCTCATGTACGATTCAATGTCCTTCACTGCACAATGTAATATCCACAAAGCATCCATCACTGTGATTATCATTGTCTCAGAACTGTATAAACCTATGCATTCCGTAATAATGTACTGAACAGTAAACATGGACAACTGAATGAAAAATTATTTTTTGCAGATGAATTATGCTTCAGCCTGCATTTTACGACGGTCAGATTAGAGTCTGGAGACATCATTAAGATATAGCTTAAATGTTGCTTTTGCTCTGCCACAATAGTCTGGCATCCAGTATTACGGTTTTCAGGAAGTATTGGATATTACTCCCACATTCGCCTAGAAAGCTATACCTATACTATGAACAACCAATATTATATCTCCCAGGATTTGTAGCCTGTTGTCCTCCCATACCTTCAGAATTTGCATGCAACAACAATTGAACAGGATAATACGAAATCACATGTAGCACACAATGTTCAAAATTCCTTCAACCAGCAGAATTCATTGCTGCTTTGAGTTACCACTTCTGATCTATTATTGCCTATGAAAAATGTCTCTTTGATTATTGTAGTATATCTGGCCCAGCACATATCACTAGCTATTACACCAGATCAACTTTGGAAATATGTGGAGGCAGCCTACTTTACCAGACTCTGACATTCAATTCCGAGTCATGCAGCAAAGGCAATTGCTAGCCATGATGCAAAATGTAACTACTGATTTTATCATCTTCCTCATCTCGTAGAAGAATGCATTTTCAATCATTTCACATTTTTACTGTGTATTAACTCTCTAATAAATTTGGCTGTGTTTTTGATGCATGCTATTTCGATGGCAAGCAATGCACATTACGTTTCAGAACGTTTTTAGTGTTAGATGAAATTTTAACTTTTTCAAAAAAATATGGTTAAAACCAGAAATGAATTTCATGATGAGTTTTGAAAACTATGAATGGCAAGAGGACACAATGACAAATGACGATTTCTCTTGATTTTTCTGAAGCAAAAACGGCTCAAAATGATGTCGAAACAGATCTCTCAATAAAGCTATATTATATTTATAACCTTATAAAATAATAACAAAAAATATAAATAACACATTTAAGATATTAGTTAAATAAGATAAATGAAAATGATAAACTATATTTCCATTACTTTAAGCTTAAATCACAATCAACTATTTACCTTTGCCAAAAACAACTAAGGCCATTACATTAGCTGAGTAATATTTTTCATGAAATTTAAGAAGCTCATCCCGAATGTTGATTCCTTTGGCTTTCGGCTGGATACTCAATGTTTCGAGGTTGCCTTCAAAAATAAAACTCAAGTTGTTATATACACATTACTAAAATAATAATCAAATATTGGTTGTAACAGCTTTCTCTTTCAATTAATAAACTAATGAAATCATTTGCAGTAATGTAATTCCATAGTTATATACTATAATTTGTCCAAATATAAGCAACATATTCCGAAATGTTGCATATCCTTATCTAAATGTCATGTGATTTCAAATGGAAAATAATCATTTATTATTAAAAACCAGGCCTTAGAAAACTGTAAATGAAATAAGAAGTTCCAATTTATTGATTAAGTACAAAGGAAATTCAAACAAAACTATAAAAACGCTTTTCAAATGCAATCCGGAAACCATGATTGATAAAGTATGAATACTTTTACACAAGTAACATAATTGTCATAACTTTTTTGGATTGGAAATACGCAAATCTCAAATGTAAAAAATTCTAGTTACTTCAGAAAATTCAAAAACACATTTAAAAATTTTGTCTTTTCAAAACATTAAAAACAGTACTTCACTCAAGAAAACTTAACTTTTAAACTCAAGTCTATCATGCAAAAAAATACTGTTAGAGTATTATTATTATTTATTTTTTTTGATAATTTAATATTCACTTATTAACTTCTAAATTCGGATAAAATATGCAGAATATGAACACGAGTAAAGCAGGCACAATGGTACAAAGATTAGCAAAATGTGCTACGAAACACAAATTAAATAAGAGATTAACTTAAGGATTATCTCAATTTCATAAAATTGTTGATTAAATATGAAAAGAAATGAAATAACTGTTTATACAATTTTTAAACACAGAAAAAATCTAACCTGTTCCAAATTTACTGTAATCATGCTCTGGATTACAGGTAGCTTTCTCCAACTGAATAAGACGCCATGAATCTATTTGAATATTCTTTTCATGTTCTGAATCCACTGCATTTACTTCACGTTCAGTTGCTTTTTCAGTAAACAAAGGGCACAAGAAAAACTGAGAAAACCTTATGGAACAAAAAAGGAAACAAAGAAAAGTATAAGATTTAATAATAAAGAAAAAAATATTGAGAGATCATTTTGATAATGATGCAAACAATGGATCTCTTTATTGTTTTATCACTTGTTTGATTTAGTCAAAGACATTTTCACTTTGATTATTAAAATAAATTAATTCAATAAGTCTTTCTTTTTATTGCTATAACTATGAAAGAAATAATTACTGTAAAATCCGGTGAATAACGCGCACTTTTAACACAAAAAATAAGATCGAAATTTACGGGTGTGCGTTATATGCTGGGTATAAAAATGAGAGCAGGGCCGGCGCTAGCAGTTTCGCCGCCCCGGGCAAAGAGGAAAAATGCCGCCCTTTTATAACAAAAATTAAAAGAAATAACCTAAACCCTTTCCATGCTTAGTGGTAAAACAAAACGAGAGCAAAAAAAATTGCTATCACTAATGTTGAAGTTTTGGTTAGCAAAAAAAATACTAATTTATTAATTTATGTTTTTGGCACTAAATTAAAATTAGGGTTGCACACAAAAAAAGTCATTTCTAGTGTATAATTATAAAATACAGATATTAACAAAATACTTAAACAAATTATAGAACCACTAAGTAAGTTTTAAAACTTAATTACATATTAAAAATACACTTAAACAAAGAGTTAAACGTAAAAGTGTTTCTTTTTCACTTTTAATTCTGAGATTTTTTTATAATTTTTTTAACACTAATTTCTTCAGCCAGTTCTTGTTCAATGGCTATTGTTGTCAAGCCGTTTAGCCGATCCTCGGGAGTCGTGGAGCGTAAAATTTTTTTAATTAATTTTAATTTGGAGAAACTCCTTTCTCCCCTTTCCATACTTATTGGGTGAGTAAGCAATATCCTTATGACTATACCGAGATCTGGAGCAAAATTCAGGTTCTATATGAATTTTAAAATCTCGATTGGGCTTTCATTTTTATTTAGCAAAGCCTAAACTGCTACTATCTCGTCTGCCAGGTCCAGCACGTTTATATCCGATGAATTCCCATCAGTTAACACTGTTTCTAGATTTTTACAATACTTTAGTTCGTCGTTTTGAGAAGTATCTTTTAAATCACAAATATTGTATAAAAATTGGAAATAGTTGCTGTGGGTACTGATCAAATCAAACCTGGATTCAAGTGCATTGATAGCTTTATCTAATGTGAAAAATAAAACTCTGTCTTATATTTCAAAGTAGGATCTTCTATCGGATCTTCTCGTACCTCATAGTCGAAATTAACATTCTTTCTTCGAACTCTATGACGTGGCTGGGTGAGCTCAAAATTAGCCGGTATGTCAATTTCGTAAGCGAATTCTCGAGCGTCGCAAAGCATTTCATTTAAGGCTGCGTCCAATCTAAGATCCTTGAAAAAATCTTTACGATTTTTCAGGAACTCCATAGCAGATGGCAAATCATAGTCTTCTGTTTGCAAGAGAGCTTACTTATAGGATTGATACAATTTAAGATTTTGTGCCAACTTACAACACAGCATAAGAACTTAAATTGTTTAACACAACTTAATAGTCCAAAAGCCTCAACTCTTATAGAGTTGTCAATCTTCGAATTATTACAAACAGCAAGTAAAAAGCACCGTATATCCCTCCTACTTGATACCTTAGTGGTTTTAATGCATCTATTCGGCTTTCTCAACGAATTTTGTTTGAAATCATTTATCTACTTTATAATTTTTTACTTTATCATATTTTTATTTCTGTAATGCACATTTTGCTTCCTCTTTAATTAAATAGTTTTATACCAAGAACACGCACACAACGAAAAAAAATAGTACTTATATTCTTCCACATTAATTATTGTTCTGAAATAATAAAATTTTAATTAAATCCTTTTCCTGTTGTTTTTTATAAGAAACTTCTGTCATAAATTTGACATTCTTATTGTTGAATTTTCTAAAGATTTTAAATATTGCTATAGATTGGAACCTATTGTTACTAGAATTTTTTCTTAAATATACATACTAACGCTTTTAAACCTTTTCACAATCAGGAAAAACACATTTTAAAGGATTTTTGAGAAATATAATAGTAAAATGAAATAGTAAATAAAAACTATTGCACACTGAAAACATCGATTTTTTAATTTTTAGTGCACCAGTGTTCTACGGGACACTGATTAAGAGCCACTCGTTTATGTCTTTGATGAGTGGTTATGTTCTTAAGTATTTTATATTTGTATTCATTGCAATTAAACGATTGAGAATTAAAGCCTTTATGTATTAATCACAAATAAAACATAGTTTAATAAGATTGAAACTTAATTTTAAAAATGCTTTGGAAGTTATTCAGGATTCAAGTCATTGTTGTCTGCTTAGCTTCTAATTCTATATTACTTAGATATCACTATGTATTCAGATTAATTATCTATTTAATAATCGTCCTTCTAAATTTAAAATTCACGCCTGAAATTTTGCAATTTATTTATCTAAAGGATGTTTTTGCATTGAATTTGTATTTTTTAAAATATTTGTATTTTTTTTTGGTTTAAAATCTTATAAAGTCTTTTAAATGTTTCCTTAACATTCTTCCATATTAAACTGCAGATAATTTATTAACTCAATTTTTAAATTTTTTGAAATATGCATTATGATGAAATTTATTAGTAGCATACAGAACTGTTTTACAATATATTTTAAAGGTATTTTATACATTTTTTTATGTATTTTTATAAATAATTATACACATAATATATATAATTAAGTATACATATAATATTTATAATTAATTATACATGTAGTATATATAATTAATTATACACAAAATTAATTATTAGACTGCATTAAATATTCCTTCAAATTGTCCATGTAAAACAGAGGTTCCCAAACTTTTTTGTCTCATATACTCCTTGCCCTGTTTTTCGGTATAGGGTAGACCCCTGCTTAATTAATATCGAATTTTTGCAAATTTATCACCTTAAATGTCTTTTTAACACAGCTAGTACTACTATTACTACTTTAAGAGAATTAAATTTATAACTGATGAAGTATAGAGTTAAAAGTTTAAAAAGCATATGTTAATTAATTAAATTAAAAGTTAATTAATATATAAAAAAAAGTTAAATAAAACAACCAAGCAACATACAATTGATTTTAATGAGAGGGTTGAATCTGGCGCTACAATAACAAATTTTCTACATTTAGTATCAATCTTGTCAGGTTTAACCTTATGTATCCTCTGTTAGTAGTGTCCAATTTCTTTTTTTGTTTTGGAGATAGGTAACTGCCTGAAACTTTTCACAAGGAAAAATAATTAAAAACTTCCTCACGATATTCCATAATTCTGGGCAAATAACAGGTTTGCTTTTTTAAAGCCAAAATTGCAGGAATCCATTTCTAAATTTTAAAATCTTCATTGGTGCATATCATGATCAGTTACCTTTGTCATATGACATTTTTTTCCCAATGTGACCATGTAAATTCATTGCCTACTGTGGTATTACCATAGTCAAAGCATTCTCAAAATTGGTTTAAAATCTCAATAAAAGGCAGTTAAATGTTGAACGTAGGTTAAAACGTACTGGCAGATTGTCTGGTTTAATTTGAGAAAATTCCAGACCTCTCCAGTATTATACTTCTTTAGTTTAACTCTGGAAAAAAAACTCTGAGATGGTCAGTGTTTTTAAAAAAATTTATGCTGTCACCTTGTACGGGCAAATTAATGTCATTAAATTAAATTTAGTAAATACATCTGCTAAATAAGTAAAATTTGGTTTCCAATTGATTAAATTTTCTTTGAAAATTGAACTCACGATCTAGTTTAATGAGAGCCAATATCACTTGGACCCCCACTTACACCTCATTAACCCCCAAATTATTTTTTTGCTGACGTGGACCCCCTTGCAGGTCGTCATAGACCACTTTGGGAATCACTGGTGTAAAAGATCTTAATTAAAAAGGTAGCTTGAAAATTCCTCTTAAAATGGCAATAGCATGTACTATATATATATATTGTTCAAGTTTTAATAATTTAATCTTACAAAAGAATATATATATATATAATATAATAGTCTTAGTCTTAGAATAGATTAGAAAAATTATGCATTTATTTCACATGTTACATTCAATAAAAAGAAGTGTCTATATAAGTAAAATTAACTTATTTTTTTCTTTTAAAATTCTTTTAACAGTTTGAAACAATATAAATTAAATATTTAGCAATTACAGACTAGTTCATTTATTATTAAACAAAACTATCACAATATATTATGATTACAAAACAAAATCATCATAATAAGTATAACTACGTTGTATTTCAATTTCGAGCTATTGCTGTTAGGATCCTTTATGTATGGTAAATAATTAATGAAAGTACTCAAAAGCTCATTAATGTTTTGCATTTTAAATGACCTACTATCGTCCTTTATAAGCGACTAAGGAAGTTATTTTTATACGAGAGGCAAATAATATTTTTTTCATTTGAATAACAATGTCAATCGAAAACGTTTTAAGAAGATTACGGTACATTCAAGCTACGATAACACACATATTTAAAAATGTTAATCAATGTGAAAATATTCTACGAAACTGATGACATTAATATTTACGTATAAATAAATAAATAAATAAAAAATAAAAAAGCGCAAATGTAGCAAAATAATTTTTTCTTTTCACTTTATCTTACGCGATGATCAAAATTCCTGGGCATTAAAAATCTAAAAAAAGAATTTGAAAATGAAAATATTGTTACCTTTTTTGTTGTCCTACTTTGTTTTGTCTGTTTAAGCACAGGAAACTAAAAGAATTAGTTCGGAAGTCAAATTGACACAAGATTCCCTCAGTTTTCTTCGAAAAAGGGTCTTTTTCTCAGGGTCATCTTGCCCCTTTCTTTTCATTCATAAAACTTGACCGTGCTTTTCATCACTTTTGTTGAAACTAATCTCTGCCAAAATCTATCTCTTTCAATAGTACCCGAATTCACGTATACAAAACAGTAACAGTTATAGGAAATTAGTTGAAAGAGAAGAAACCGGATGCCGAAATTCTTCTTTATCACCTCCTCTCCCTTCCCCCATGGGACCAGCGTTGGGAAAAACGGCTTTAAATACTAATGAATACTCGTTAAAAAAAAGTGAATATTTTGCATACACATTTTAAATTTTTTCCCTTCAAATTTTTATTCTGACTCGTTTATTTTCCTCATAAACTAGTTAATTTTACAGCCAGTTTGCCGCCCCGGGCAGGGGCCCGGCTTGTCCCCCCCTAGCGCCGACCCTGATGAGAGCTTTAAAAATAAAAAAAAAGATTAGCATAGAAAAAAATTAATTCCATTACATATCTAAATAATCTAATTTATTTAAAAGAAATGACATTTCTTATGAAAAAAGATTGTAGTTAGAGAAATATGTTAATATTTTTTCTAAAACTTGGAATATAACACCGCGAAAAAATTACTTTAAAACATAAGAGCATTGTGCCTATTTCAGATTCCTTCACAAAAGGGGGGATAACTAAAAATTGCAGCTTGAAAGTACAGGTGCACGTTATATGCCGGATTTTATGGTATGTGAATTAAATCTCTTAACAAGTGTAATTAAAAATCTTATATCGTTGATAAATTTAAAAATGAAAGTTGTCCATCTTTATTAGTTTTTGGCTTAGAATTGTTATATGTTCAAGCTTAATTCTTGTGGGAATGACATTGATTGCTGGTGGGAATATTTAAGTTACAAAGAAATCAAAGACATTCTTTTTTATATGCTCTTTTAGATGCCACTTAAATACACCCTAACCTAACTCAATTAGAGCATATATAAACATAAAATAGGAAATGTACCGTCTTATATAACACCAACATAAAGAAATTCAAAACTGTTTGGATTCCTAGAATAGTACATTAGTTTTCAGGAATATACAATATCAGATATAATTATGAAAAAAGAAGGTTATTTTACAAGCTTTTATTTAACTTGTAATGTAATTTGTTCGGGTGGAATTTTGCAACTCAATTTTGAAGCTGATATCTTCAACTGATTGAGCTGAAATTTTGCATACACGTATACTTTGGATGACAATGCATGTTATGTGTGTGACCATTTATATTCCAATATAGCAATTAGTTAAAAAGATATTAATTAAAAACCTTTTACCCCTGTTAGCTTTTTATTTTTTCGAGCAGCTTATCGGATTGCGCTTAAAGAAGTTCCGATTTTTCGACTTTTTTTTAAAAAACCATCTTATTCTTTCTATCAAACCGAGGCAAAAAAAATAATTACATAATCGGAAAGATCATTTATTTCGCCACGAAACGGTATAATTCTTTTTAAAAAATAATATTTTCTTTTTATGATTTTTTTTCTAAAATGAGTCAAAATCGATGAGTTTTCATGAAAATAACTTCTAAATCATTCTGTATGAATTTTTTTCGTGTTAATGAATCATTATTCTGCACTAAGAAAGTTCAGGCTTTCCTCTTTTAGAATCAATCATTTAAAAAATAAAATGCCGAAAACTTTTTCTTGCGATTTTTCAAAAAATACTCAAATTTTTAATAAAACATTTAAAAACTTCGTCATTTTTAAAGAAAATCGCACGAAACTTTTTTATGTTTGTAGAATATTATCCAAATTCTGCACAAAGATTGAAAAAAAAAATTGGTTTAAAATTGCGGATTAAATTTTTTTGTGTGTGTGTTTTTCGTTTTTAATATATTATAGTAAAAGATAAAAAAAAAAAAAAAAAGAGTTAATATTTTGATTAATTTTGCTTTGTCCAATGTTGTTTTGGTCTTACAGTGTTTATCCCCTGCTCCATTATCCTCTTGTTGCGGCCCGAGAGAAATATCTATCATATGTACGTGGCTTGGCAGGAAAAAAGATTGAGTACCCCTGAACTAGCCTGTTCAAAACTAACCGTCAAACCACCTTGCAACAATGATGTATTGAATGAGATGAACAGACTGAAAAACATGTCCAACGATAGCTAAAAAGTAGAAAAACTTTTTGAAAAACAAGCTTTTATTTAAATGCTCTAAAAAGAATAAAATAAATCTTTCTTTTAAAACTTTTTTTTTTTTTGCTATCAACTTATAACGTCATTACACAATTTATGACATAAAAGCTTATCGCGAGACTTACCTGTGTAGATAAAAAAGCAAATTAAATAACTTTTTTTCTGATTGATTTTAATTTTTAAAATTTTCAAACTAAGTAAATACGAGTACTTAAATCTCGCGACAAGCTTTTATATGATAAATTGTGTGATGACGTTATAAGTTGATAGCAAAAAAAAGTTTTAAAAGAAAAGTTTATTTTATTCTTTTTAGAGCATTTAAATAAAAGCTTGTTTTTTAAAAAAGTTTTTTTACTTTTAATTTATTATTTAAAATTCTTAATCTCAAAATTAAATCAGTAGCAAAATTTTCTTTTACCGAAAGAAAGGGGGAAAAAAACCCATTATCAAAGAATGGATACCTACTCATAAAATAAGTAAAGTAACTCCCCTCCCCAGTAACGTAATTATACGTTTTTAGATCTATAGTATTTTACTAATTATTAAAGATCCTAATTTTTGCGTAGTTAATGCTTTGGTTAATACTGAAAATGAAAACCGATGAAATTATTGTAATAACCTCATTATAATAATTTTCATAAGATTATCAAAATACTTATTTTAAATTTGGCAGTTTTCCAAAAATGTAAATTAATTAGAATTATTAATAATTCTGCTATTTTTTCTGTAAGTTGTTTTGGCAACCCACATCTGTTTTTCTCATACGTTTTAGCAATTTTGTGTTATCGTTATTTGGGGACGCGTTACCTGCGTGTGTCACCTATTACATGTCATGCAATGCAATTTGTCTCTGTTTTGAGATTAAACATTTAGCATAGTAAATCTTAAAATATTTTATGGGTCTAGGTTACATTACAAATAACGCTGTTAAAATATAATTTATTTATTACATTTTTCTTTAGAATGTTTCGCTATTGATATACACGAGGTGAGCTAGGCGTGTTGGTATGGCTGGCGTTGATATTTTTACAATCTATAATTCAATGTGGTCAAAACGATTCTTAGTAGAAGTTCGACAACTGTACTCTTCAAGAATGATGAAGTGAAAATAAGTGATCAGAGATGATGCACTAGCGATGTTTACCACATTGTTAGCAATGGAATTGCTTAACTCCCGATTACTAAAAGTTGTCTTTGGTCAAAAGAAAAGCTTTTTTTTTTAAATTGAACTCTGACTTTAACAAATGCTATAGTTCAATATAATTCAGCAGTTGAAAATGTAACACAATGAAACTGTGTTGTGTTGATGTTAATCCTTCAGAGACTGACAAAATCAGACAAAATTCATTAGACCTCTTACAAAATTGAGCAAAAGTATGAGATCTGTAAAGATATCTTTTCTAGAGTGAAGATATGCTCGAGGGAAGAATGGTGATACTGTCCCTTGGCACAGACCGAGAAAATATTTTTTTTTCTCGGAGAACGAGTACTTTCTGTTATACCAGGTCCAATCCTAGCAGGTGTGCAGATCTGGCGGGCGGCCAAAGTAAGGAGCGGCAACAGGCCGCATATAGTTCTATATCAGGCAAAGTTCTTCATGAATTTTTCAAAATAAAACTTACAATAAGTCAAATAAATATGCTGAATTTTAAATAGTCATTGAAAAATCCTGATAACATAGCATAATTTAAGAAAAATAGAATGTCAGTGCATAGTGTGTTCCATTGTCCATTAATGTATACTCTTTACATACACCCTTCCTTTGATGCAACATTTGGCGGCAGAGCCGGCAATACTACAATTTAAAAGGTTTTCCTACTTATCGGCGGCGCATTGTGGATGGATGCTTAACTAAGATGTTTCAAAAATGATTTTTGAGAGAGTTGCTTTACGAAAATATCTAATACAATTAATATAACATAAGATATAGGAATGTTTAAATTCAATATGCATTTGGGGAAATTAAAAGTTTTCAATTGAATAATAGCCTTACAATTAGAAAAAAAATACAGGAAAACAGTGATTTTTGTGTCTATTTGTATTTTTATTAATGTTTTACTTTTTATTCTTACACAGGTAGACGAGTTTATAACGTCAACGTTAAGAGCATTAGTTAAAATATAAAAAGTTTTCTAGAGGGGCGGTACATTGGGCCTTTGCATGGGGGCGTACAGCCGACACCCTAAGCTCGGTCTTGATGTTACTACAGGTACACTTGAGGGTAGAAGACAGACGGGGTTGATTAGCCACATATCAATGATAAGTGGTGGACACTCTACACTTCATCAAATTGATATTTCTTTTCAGCGAGAGTTCGAGAACGGTAAGGGCGGAAGAGGAGAGAGTCTCCTTTGCTAGTTAGTCTGCCGTAAAAATCGACATGAGATCATATCCAGGGAAAATGGATAACGTGGTGCAACGATTAAGTTTCAGCTTGTGTAGGATAGAAAAACTGGTTTTGCCGCCAACAAGAAATTAATTGTCAAGACATTGGAGCGAGTTGCGACCATTGGTAAGAATCCAAAGATTATTAGAGATCTTGGCTAGAATAGCCTTGATATACATATATCGCAGGGAAATAATGAAATCAGGGATTTGATCAAATCCCTAAGGTATATGATCAATTCATGGAAGATGTTAAAATAACATGTCTTTAAGTCATTTCCCTCAACGAAGTAAGTGATTTGATCAAATCCCTGCCCTAATTCAGTTAAAAGATGAAATATGAACATCAGAAGATTCACACAGCTATATCTTCACTTGTTACCACTCTCTTTTACAACCTAGCTCTCCTTTGGTGTCCGTGAAGGCGAATGTCCAAACATTATAATTTACAAGGAAGGTTGCGTGCATTTTTATTACTGTTTTCTATCTTTCGAGTTTTTTTTAAATGCCTATCTATCTAAAAATGAGTTCAGATACAGGAAAAAAATCAAAATCTAACCGAATTTCTATCTGAAGAACAGTTTAATGAAATTATTAGCACGTTTTTGAACAACCAGAATGAAAAAAGGCTTGCGGATTTGCGAGTGAGTGAAAATTAATGTCGCATTATTCAGGCTACTCAAGGGTTTTTGGCAAAGGACCTCGTCATTTTGAACCACGGTCAAGTGACAAGGACGACACTTGAACCGGTACCTCATCTCCTAGCTTCCACACCACACCAACGGGAGGACTTTGAGCTTCGCCAGATTTAACATGCATCGACCCCTACACGGCGGGTCTTCAGCGGTACTAGATTCAATCTCATGACACGCCGACCATGAGTCCGTTACCTTGACCTCTAGGTACAGCAGCCATAGAGGACAGAAGAAGCTGCAACAATCATTGAACAATTAAAATTAGCACCACTACTAAAACTGTAACGGAAGCATAAACAGTACTATTATGGAAATAGGTACTAGAAAGTATTTGATTTTTAAGAGAAAGTCCGAATCCTATTTAGTTATAAAAATAGTACCAACGGAAAGTTTTTATCACGTATTTCAAGAAACGTATCAGTCAACTGGCCACGAAGGAAGAAATAAAACACTGTATAATTTTAAATTGAAATAAGAGATACATATTTCAATTGCAATAGATTTTTTAAAGCTGTGCACAGTGCGTTAGTCTAAAAAAATGTTCCATACAAATGAATCCTTTTTTACAAAATTGTATCCAGCCACTTCAATCAACGGGGCCAAGTTAATTTGGACGACTTATAGTCAACCTCAGATAGAATTTACAAATGGCTATTAAATTACCAGGATTACCAGACGAAATTCAGCTTTCTGTTGACTGTACTTGAAATACGTTCGACTGTTGACTTCTCAAAGAGCTTCGAGTAGCAACAGAGCTATTAAAATATTTAGGTTTTCCTCATATACTACAATGCGACAACAGTCGTAAGTTTACGGCTGCTGTCATACAAGAATTAACAAACACGTACACATCGTTCAAAATTTTAAATAATAGGCCTAGACACCTAACTAGTCAAGGATCCGTTAAGATCAAATCAAGATGTTGATGCTATGTTACGTGATTGGACTGTTGACAATGACACAAAAATTGGGCTATAGGTTGTCATTTTGTTCAATGTCAAAGGAATTCATTTTTTTCATCGAGCCATTAAACGACCACTATACAAGCTTTATTTGGAACAGAACCAAAAACAGGACTCCAATCTAGTCATATTTGGAAAAACTTGTTTCTGAAGAGGACTTGGATATGCTTCTTAGAAGGACAATGATATTATTTTAGCACCAAGACTTACAAGCAGCTTCCTTAGAGAACAATAACAGCGCTTCAGCTCCAAAAGATCTATAGACATCTGATCAATATATTACAATGCTTTAAATGATCTATTAATAGTTAAATCAATGAACAATAACACTTCAAAGTCATATGATGTACCAGCAGCCGATTTATTGTCCAAAAAGGCTGTAAATTTCGAGGATCTACCAGAAATTGAATCAATTTCTTTTCAGATAATAAAACAACTCAAACTAATTATAACAACTCTATTTCAACAGTTAAAACATCTGTAATGTTATTTGCATCAGAAGGGGAAGCAGCAGTCAGCGAGAGTAAAGCATGTTGTGTTTTTTGTAGAATAGAATCAACTGGAGTCCATTCACATGGAGTTGGTAGAAATCTAGTGAATGTAATACGTGAAAGTACAGTAAGAGAAAAACTATATGGATTGAAAATTCTATGCTATTTATACCAAAAAGAAGAGAGCCTTAAACATCAAAGGAAAATGCTGCAAAGATAGATCAGCAAAAAATAATAATAATAATAATAAAAAATGAAATATGTTTTTTTTAAAGAAGTTTAAAGATGTGTTTCTGAATTCAACAATGTTGGTGCATGTACCTGAGGTAGATAGAGGTCTATTAGATAATATCGTGAGAATAGTTTTAAAGTTAAAAAAATAATTTGCACTAAACTAATACCTCAGTTGGAATTATAAAAGACTGGCTACATAAAAACGCTTTTCAAAAAAAAATAACTACTACAATATTTACCGAAACAGTTCTACAGATTAATCTAAGTTTGCATCAGATTGCATCCTTATTTGGAGGTCAAGGATTTAAGAAGTGTTCCTGTGAGTAATCTAAATTGCACTGTAAATCAAAAAGCATTGCTTAAAAAAAATCGTATTTTGTAACTCTTTTGTACTCAACAACATGTTTTGATAAAAAATTGAATAAACATTTTGAATTATTAATTAATTATACTCGAGAAAATGCTTAAAATTTTACAAAAAATATCCTTTTTGTTTATCAAATATCAGCTTAAGTATCTATTTCCCTTTTGTAATTAGTTTTGAATAAATAATTGGTAGTTCAACGACTACTGTAAAACTTACTCGATATTTAATAATGCACAATTTACTTAATATAAATACTTTTGAACTCTTTTAACAATATTATTAAATCTTTTCAGTACAACGGTTCAGGGATTTGATCAAATCACTTACTTTTTTCCGGGAAATGACCCCAAAGAGTTTTTCTTTTAATATCTTCCGTGAATTGATCACATATCTTAGGGTTTTGATCAAATCCCTAATTTCATCATTTCCCTGCAACATATACAGTGGTGGCCAAAACTGTGGAAACTTTTTAAAATTGTTATGGTTTTTAAGTTTGTATGCTTACAGAAAATGTTACGTTGCGCAAAATGTAAAGTCTTTTATATTATTTTAAAGATAACTTAATTCTAAATTTAATACAAAAAACAAAATTCAAATATTTGCAACATACAAAAAAAGTTATGCTGAAATAACTATTGGTATACATTAGATACTGTTGATAGCAGTGAATAATCAATGCTTAGTGGGGGAGCCTTTTTTAATTACAGCATCACATTAATGTTTCATTGAGCTGAAAATAGTTTTAATATCTTCCTTCATTATTACATGATGCCAGGAAACAATTATATTCTCAATTAGTTCCTTTTTATTTCATGGGTACCTCATTCGGACAAGAGTTTTCAAACATTGCTTCAAGTTTTCGATAGGATTGAGGTCAGGACTGTTTCCTGGCCAGGACAATAATGATATTTAATCAAGAGAGACAATGACATCTAATAAAATAGTAGATTGGACACCTAGAAAGAGATGTGATGAGAAAATGTTTTTTCCTATGTTAAAATTACAAGTTCATACTACAGCGGACTACAGCTGAACACTGAGTTGACAGTAGGTTCAGTGACTACATCTGAAAAGTGGAAGTTTTGTTTAAGATACCAGGTGACACATTTAATAAAAAAACAAAGCAGGAAAATGCCGAAAAAGGTGCACTACAACTGTTGATGACAGAAGAACAAAAATATTATGTCTCCAAGATAAAAGAATGTCATCTGAATGATGCTAGTGTTTCTGTCAGTTCAAAAACAATCAGAAGAAGATTAACAGATGCCAGACTAAGAGGTAGAATTCCATGAAAAAAGCCTTATATCAATTTACAGCAGTGCCAAAAAAAAAAGACTACAGTGGTCAAAGGAACACATTAATTGGACAATCGATTAGTGATCACAAGTTTTATGGAGAAATGAAACTAAGACATCGTTATTTGGTAGTGATGACCGAAAATATGTAAGGCGTATAATGGGAGAAATGCTACATCTTGACTGCATCCAGGCATGTGTTAAGTACTCACATAGTTTTTATGATTTGGTCATGCATATCAGCAGATGGCATCGGTCACCTTCATATCATCTATGGGACACTGAATGTCAGAAAATACGTTGACACCATTCTAGAACCCAAACTTCTACCATAAATCAGGGATCTATTTACCAACAATGCTTCATTTATTTTTCAACAAGATTCTGCTCCTTGCCACTTAGTAAAGTAATCGAAAAACTGGTGTCGTTCTAAGATAACTAAGTTGTTGTCCTGGCCAGGAAACAGTCCTGACCTCGATCCTATCGAAAACTCTTGTCCGAATGAGGTACCCATGAAATAAAAAGGAACTAACTGAGGATATAATTGTTTCCTGGTATCATGTAATAACGAAGGAAGATATTAAAACTATTTTCAGCTCAATGAAACATCGATGTGAAGCTGTAATAAAAAATAAAGGCTACTAAGCACTGATAACTCACTGCTATCATCAGTACCTAATATATATTGATAGTTATTGCAGTATGACTTTCTTTGCCTTGCAAATGATTGAATTTTTTTTGTATTGAATTCAGTATTAAATTACCTTTAAAATAATATAAAAGACTTTGCATTTTGTGTTATGTAAAATTTTCTATAAGTATACAAACTTGAAAAACATAATATTTTAAAAAGTGTCCACAATTTTGGCCACCACTGTTTATATAAAACTATAGTACAGAGCACATAGCTCAGATTGAACAATTAAAGACTCTGATGAAATCATTAATAAAAATATAATACTTACAAAAAGAGGAAGAAAAAAAACTTGGAGCATTACTTTCATTGTAGAGAAATTCCAGACTAGCATGGCCTATTTGTTGATAAAAACAAACAGAATCCAACAAATATAACGGCGAGAGTTATCGATAAGTATCACGATTTGAACAAAGCTAGTCCGAATTTTTCATTTCCAAGTCGTTCTAAATTTGAACAAAAAATGCATTCGAGTAACCCAGTTAATAAAAATAAATGAAAAATTACAGTAACAGTTGGACAAAGCAAAATAATTTGTTACTTCAGTCGTAAAAATGGACATTACGCACACGCGAGTGCAGTTCCAAGCCTTGTGAACAACACAAACATCAAATTACAGTACATTTAGCAGAGCAATAAAGAAGCTATGTTGTAGCGGGCTATCTGGTGTAGATTCCCTTTAAAACTAGCACGAGGTAACATTCTTTAAGATTTTACTGAAGTTTTACAATTACTTCCTTACAATGGAAAAATTATGCATATAGTTTCTAAAATTCAAAAAGGAGAAATAGCGATGTGTATGAAAATAGATAGTTCTTAGTTGAAAGGTTAGCAATAAGCAGCGCGGAGATTTTTACTTTAAAAGTTCGATTTATCAATTAGTAATATTCATAGCCTAAGATCAGGTACAACTGGTGTTGATGATAATGGAGTGCTCTTCGGAAAGTTCTCGAGTAAGTCTTATTGATCAATGAATCCGAGACCTTCAACGTAATCTCAGAAGCTTCAGTCATTTTGTAGGAGTATCGGTTCTGAGTATCTGGAAATATTTCAGATAAATGAAATTTTATTATTTAAGTAATATTAGTTGATCTTCCTCATAACTATTGAGTAGGGGCAGTTAGTTATAGATAAAACCTCTTTAACTTCATAATTTGTGCTTGTAGTTATTTCCTAGTTTTTTATATCATGGTCACAACTTCTATTGTAAAGTCGGGTTCGTCACAATCTCTTGAGAACGGGACCCACGGAGTTTGTAGCAAGGCTTTGGGGGAACTGTTACAAGGTGAAGAGCAATGGATTATGGTCAGTGGTGCATCTGTTTATATGACATATTTTGATAGTTTCAAAGAATCGAATGAGGTTATTTGTCTTGGCAACAATCTAAAGTTAAGTCTAACATCAAGGATAGCGGGAATGTAAAAATTAAAAAGTTTATTCATGAAGATTGACAAAAAAGAAAATACAGTTTTTTATGTTATAGATTTAAAAAAACCCCGAATCTTCTCCCTGAAGGTGTGATTGCAAGCAAAAACATCAAGTTAGTAAAAATGCTAATACCCCCAGCTGTGCATGACAGTAGATTCTGCAAACAACTGATTTGATATGCTAATTAAAATTGTCACTTCCCCTGAAGCTGTATTCCAAAGAACTTTCTTTGTTCTTATGGTCAAAAGTGGTAGATACAGCAGTTTAAATTTCGAATAGAACTCCTATAAGGGGCATTCAAATGAAACCCGGTCACTAGTGGAAACTAACAGTATCGATTTTATTAACTCAAAAATGTAGTTATACACAGTACACATACTCAAAAATAGTCGCCAAAACTGTTAGCACATTTATCATAGACAGGAAAATAACGCCATTGGACAACATGCCTGGGTGTTTCGACTTGATGGCTCGTCTAAAGTTCTGTAAAGTGACTTGATAACGCTGGACATTAATGGTGGTTCCCCGTCACAGGCGCTTGATAAGCAGTGGGTCCTTGTGGTAAAAAAAGGACATCATGACCTTACTAGAACTAGTGTGACAGGTCTTTGATTTCTTTGGAGGTGGTGAAGTCGCACGTTTCCATTGCTTGCTTTCGGGTTCAAAATGGTGACACCATGTTTCGTCACTAGTGGCAATTTGCGACAGAAAGCCGTATTTCTCCTCATGATAACGTTACAGATGACTCAAAGACAGCGCCATTTGATTGTTCCTTCTTACTCGCTTACATGCTCAGTAGAAGACGATAGCTTGTGTGACCACCTTCTCTTCGGCGTGAAACCACACAGTCACCATAACACGTCAAACGTTGCACACGCATCAGTATCTCTACCGATAGATAGTGCCGCCTTACGTGTAATGCAAAGTTAGACACATTGGCCGGGTTTCATTTGAATGAACCTAATACAATTCTAGTTCCAGGCTTTACGATTTATGAATCATGGGCTGGAAAATTAGCATCACTTAGTCACTAAATACACTGAAATGCTGTAAAACGGATATACCTAAAAAGTACAGCAGCATATGTCATAGAGTACTCTCCAGTAACAGATCAGATTTGTCACTTTTCAAATACTGCGATAGACTTGGCTAATGATGTAGACCAGGGGTCGGCAACCTGTGGTACGCGATACAATTCTCAATGGCACTTTGCACTTCTCCACGAATTTGTAAATTTTTGAGTGGATGGAAGTTGATAAACTTGTAAAGAACCTTATTTGACAAAATTTTTTAGAATTCTGTGAATTTACAGAATTACGAAAAAATCTGAAAGATACTCTAAAGATAAGTTAACAACAATTTTGTAAATGATTGAATGTCATCGCTGGAAGATTTAATTGCTTGAAGAAAGAAAATTAATTGCATGTGCTCTGCTTTCGGTTCTATATATATATATAAGTAAAAAAAAAAAATCTTATCTCATATGAAAGATATTTTGGGTCTGCAAGGAAGTTGTTTAACAACTGTGTGGCACGCTGAATCATATAAATAGTAGATTGGTTTGGCATACCACAGCTAAAAGGTTGCTGCCCCTGATGTAGACACAAGAAAATAAACTTTCAATTATGTATTTAAACTTAGTAATGCTTCAGAAACCTGGCGAGGCCGAAAGCAGTCAACATCTATAAAAGTGGCAGAGTATATTACAGCTTCGACTGCAGTAAAAAAAAAAAAAAAAAATTATGGCTGCGCCAAATTTATAAATTATTAATGAAAGAATCTTGTGTTTCAAAAATGTTCCAAATATATTGATGCATGCTACCATGTTTCTCGTGAAAAATGTGATAATGGCTCAGTTAACAAAAAATTTGCGAGATCTGACGAGTAGTTAACGGATATTATCAGGAAAGTTCTTCCCAAAGAAAAATTTCAGAGAGCTTCTCAAAGCAATAAGAACTACTTGACTATTTGCGCGATTCTTTCCGAAAAATGATTGACTTGCATCGCAACTTTTCGATGATAATATAGAATTCGTTTCTACTGTTCTAATTTACAATTTATTTTTCATTTATTTACTTTATTATTGATGGTAATTGTTGGATCACAAGTAAAAAACTCAAGAAAGTCTCTTTCAGTTAACTGGACTGTTATTTATTTACTCTGTTGCTCAGCTCGCTCGATTTGACTCCTTTCTCGATGGAGTCAGAGGTTACACAGAATAGTAAGACACTCTGAGCGCTAGAGGGCGCTCTACATTTACATACGTACACTGAACATGCTGCCCGGCCTTGCAATGTTTTTCAACATGCAAGATTTACACAGAACATAATCATAAAGATAACACACAGAAATACAATACTTCAAAATACAAACAAAACAACATACAAATGAAGACAATGTATAAAGCAATTGATAAATCACACAGAATTTAAAAAAATACTATTCTACACACAAACATTACTATCTGAAGGGTTATATATGCTACTTCACACACACACTGTTTCAATTGGTAGAATGCACAGTTTCGAAATGGGTCTCTTAAATATACCTCTAGTGGTTTTGACTTCCACTACTCTTACTTTAGAATCCTTTCCTGGATAAATATTGTTGATTCTACCTAATGACCATTGACATGAAGGTAAATTACCCTCTTTTATTATAACCATATCTCCAATTTTAGCATTCTTTTTCTCGAAATGCCACTTATTTCTCTGCTGCAAACTATTTAGATAGTCTACACTCCATCTTTTCCAAATTAATTATTTTTGTAATTTTCTGCCAATTATCCAACCTATTTTCATTTAAATTAGTTAAATCAGGTTCAGCAATTGATGTAATTGATCTACCTATCAAAAAATGAGAAGGAGTCAATACATTTAAATCATCTAAGTCAGAAGATAATGGGACAAGAGGACGAGAATTTAACATCCCCTCTATTTGGATAATCATGGTCAGAAACTCTTCATATGTTAATCTAATGTGTGTTACCTACTACTCTCTTTAAATAGAACTTAAAAGATTTAACGCCTGCCTCCCAGAGACCTCCAAAATTTGGGGCTCTAGGGGGGAGGAATTTCCAATCTATTCCTTCAGAGGCCATATAACTTGCAAGTGCCTCATCAGGTTTACACACCAAATTAAATATTTTTTTTAAGTTCTATATTTGCACCCACAAAATTTGTTGTGTGCATTATCAGAATACAACTTAGCACATTTACCTCTTCTAAATATAAAACGTTTAAGTGTAGCAATAAATGCATTACAGGTTAAATCAGTCACAATATCTAAGTGCACAGCTTTAGAAACAAAACATATAAATATACAAACATAGATTTTGTTATATACACCTTTTCTCTGCCCTTTATACTTAATGTAAAAGGGGCCACAGAAGTCCACATCTGACACATTGAATGGATAATTTTTGATAACTCTATCCTTTGGCAAGTCAGCCATTATTTGATCAGTGCAAGTAGGATTGGCCTTACAACAAATTACACAATTATGAACAACTTTTCTACAAATATTACGGCCATTCAATATCCAAAAATTTTGCCTGATCTGATGTAACAAGGATTGTGGACCACTATGTAAAAACTTTTTATGAAAATACTCAACTATTAAATAAGTCAATTTATGTTTCGAAGGCAAAATAATTGGAAATTTTTGGTTATAATTAATATCACTATTTCTCAATCGACCTCCAACTCTCAAAATCCCTTCACTATCAATAAATGGATTGAGTGTTTTTACTCGACTGTTGGAAGGTACCATGGCAGAATTTGAATACCATTCATCTCTACTTTAAACTCTTCCATTTGCACTAATTTCAATAAAAGCTGTTCAGCCTTTTTTAATTCTCCTAAATCTAGAGGCCCAATTCTTTTGCTTTCTTTGATTTTACAATTATAAACAAATCTACAAATAAAACTTAAGACACGAATAATTTTAAAATAGTCATTACTAAGGTTAAGTAAATTATTTACAAAAGAGTTAGTAGCAGAATCAAGAAAAAAAGTTAGAAAAGTCACTACAGTTTTTAAGTTCACCTGGATCCTTGATCACTGCAACAGGAATTTGTCGTTGTGGGTACTGGTTGCTCATCAGAAATTTAGGACCATTCCACCACAACTCACAGGTTTTAAGTGTTAGAGAATCCATTCCTCTGGAAACGAAGTCGGCAGGATTGTCCTCTGTTGCCACATAACGTCATTGTTCACTGGAAGTCATCTCCCGGATTGTAGCAATCCTGTTAGCCACAAAGGTTTTTAGTTGATATGACTCCTTCCTTATCCATGACAAAACTATCATGGAGTCACTCCAAAGAAAAGTATTAGTCACATTTAATTTTAAAGCTTGCTTGACACGATGCACTAATTTTGCTAACAGCACAGCGGCACATAGCTCAAGTCTGGGAATCGTTATTTGCTTGGTAGGCGCAACTCGGGATTTACTGGCAATAAGATGTACAAGCATCTTTCCATCTGATGTTATGGATTCGCAGTAGACGACAGCTCCATATGCTGACTGGGACGCGTCGGAGAATCCATGCAGCTCGATCACTTCCGGTTGCTCTACCACAATGCATCGATTGATGTTGATGTCATTTACTACCTGAAGTGATTCGACAAATTGTCGCCATTCTCTATTGATTGTATCTGGAAGCAAATCTGTCCAATCAATCTTAAGCATCCATAATTTTTGAAGGAAGATTTTCGCCTTCGCCACCACAGGACCTAAAAGACCTAGAGGATCATATATCCTGGCGATGGTTGACAAAACAT
This sequence comes from Trichonephila clavipes, assembly GCA_019973935.1. Classification (NCBI taxonomy): domain Eukaryota; kingdom Metazoa; phylum Arthropoda; class Arachnida; order Araneae; family Nephilidae; genus Trichonephila; species Trichonephila clavipes. Next base: position 88,662 of record BMAU01020333.1, on the reverse strand, counting down.
CCCGTTTGGTATTTAATTCGTGCAAGTCTATTTTTACTCTGAAGGAGAAGAAATCATGCTTGGGGTTCCAATTAACACCCAACACTTTTATCTCTGATGAATCTGAAAAATCATAATTTTCGGAAACCTCAATCAATTCCGTATTATTTCCGCACCACTTATGCAAAACCATACCTCCTTTAGCGAAGATATTGATCAGTTGATTTTTCAGTTCTTTTGCTTCTAATAAGGTCTCTGCATCGGTAAGTACATCATCAATGTACATGTCGCTCAACACAACTGAAGACCCTAATGGGAAAATACTCTGCTTCATCTAGGGCTAATTGTTTTAGCGCACGTGTCGCTAAAAATGGTGCACTCGTTGTTCCATAGGTCACAGTTGACAACTCAAACGTTTTTATTGGTTCGTCCATGTTCTCTCTCCACAGAATGCGCTGAAGTTTACGCTGATCTGGATTAATCCAAATCATTCGATACATTTTTTGCACATCCGCAATGAATGCAAATATGTGCTTTCTAAAGCGAACCATTATTGAAAAAAGGTCATTTTGAGCAACTCCCCCATTGTATTGTAGAGAGTTTAAAGAATAACCATTTGTAGTTGCACTCGACGCATTAAAAACTACTCTCAATTTACTTGTTTTTTTTTTATCAGAGCGATAAACACCAAGATGTGGTATGAAATACATTCCACACTTCTCTTTCTCATCTACCTCTTACATATGGCCTAGCTCTTTATACTCTTTTAAAAAATCTCTATATAATTTTAAATAGTTAGGCTCACGTTTTAATCTATTCCATAAAGAATTTAATTTTTAAGGGCAATATCTTTTGACTGGCCTAAACAATTTGGATCCTTTTTAAATGGCATAGATACTATATATCTTCCCGTACTATATCTAGTATGATTTTTTTGAAAATGCTCCTCACAAATTATCGTTTCCTTATTTTTTATTGTTTCAGATTCAACATTTTCGATTTCCCAAAAAAAATCTCCTCATTGTCTTTTCTAAATCGACATTATCTTTGATTAACCCACAGTGAGGTTTATTTTCACTAGAAACTGGAATACTCCCACTCGCAATATAGCCGAAGACTGTATTCTGAAAAATTAATTTTGTATTTAAAAGATTTGTTTGTCCTGGTAAAAGAATTTCATAAAAGATTTCTGCTCCCAACAATAAATCAATATTTCCCGGAATGTTGAAATTTTCATATCCGCTAATTTATCTCTACTGAAATTACCCAAACTAACGTTAAATGGTTGAGAAGGAATCATATCCGTAATTCGCGGCACTACAAAAAAAGTCTGCATTAGTTTCATAACTATTTCCTCTATTTGCAATTGTTGCATTAACGCGCGATTTAATCGTTAACTCTGAATTATTTAATCCTGAAACTAAAATGTTTATTTTCTCTCTTTTTAAATTGAGTCTATTCATACACTGTTGCGAAATAAAATTGCTTGTTGAACCACCGTCCAACAGCGCTCTGACATCCTGCATTTTTCCAAAGGAATCTCTAATGAAACAAATCGCGGTTGAAAGTAAAACGGATTTCGATTTTACGTAACTCGTTGCAGTAAACAGATCTCCTACACCCTGAGAAGAAACCCCTCTCTCGAAATCTCCCCTATGTAATTTATGGGTTTGAACACAGACGCCTTCGCTGAAAGTTGACCCATCGAGGATTCCTCTGTTTCCCGCTCTTTCTGCACCCCCAATGAAGAAGGTTGAATGACCCTTTCACTCTTAAAATTTGGGTCTCCAGAGAAACACAAAGAAGAATGATGGCAGTTTTCACAAAGAACTTTAGATTTACAAAACTTGACTCTATGCAAATTCGAACAATTAAAACACAAGGAATTATTTTTAACAAGTTCTACCCGTTTATTTACTGATAATTGTTTATATTGAGGACATTTATTTAAAAAATGACTATCAGATTGACACAAAACACATTTTTTGCCCTTGACATCTGAGAAAAATACTCTAGACATATTTTTAGAATTTTGATTTTAGCGACAATAATTAATACTCTCACTCAGTGGTTTACCTCGCGATGAATAAAATAAATCAATTTCTTTTCTCAACGTTAAAGGATCGAACCATTTATCTGCTTGTCTGACACTAATATGAGATGCGGTTTCTTTATCTAAAATACTAAATATTTTGTCTGAAACTATTAATTGATTTAATACCTCGAAATTTGAAACATCTCTCAATTTTAAATAGTATTCCCAATTTGTTGTTAATCTACTCGCAAACTGGACATGGGATTCACAATTTTACTCCGTGTTGCTTTCTTAAAATTCTCTAAACACGATTGAGGAGTTGGATCAAATTCTTGGAGTATTATGGACTTTATTTTATCATAATTTTTAAGATCCTCATCTTTCAGATATATAATGATATTTGCAGCTTTTTCTCCTAATAAATTTAACAAAATCTCAGGCTTAAATTTATCAGTAACACTTTTGGCTGCAAATGCACGTTCTAATGATAAAAAAAAGAAACTCCATCCCTCAGGTTTGTCGGGAATTTTCACTGTAAGTGTGCGGATACTTTTAATTAAAGAATCTAAAGAAGAGGAATCATTACAATTAACTTCAGTATTATTGTCTTTATCATTTGCTCGTATTCTCGCTATCTCTAATGTGGCCGCGGTAGCCGAGTGGTATAGGTATCGGACCGTGGCTTGCCTTGTCACGATTTCGAGCCCAGTACCACTAAAGACCCGCCGTGTAGGGCAGCGATGCACGTTAAATCTGTCGACAGCTGAAACGTCCTCCCGTTGGTGTGATGTGGTAGTTAGGAGAGGGGGTGCCAGCTCAGGTGTCGTCCACGTCACTTGACCAAGGTTCAAAATTACGTGGTCCGTCGCCAAAAGCCCTCGTGTAGCTGAACAGTGCGACGTTAATATTCAATCAATCAATCTCGCTATCTCTAAATCAAGCTTAGACTTTTGTCTTATTTTTTCCAACTCTAATTGTTGACTTTCGTCATACTTCCTTTCTTCGATAATTAAATTTGCTAACTCATGCACGGAATCAGGATCGTTTTTGTATCGATCACATTTTTTTATAAGATCCATGAAGTCTAAAACAGTTAATTTATCACTCACACACAACTCTAATTCAGAAGCGATTCGCCTCAAGTCTTCTTTTTTTGCTCCTTTAAACATCGTTAAAGTTTAAAGTTCGATTTTTCAACGAAAAGTCAAAAAACAACAGCACATACCTCGTATTTTCAATGCATAGGTCTCTCCGGTTGAGACTGGACCAGAATATTGGATCACAAGTAAAAAACTCAAGAAAGTCTCTTTCAGTTAAGTGGACTGTTATTTATTTACTCTGTTGCTCAGCTCGCTCGATTTGACTCCTTTCTCGATGGAGTCAGAGGTTACACAGAATAGTAAGACACTCTGAGCGCCAGAGGGCGCTCTACATTTACATAGTACACTGAACAGTAATTTTATATTGCAAGTGTTTTAGGTACACTCAACTGACTAACAATTCTGTATACAGAGTGTATCTTAACTCTTGGGCAAAACTTTAAGAGTAATAGAACACATCAAGACAAACAATATTAAATGGGAAACTTAGGGTCCCAAACGTCTTCCGAAGGAGATAGGCGCCATCAAAGTTTAGGGGCCGAAATTTCAAATGATTATAAAAAATAGAAAAGCAGGTCGATTCGTTAGCGGTTTTCGCTAAAATTATTCTTTTTGTCAGTATTTTCTTGAAAAATAAATTTAAAGATGAAGTTTAAAAAAGTCGATAGAGGGCACTTTAGAATTTGAGTAACGAACAACTATTTTTTACTGTTATTTTTTGTATCACATTAAATCCTTTCAAAAGCTTAGACTTTAACTTAAATTTTGAGCTCAAAATCTGAATCGATGGGGGTGGGTGCAAACTCAAGTGTGTTCAGGTGTTATTTGAACCCCCTCCCCCCAGGACACAGTTCAGTTATTCCCGATTTTGGTGTCGTAGACCAGGCAGCAACTACTACCTCCTTTTGCGTAATCAGACATTAAATGCAATAAAAAAGGAAGAGCTGTTTTAACGATAAACTTAACAATTTATAACCCAGTATTCTTAGGTCTGGCACCTTCAAGCTGGGAGAGCTACATTCGGAGTACACAATCATTGTAAACAAAAACAGTTTCTACTTACATAAGCGTTCAGACAACCTATGGTGGTTACAATTCAAATTCGTTAGGGAATTCTTAACACTCCCCACCTGATAATTTTCTAAAATTATCACACTACTAAAATAGACAAACTTATACATAAACAATTAATGAAATAATATTATATGAATTACACAAATACATAAAATACAATAAGAATATTCAAGACAATTAAATAATGCAATTTAAAATAAAAAGATATATTAAAAATTAAAGTTCAAATAAAATAGTTCACGCAATATTAAGTTAATCTTTTACTGAGTTCAAGGGGGTAACTACAGGTCGCTGAAATTTCCCTTTTTTAGTTTTTATAACACAGGATCGAACAAGTCCATCACGTCCTTGCATAACTTTAATTATGCGTCCTAAATCCCATAAAAATTTGGATTTTGCGTTTCCTTCTAGAATTACGACATCATCAACTTTCAAATTTCTTTCAACACTTGGTTTAAGAAAGTGATGGAAACTTCTAATATTTAGTAGGTAGTTGGTTTTCCACTCCAAAATTGACTCAGCAACTTGGTTTGATAATGTTTACGTTTTAACAAACTTTCTCTGGTTGTTGAACTATTTAACAACTCAGAAAAATTGAAGGGATATTCATTCTTGTGTCCAACTAAAAGAAAGCTCGCCGGAGTAAAAGGTTCAGGATCAGATATATCGTCAGAAACGTAAGTCAGAGGTCGGTGATTTAAAACATTCTCAATTTCAGCAAGAATGGTCATTGTTCCTTCAAATGTAAGTTGAGCCCTACCGATTATTTTTCTTAAAAGTTCTTTTATCGATCTCATTAGGCGCTCATAAAAGCCTCCCCGCCATGGGGCAAGCTCAACAATAAACTTCCAAGTAATACCTTCTGATGAAATAAAATTTTTGAAGTCTTCATCTCTTTGATAATATTGAAGAAATACTGTATCTCTTTACAAGCACATTTAAAGGTAGAGGCATTATCTTAGTATTATGACAATCCCCCATGTCGTGTATTCATTGTGTTGAAATAAAGAAGCCTTTTCATTACTGGAACAAATACTATTTAATGTTCTTACGTTCCACAACACAAAGGGTCACTTAAATAAAACAACAAAACAACACACATCCATTATCGTTACAGAAAATGGCTTAAGGACTAAAAGGAGGGAAACAGGCTTTCCCTGACTCCACGTGTACACATCTTTCCCCGGTAGCGATCCAGGGCAGAAGAGAGAGGGGAACGAGTTCCCGCTTCCCTAAAGAACAGGTGGTGCCCCCTGGCTGCCACTAATCATCAAGGGAAGGCAGGGTTTAAATGTAGTTGTTACATTCTCCCCTTACACCGCCGAAGACCGTCTCGGCGAGGGGGTGTACTAGCAGACATTATGGCATTCTCTCCGGCAGTCCCTCTAGGAACCAATGGCTGTTTGCGTGGCCTTCCTCTTTTCTTGAGAGGTACTACAGGAGACTGGGTCTCTGTGCCATTCAGAAAGGGTGTTAAAGCTGATATATGGTAGACACCTAAAGGTTCGTCAGGTTTGTCACAACTGGCTACTACAAAGGTAGTGGGAGATCTCTGGGATAGCACAATGTACGGCCCGTCTCTCCTAGGCACGAGTTTTGCACTCCTGTTCTGACTCGCTTTACTTAATGGGTGAAGTTTTACCCAAACCAGATCATTAACTTTATAGTTAGGACTTGGTCTGCGTGATTTATCTGCATATGTTTTTTGACGATCTTGACTCATCTCAATGTTTTCTTTAATTTGTGACATGTATCCTTCAAAACGTTTTAAATAGGGTGTAAATTCAGGCACAAAATTATCGTTATGGATGACGGACCGTAGATCAGTATTTACTTGGTCCAAAGTTCGTAGTTCTCTGGCGAAGGTTAGGTATGCTGCCGTGTGATCTGTTGACTCGCATTTTGAAGTATTCAGTGCAAACCTAATAGCTGGTAGCTTTTCAATCCATAATGTATGGTTGTTACCTACCATCGTTGCCAAACGAGGTTTCAAATCCCTATTTTTCCTTTCGACTGGATTTGCCTGTGGGTGATATACGGGAATGAGACTTTGATATCCAAGACAAAACATAACTGTTGCATCACCGCACTCACGAATTGAGTCCCATTGTCACTTATTAGTCTACGGGGCACTCCGTATCTCTTAGGAAGACTTCATTTAGAAGTGTCATGGCACATTCTTTAGCAGTAGCTTGCTTGAATGGGAATAACTCTACCCATTTTGTTGTGTAATCCTCCACTATGAAAATCCACTTCATACCTTCGGTCGTTTCTGGTAAGGGACCAAAAAGATCAATAGCTATGCTCTCAAATCGTTGAGCTGGAACAGGGGTTTGCAGAAGACCTGCAGGTTTCTGATTAGTGGCTTTGTATCTAATGCATTCTGAGCAGCTCTTCACATAATCAGCAATAAATTTCCTCATACCAGTCCAGTAATATTTCGAGGAAATTCTGGAAAAGGTACCATCAGCACCGTAATGTGCAGCGGTGGGAGCATCATGGTGCAATTTTAATATCTTCTCTCTCTCATGAGTAGGGACAACTAGTTGAGCTTCTTCAACTTCAGCATGAGGTGAGTACCGGTACAGTACTCCCTGATTCATCACGTACCCTCTCCCAGTCCAATTGGCAAAGTCAACTCCCTTATTGGGATTTTCAAAACAATCAACTATCTTTTTTAGCTCAAGGTCCTTCAATTGTTCTGTTCTTAGCTCATTAGCAGTTCTCGTCGGGAAATCAATAATTATAGTTTTTAATTCGCAAATTTCTTCATCTCTATACTCTGGCCTGGAAAGCATATCTGCAATAAAATTGCATTTCCCTGGAAAATAGTCAATCTTCAGATTGTAAGATTGTATTTGAAGTGCCCATCGCGCGGGCTAATCTTCTGGTTGGTGATATTAAATTCATCAGCCACTTTAACGGTTGATGGTCAGATGCCACTGTAATTTCTGCCCCTTCAATATATCCTCTAAATTTGTTTAAGGCCCAGACTATAGCCAAGGCTTCTCGCTCTGTTGTCGAGTAATTTTTTTCAGCAGAACTCAAGAGTCTACTGGCATATTCTACTGGTTGTTCATCGGTGGGGCTTTCTCCTTGTAACAGAACTGCCCCGAGGGCGTAACTGCTTGCATCCGTTCGGATGATAAAAGGCTTTTTAGGATCAACTTGTCTCAATATTGGCGGGGTTATTAAACATTGTTTGAGGGTTTGGAAAGCTTGTTGCTCAATTTCACTCCATTTCCAAGCAGTACTTTTCTTTGACAAGTTGCTAAGGGGTTTAGCAATACCTGAAAAATTCGGGATGAATTTTCTATACCATGAGCAGGTCTGTAAAAATGACTGTAGCTGCTTTAGGTTTCTCGGGGAAGGAATGTTTTGTATCGCTGCAGTTTTATCAACAGTGTTGCTATGTAATGGAATTTCACTGGGAATCGAATTCGTGGAACAAGAACTACTATTTATTTCGACAGGACTGTCGTCTACAGGCAAAGGAACATCTTTTGAAAAAGGTATCCTGAAGCTTGGTTTGTCACCAAAATACCAAAAATTGTTACGCATGTCCATTACGATTCCTGATGTCCTTAAAAAGTCAACACCTAGAAGAGTGCGGTTACCTTTTGCATGTGGCAAAAAAAATTAAATCGATTTGGAAAGTTCGTCCACCTACGGTGATTGGTACTGTAGCTTTTTGAACAAGGGATGTGGATTGTTGACCATCAGCTAGGCACATAGCAAGATGAAATTCTGAGAATTTTGTCCACGATTTCTCAAGAATTTAAACATTAATTCTCCCCCGAGTGACTGGCTGGCTCCTGTATCAGCACAAACTGTGCCTGTAGCCTCATAGACTTCGATGTCAAGTAGAGCTACTGGGGAGGTAAGACAAGTAAACATGTGTATGGCGTTGACAGAGGCACTCTCTTTTTTTGTGAGCATTTTGGACATTTCGATTTTATAAATCCAGGGTTGCCACAACCATAGCAAGAAATAGGTGGATGAAAACCGTTGTTGGTATTCCGAGCTGGCATGTAGCTAGGGTTAGCAAAAGCACTATTGTGGTTACCCGAAACATTCTTTTCAACTTTGAATGAGTGAGACTTCCTAAACTCCGGATTGCCTGTGTTCCTAGAAAACGAGAGTTGCTTAGTTTTGTTAATTTTTGCGAAGAGGGTTTAACATTTTCGTATGAGTCCAGCTTTTCAGCTAACACAACAAGATCATTCAGTATTTCCCAAGAGTCTAGGAAATGATTCTTGTAATCTGGTGGACACTTTTTTTTATTTGATCTAATATGATAAGATCTTTCAAGGTTTCAAATGAATCTATTTCTAATTCTTTTAGCCAACCTTCGAAAAAGGTTCTTAGCTCAAAAAAGAAATCTTTCCACGTGGAATGATCCTGTTTCTGGTATCGGCAAAAAAGGACTCTGAAACGGTCAGCTGTCAGTTTGAACCTTTGCAATAAAATATTGTGAATGTGAGCATAATTCCTAAACATCTCTTCCAGTTCTCTTGCAATTAACCTGCCAATATCACTTGGCAGGACTCCACCAAGTGTGATACCCAAAAATCGGCAGGTACATTTAGGAGCTTCATTTGTCTTTCGAACATTGTTAAAAACAATGATATGTCATCTTTATCAGGGATGAATGTGGGCAAGACTGTTTTTAAATCCAGCCTCATGGGGTTAGAATCCATTTGAGAAGAATTACCTACGGAAGCTGGAGGATTTTGCGCTTGTAATTTAAGCTTTTCAAGCTCAAATGCTCTCTGATCAGCAAGGCACTTATCCTCCCGTTCTATTTTCTTTAAGGCTTCGATTTCAAGCGATTTACGTTCATCAACAATGTTATCTAACATCTCTTTCACAAACTGCTCATTATTCTGAAAGAATGGTACATGAAGTGATTTTTTCGCGTAAGTCAATTATTTTATCCTCTAAAGTCACAGAGACTCGTAGCTCACTTGCTAAATTATAGAGGTCTATTTTCTTGCCTTTTGAGAGAAAAGCCATATTTGTCTTTAAAACTAAAACTAGATTCAGGTTTTAAAGTATACAGGAAGTTATAAATTAAACTGGTTTTCCTAATATCAATGGATACGTATTAACTAATCATTAAACAACTACCTTCCCTGCAGAGAAAACATATAAAGAGAAAAATTCAATATAAAGGGAATAAACAAAACATTTTTTTTCAAAGATCTTCAGAAAATCTAAATAAAATACCATAAATTCAACTGTATATGAAATATAAAATTAATCATGAGTCACAATAGCATATTGAAAAAACGTGATTACATGTTATGTTATGAAATATATATATATATATATATATATATATATATACTTAGTAAGTACAAAACATTTAAAGCTAAATGTATCACACTGTGACTCAATTAGGAAAATAAGATTATTTAATATTCATTTTTTTTAAAAGAAATATTTCTTGTGAAATACTTATATATTTTATGAAACCTTCCTTACATAATTCTAAAAAACACACCGGAAATGCAACAAACTAAACAATTACTCCGCTATCACAGGATGTGACTCATGCAAATGAAACAAATCTATTCTCAAGAAACATAAAATTTAAAATCACCAAATAGAACTTTTTGAAAGCTATAAATATATCAATTCATGAAATATATAAACAGTAAAAATATCTAAATCTGAAAACATTACATATATCAAAGTTTGATAATTAAATGAGTTTTCTCCCCTTCTGCTTGATAGCAGAAATTACCTTTTATTTCAATATTTAACTTTAGGGAAAAAATATATTCAACAGCTCCTTATAATAATAACCTAGAATTTCACCATTTACTCAATATAGCAATTATTTACAGCAAATTATTATATAGCAATTATTTTAAAATGCACCAATACATATTTATCAACAATGTTATATCAGTTACTTCTTCCTGAAAGCAGAAATGATCTTTCACTATTTGAATTTCACAATTATTTTCAACAGTAGATTGAAATAATTATAATTAAAAAAATTGCATTATAGAAGCAAAATATACAAATACTAATATCTCAAAAAAGATAAAAAAAAAAAATGATCATATTCCTCAATATTATTGTGCAAAAGATTTGTTACATCTACTCACAGATTTAATTTCCGTTTTCTTGTTCAAGTACAGGTGAAGATTTCAGTAACACATAATCTCGGGAAGAGATTGTTTTTCTTCAAAATAGCAGATATCTTGTAAGCACCACTCGCGCACTTCAAAACATAACACATAAAGCAACACAATTTCACTTCGGATTATTTCCTCACTTTTCGAGCACTTTCACCTTAGTATCCGGATGATACTAAACCGATAATTTTCCAACTAAAAGACGAGCACTTTCACCTTAGTATCGGGATGATACTAAACCGATAATTTTCCAACTAAAAGACGAGCACTTTCACCTTAGTATCGGGATGATACTAAAACTGACAATTTTCTAAAAGACGAGCACTTTCACGTTAGTATCAAGGTGATACTAAAACAGATAATTTTCTAAAAGATGAGCACTTTCACGTTAGTATCAGGATATTACTAAAACCGATGATTTCCACATACAATCAAGCACTTTAACTTTGACTGTCGGGGCGACACACACTAAAATTTCCATACACGTGGTCAGTTGGTCGAAGAAAAACAATATGTACGCTCAAGGAAGCGTTGATCAGCATATTGGTTTCCTGGTCTGGTTAGAACGTTGGGCGCCACTATGACAATCCCCCATGTCGTGTATTCATTGTGTTGAAATAAAGAAGCCTTTTCATTACTGGTACAAATACTATTTAATGTTCTTACGTTCCACAACACAAGGGGTCACTTAAATAAAACAACAAAACAACACACATCCATTATCGTTACAGAAAATGGCTTAAGGACTAAAAGGAGGGAAACAGGCTTTCCCTGACTCCACGTGTACACATCTTTCCCCGGTAGCGATCCAGGGCAGAAGAGCGAGGGGAACGAGTTCCCGCTTCCCTAAAGAACAGGTGGTGCCCCCTGGCTGCCACTAATCATCAAGGGAAGGCAGGGTTTAAATGTAGTTGTTACAGTATATAGTTTTACAATTTGATCTTCTTGAAAGAAAACGCCTTAAGGCTAAAATGAATTTCTAGTAGACAAACCAGACACTAATTGTATGTGAACTGCACGTGTAACAGCACACGTAAAGAGGGCAATGTAAGAATTTTCAGTGTCGTTTCCTAATTTGACGTAAACTGGGCCCGTGAAGTCGATACCGATGATAGTAAAGGGTAGCGATTGTGAGATTCTATCACGCGGTAACTGTCCGGATAACTGATCTGCTGGTTTAACTGAGTACTTCTTACATGAGAAACATCTGTTAATGATTTTTCGTACCAGCTGTCTTCCTTGAGGAATCTAATACTTTCTCTTAATTTGTGAAAGAGTGAGAGTAACTCCTCCATGCAACAGTCTTAGATGTTTTTCCTTAACTATGAGCTCAGTGAATTTAGATTCTTTTGGAATGATTATCGGATTTATCTCATGAGAATGGAATTTAATTTAGTTTCATTAATTCTAATGCTAATCCTTAAAATACCTTGAACATCTAAAAAAGGACCGTAGCTATATAATTTAGAATTTTTCAAAATTGGTTTCCGATTTAGCATATTTATTTCTTCTCTAAAGTGCAGCATCTGCACTTCTCTGACGAGGTGTTCTTCAGCTTTACTTAATTCATCAGCAGACAAGGGACCTTCAAATTTGGAAGAGTTTCTACAGTTAAAAATAAAGCGCTTCACCCCCGCTATAATTCGCTTAAGTTTTAATAAGAGTCACAATTTTCTAATTTCACAATTGTTTCTTTAAATTCAGATGTGCATAAGTTTTGAAGAATTTCTGTTGATGTAGTTTCAGAATTTTTTAACTTATCATCTATTACAAGATCATTACGTTTGGGCCATTTAAGTTTATTTTCTCTCAGCCATTTGGGTCCATACCACCAGAGATCGTCATTTGTAAGGTTTTGAATAGGAAAACTTCTGGTTAGTCGGTCTACCGAGTTTGACTTGCCAGAACAGTGTTGCCAACAAGAAGGATTAGTTAAATTATCAATTTCTGAAATTCTATAGCTTACGAAAGGTTTCCAAGCCCTGGAATTATTTTTTATCCAATGTATAACAATACTAGAATCTGAGCAAAGATGAATTTCACTGCAAATGTCACTAAATAATTCTGACCAATATTTGACAAGTCTAGCTGCAACTATTGCTCCCATTAATTCCAAACGAGGTAAAGATAATTTATTGAGTGGAGCCACTCTGGTCTTAGAAGCTATAAAACTTGTTTTGATATCATTATTTTTATCACAATACCTAAAATAGGCAACTGCGCCATATGCACTTTCACTCGAGTCACAAAAAAATGTGTAAAGAAATGTCTTTATCAAAATTACAATTTTCAAAATATTTTCTAGGAACAAAAATATCTTTTAAATAGCTAATTTTAGGAACTAAATTTTCAAATTCCATTTTTAAATCAGATGAAATGATTTCATCCCAATCGAATCCTTTAACCCATATCTTCTGTAATAAAATTTTTAAAGTTCACGATAAATGGAGATATAAAACCAGTGGGATCATATATTTTAGCCACAAGTTGTAAAACACAACGTTTTGTAATTTCTTTGATATGCTGTATACATTGTTCTAAAGCAGCTGTTACGATTCTTATAGAATCTTCATCAGTATTCCAAATTAGACCTAATATCTTAGCAGGTGCAAGGGAACTACTAACCGCTATATTATTAGATAAGCACAATTCTTTCAATTTTTGAGAAATGGAATTAAATTTACATAAATTCATACTCGCATGTTTCAAAATATCTACTGCATCAGATATTATTTTATAAGCATTATTAACAGTGTCTGACCCGTAAAACAGATCATCAACATAAAGAGATGAGTTAAACATATTGACACATTCAGGATTTATATTTATATATTTTTTAGGATGACTGTTGGAATAAATGGGCTGCTAGTAACTCCAAAAGGCAAACGTTGCATATTCATTACTTTAAAATTCTCGTTATTTTTTATATCAAACCAAAGAAATTTCAAATATTTACGATCTTCCTGCGCAATACTAATATTTAAAAACGTCTTTTCTATATCACTACAAAACGCGATTTCATATTTTCGAAATTTAAGTGTTATGTGCAATAAATCTGGCATTAAATTAGGTCCACTAAATAATAAATCATTAAGAGATTCTGAATTTTTTCCTTTTGAGGAAGCATCAAATACAATTCTAACGCGAGAAGTTTCCTTATCAGGTCTAATTACAGCCTAATGGGGCATAAAATATCCCGAAAAGAGAGAAATATCCCTGCATTCTTCTACAATACCATTTTTCAATTGCTCATCAATTATTCTTTTACATTCCTCACCAATGTCTTTATTTTTATTTAATTTAAATTTTAAGTTATCTAATCGCCTTTTAGCGGTTTCAAAATTGCAATCTAATACTTCAGGATTTAACTTCCAAGGTAATTTAGTTTCGTAATTATTGCCATTATAGATCAAATTACTTTCAAAATTATCAATAAATTTTTTATTCGAAAGCGGGAAACTTTCGCATTCGTTACTTATACCAACAGAATCCAGTTCCCAAAACAATTTTAAGTCGTTCATTATAGCAACATTTTTCATCATCACAATATTTTGGGAACAGCTTTGCTCGCCGTAACGCAATAAATTACAGCCTGCTACGACCCATCCAAAAACACTGTTTATGGCGAAGAGTCCCCTTTCAATGGGAATTCTTTCGGGAAGAATAAATTCCCAAAACAAGTCAGAACCCACCAAGACATCTATACTTGATGTTTCGTCACTCCCACAAGTATCTGCCAACTGCAGATTACGTTCTGACATAAATTGTGCTACTTGTTTGTCAACACCGCGTACCAACGCACCAGAAATCCGCGGGATCACAAGGGCTTGGATTTGTTTACAAAAACAAGTGCTCTTTTTTCTTTGAACTGAAATTCCACTACTGGATAAATTTGTTCCCTCGCTTTTTCCATACCAAATGAATAAATAGAGCATTATGACGAATATCGTTTTTAATTTTAAAGCGCGTTTGCAATAGTTTCACTTACAAAGGTTTTTGAACTTCCGCAATAAAGGAGTTTTCTTACTGTTTGAGAGATAAATGATGATTTAATCTCAGCTGTACATGTTTGTAGATAAACATTTTTAAAAAAGTTAACGTTGTTCTTTTGTTCTAAAAGAGAATTACTAATAACTGAAGAATTACATGTTTCATCTTCTTTTGAGTTACAAATTGAATCGATTTGGTTGAAATTTATTTCAGAGTTATTAGTTTTGTTATTCTTTGGATAATTGGGATTTTTATTTCCTAAGCAAATCGAGCTATGGTGATTTTGGCTTTTGCATTTGAAACATGGAAATTTATCTGTACGGCATTTTATACTCACGTGAAAAGACTTAAAACATTTAAAGCAACGATTAGAGTTTCTCAGAATTTTGATTTTGTTGTGAGTTGACATTTTACAATTTTGCGGGTCGTGTGATTCATTACAAAATATACATGTGGGTTGCATAACATTTAGAGCTGCGGTAGAGGGTGTATTTCTGACAAATTTTTTACTCTCAAATTTTTGGCATTGGGTTTGGTCTTTCATTTGAAATTAAAAGGGAAGTTTCGCGCGACACTCTATTTCCTTTCTTAAAAATCGCATAAGATCAGAAACATCAATTTCACAGCCGTCTTTTTTCTGTCTGTGAAATTCTAAAACGAGATCATTAGGGATAAGTTTTAAAAGCACTGGTATTAATAAATGACCATAGGAACCTGAAGTGGCATTCATAGAATCCAGATTTCTTACAGAAACATCAAGTTGATCATATAGTTTTCTTAAACCACGGACATTTGATGAATATTTTACGCTTTCTAAATTCAAAATTTTTTTCATGAAGGAGTTAATTATTATATCTCTTTTACCAAATCTCTTTTAAACTTTTAACACAATTTACATAATTATCACTAGTGAGTTCAAAACCGGAAACTACATTGGCTGCTTGGCCTATTAAAAGAGATTTTAGGTATGCAAATTTTTCCCCTTGCGAAAGCGAATCATTTTTATCAATAGAACTTTCAAAACTGTTCCAAAAATCTTGCCAGTTTTTCGGATCACCTGCGAATTTTTCGATTGTAAGTTTAGGCAACTTAACTGAACTTTGATTTCTCATAGAATAACTAACTGAAGTATTTTCATTTTGACTTAGAGAATTATTTGCTTCCCCCAAACTTACAGTTCTCTTTCAATATAGCGCGAAATTCGTTAAGATAATCTTAAACATTTGTCTTGATATTCCTCGCTTGCTGTTATTTCTTTTTCCATAGAATCTACAGAAATTAAAATCCTGATCAAGTATTTTTAAATTTTTAGCTCTATCTAAAATTATTTCATAATCCTCATGCAATTCTGATTCATCAATTTCTTCACCTGAATATAATTTAACTTCAACTTTATTAACTAAAGTTGTTGTTAATTTACGTAATACACTATGTTTCGATTTAACTTTTTCTAATGCATCAGTAGACATTTCGAAACTTTTTAAACATAAAAACTTTCTTTTTACAATTTAAAAAATGTAAGCTTTGCTTACCTTGCACTTGCTAGAAGTCAGTCACTATTTGGAAATCCACGTTCACTTTTATTCATACTAAAACTCGCTGTATCCACAGTTAAATGACAATTTTCAAAACTTAATCTAAAGGTTCGTTTTTTTTGGGGGGTTTCGTCACCAAATTTTGCGTAATCAGACATTAAATGCAATTAAAAAGGGAGAGCTGTTTTAATGATAAACTTAACAATTTATTATCCAGTATTCTTAGGCCTGGCACCTTCAGGCTGGGAGAGCTTCATTCGGAGTACAGAATCATTGTAAACAAATACAGTTTCTACTTACATGAGCGTTCAGACGCCCTATGGCGGTTACAATTCAAATTCGTTAAGGAATTCTTAACACCTCCTACACGTAAAATAAACGAGACAGGGGTGACAAGATTAAAAAATTTATTCATAATAGACATGAGCAATTTCTCTGCTCAAAATAAAAATGAACAATTTGATGCACGCACGTAGTGCACATGAATGAAGGTTGAATGAATGATGACACGTAGAAAATGGTACACGCATGATTTTCTAGCGGAATCACAAAAACTGCTCGAAAGAGCGTGCACCAGCAAGGATTCACGCCTCACACAGCTGGCGGAAGGACTGTAGAACATTAGCAAATACCCCGGGCATCTCCCGGATATCCCCTGCTACGACGGCAATTCTTGCAACCAGGGCCTCGTCGGATTTGACGGGGCTTGCGTAAACAAGACTCTTCATATGGGCCTGGAGGCAGAAGTCTATGCAGGAGAGGTCAGGCGAGCGTGCCCGCCAATTTACCGGACCACCCCGTCCAATCCATCGCCCTGGATATGCTGTATCCAATGAACTTCGCAAATCTGCGCTGAAATGTGCAAGCATTCCATCATGTTGAAACCACACATACGAGCCTTTATGTTGGATGGAACACTTTGTAGTAGAACTGGAAGCACCTCTTGTACGAATACCATATGCGTTCCGCCGTCCAGGCGCCTTGGCAGAAGATATAGCTCGATCAAATGATAGTGGATAATTCTGGCCTACACATTGACGCTGAAACGCCGTTGATATGAATGAGGTCGGTCAGCGTGTGGGTTAGTGCACGTCTAGTTGTGTGCTTTTTTGCGCATTGAAAATGCCTTCCCGACTGAAACTGCATTCATCGGTGAATAGCATGTGTACGGCAAAATCTGGTTGCAGTCAATCGTTGGAGGAACCATCATGAAAAATCGACACGAGGCTGATGGTCGGTTGCTTTCAAGGCGTGCACACGCTGCGCATGATAGGGTTGAAAAGGCCTTCGGCTCCCAACACTCGCCAAACCGCCATATCGCTCGCATTTGAGAAGGCGGATACAGTCCACGTGCTCGTCTCCGGTTGCTTCTTGAATTCACGCAAAATATGCTCTTCAAGTTCTGGTGTTTTCGCACTCCTGGTACGCCCTGTGTCGTGCATCCCATTGACAAACGAACCGGTTTCTCTGCGACGCCGATGCCAGCACTCGAAAGTTTTTCAGTTCAGCAAGCGTCTCGATGGAAATGATTCTCCGTACAATCGTGGGGCCTCCAGGGCATTCCCATCCGTAACGCCGTAAATGAAATAAATAAAGGCCATTTCTTGATTAGTCTAGCTGGTCATCCCTACAGCCGTCAAAAACGAAAACATGATGAATGCAGACAACCAGAGCTTTTATAGCACTTTACAACCTTACATACAGTTAAACCCTTGTGTACTACACTTTACATGCAAATCGGGTGTTTTTCGCGGAGAAATTGCTCATGTCTGTTATAAATAACTTTTTATTTAATTTTGTCATCCTTCTCTAGTTTATTTTACGTTTAGTGGGTAGTAGTTGCTGCCTAGTCTACGACCGAGAATCCCAGATCATGAATAACTGAACTGTGCCCAGGAGAGGAGGGGGAGGTTCAAATTACACCTGAACACACTTGAGTTTGCGCTACTTAACCACCCCCATCGATTCAGATTTTGAGCTCAAAATTTAAGTTAAAGTCTAAGCTTTTGAAAGGATTTAATGTGATACAAAAAATAACAGTAAAAAATAGTTGTTCATTACTCAAAGTCTAAAGCGCCCTCTATCGACATTTCTTAAACTTTTTCTTTAAATTTATTTTTCAAGAAAATATTGACAAAAAGAATAATTTTAGCGAAAGCCGCTAACGAATCGACCCATTTTTCCGTTTTTTTTATAATCTTTTGACATTTCGGACCCTAAACTTTGATGGCGCCTATCTCCTTCAGAAGACGTTTGGGACCGTAAGTTTCCCATTTAATATTGTTTGTCTTGATGTGTACTATTACCCCTTAAAGTTTTGCCCAAGAGTTTAGATACACCCTGTATAATAAGTGACAGCACAACTGGAGAAAGTACTGAAATGTCATTTTTTTGTAAGTTGTTTTGATTATCTACTTTTTTATGTGTTCTGAAATTTTATGTTGTGGACTATGTTTTGTTTATACTATTTGTGGATGTGTTTTTACAAATAGCGGGAACATAAAGTTGTCGCTTATCATATGCTATGCCAAGCAATTGGCCTCTATTTTGTAAATAAGTATGTAACGAAATAAATCTTAATAAAATTAACAGTCATCAAATATGCCCAATCTGTGTAACTTAACAGAAAAACCTGATGATATACTTCTGAAACAGAAATCTGTATCCCCACTAACAAATTATTTTTAAACACAACATGAATCCTTGTTTCTGCTGCAATCAGTACTAAGTGTAGAAAGAAGTGTGAGTATGTGTGGATTTTCCACATTGAAGCACACAATTCAAGAAATAAGTATTGAAGAATAATTCGCATCTATAATGAAATAAATGTTTCAACTGACATACACACAAAAAAAGAGATTAACTTTAGAAAAGAATCATACCTATCTAATGCATCCTTCAGATAATTGGGAGAAACATCGAAATAATAACACGTGTTACCTTCTGCAGTATATGCATTACTGTTTCCTCCATGTTCATGAAGAAACTAGAATTGAAATATACAAACAAAAACAAAGTTTAGCTTCAGTAATACAACAATAAAACTAATAAAAAGATATTAATTCACTTTGATATGAAAGGTAATAAAAAAGAACAGTAGCCAGTACTTATTAAATGTGAAAACTATAGTTTGCCGACCCCCATCTTAATATTTTTTTAATTAATGACCACTCCCCTTAAAAGTGAAATTGCAACATCATGATGAGATACACACAGCTAAATATAAATTATGGAATGGGCATAAGTGAAAAATATATGCAAATGATAGCATTTGCGTGCGCATTTGGTTACACGACACCCAGATTTTGGTTAAAAATTCAATAGCAGAGGTTCACATTCAGCAGCGGAATGCAGCATTTGGACAATTGAAGGGACATAGAATTTGCTTCGGAATGCGAGCTGAATACCAACCTGCAATACGAAACTGTAGCCGCATGACTTTGGTTTGTCGATGTGCACAATTGTCACTCGTGTTGAATGAGATGCAAGAACCATTCAGGGCAATGTGATAAAATGGACTCAAGATCATCAGAGAAGACAGCAGAAAGACATTGGTTTGCATAGATGCAAAACACATTGCAAGAGTAGGCAGATTTGCTGAATGGCTCGTCGAAAACTGTTTGCCACGTCCGGTGATCAACCTGTCATCTACCATTATCATCATCATAAGGTGCATCTATCTGCAGCCAAACCATTCGTAACAGGTTGCATTAGGGACAGCCAACCACTAGAATTCCTTTAAGTACTCAGCACAGGGACATGTCACCGTTAACGTCACTGGACAAACGAATGGCATAAATCTGTTTTCAGATGAATTCCGATTTTCTTTATGAAGAAATGTGGGCTGTAGAGGCGAACACTATAGTAATCTTCAAAAGTGGGAGTAATCCATTATAGCTTCAGATATCTAGCTACGTCACAAGCAACGACGTAAATGAGCACTAGAAATCAATGCTTTGCAGTTTTCATTCTTCTGCCGCATAAAAAGCGTTCGAAGTACAATATACCTCTTAAAGCAAGTGCATTAAAAAATACATGTTTAACATTTGTTTCTTGCTCATTTTACATCAGTCTTAAAAGATATTTGCAAAATTGTGTTAAAGAGAATAAATATTAAATTATATCCTTTTCATACATAATTCTTTTTTCAAAATAAAATTTTCAATTTCCTTTCGAAACAATTAATTTATATAAATTTTTCTTCCTCCTTTATATTTTTGGATTTCCCAAAAGAAAGAGAGAGATTAATGCACTTTTTAAAAAAATATTTTTACTACTTGAGTTATTTTACTTGAATCAAATTTTACGTACATCAACAATTTCCGTGAGCAGCTTTCGTTCTTTCAAAGGCATTCTTTAATAAGAAAAGAATGATTGAAATTTCACTGAAAATCATTCACACAATAGTTTTTCTATACAGGTCCACTTTTTAAAAAATTTTGTTAAATAGAATAATAATATATACATAACACATTGAAGTCTGACTTAACGAGATTTCCCACAAACATCAAATACAAGATATTGAGTTCATTAAAAATAATTCAAGTTACGTAGGTTGATTGAATTATAAAACACAAGCTTTAAAAATTTCTCTTTTTCAACTTCATATATAAATATTCAAAATTAATATATATAAACCTAGTTAAAACTAACAAGAATTCTTTTAAAACTGATTATTTAGATGCATCATTAGAAATTATGGATAATAAATTACATGTTATATGTATGATAAATGAGATGCATTTAATTTTAATATTATTAAAGTGCCTTTTTGGAGAATTCGAATATATCAATTTCTATTTTCAGAAATATTATTATTAACTATATTGATTGATTGAAAGGTTGAAGGGGATATAGAGCAACACAAGCTATGATGCCTCTATTAACTATATAAATCGTAATATATTGGTTACTGATAAATCTAAAATCACTTTAAATCTTAATAAATGCATTAGTTATTTTATTGAGAGAATATGAATGCCCTGTTTATTTATTTATTTTTTACAATTACATTTCTAATCGCTTTAAGTTTAATGATAAATTTTAATAATATTTGCATTAGGTTTCAATTTTTTTTTAATATTTTTCAATTATAATGCTACTTATTTTATCATTTTTTATTTATAAAATGTTTTTCAATTTTTTACATACAGTCACAAGATGTCGCTCTACATGTTAAAAAAATAAAATTGAATATTTTTTAAATTTATATTAGAATATTTTTTGTTACACACGACCGAGGTCCTCTTCATTGCAAAAAATTTCCTTTACAATGATTTAAGTTTTTAAGTATATACAGTCTTACTTTAAATTGATCTTATTATTTACTAATTTTTACTTTGTGATGCTGCTCTTAGCTGATTATGCATTAGCAGGAGATGTTAACACGGCGATGTGTTGTGGGGGTATGTTTATTTTAATAGTACTTCATATTCAAATACTTTTAATTTCTACATGAATGTAGTATTAATTCATTTTTCCTGTTATAATTTTATTTAACAATAGATTTAGTGTGTTTTACCTTCTAATAATGGCATATTTATAGTACTTTCTCTTTTCCCAATAGCCCAGTAGTAAAGGAAAATTAGTGAGGGTTCGCTTTCCTAAAAACATTGTTTAAGCTTACATTCTTGGTTCCTAAAACCTAAAGTTTGCTTTGTACTACTGTGGCTAATATTTCTTATCATACTGTCTATTTATATTTATTTAGGTTTATAGCTATTTTGCATATTTTATTATGGATTACATTTATAAATATTATGCATTTATTGAACTTTTTTCGTCAGAAAAAGATATTTAATGTCCACACAAAAGAAATAAAATAAGTTTCGATTGTAATTTTTTGGTTTTGTAAATGTATTGATTCGTTACTTACCCGTAATCTGTTTAAGATTTTGCTAAGAAACGGGGGGGAAACATGCATTAGATTTTGTCACAGAATAAAAAATGTTTTTATTTTTATACATAACAAATGGTTTAATTTAAAGTAAAAATACAGAACAATCAATGAAAAACTTCTAAATTGAAAAGTTTCAGAAACATATGCAGATTTTTGCCTCAAAAAATTGAGAATACACGTATGAAAAATATATTCAACTACCACTAAATATTTTCTGCTTGACTGCTATTTTAATATAACTTTGCGTAATATTATCTTGAACTTTTTCAGCAATTATTTTTGTAAGATTAAGTTTGTTAGATAAGCTTAAGTCTAAATTTTTTTATTTGGAAAATGCCTCCTTGAAGAGAAACCAGTATTGATGTAAGGAAATTCATATTAAGATTATTTAAAAAAGGATTGGGGTAAAATATCTCCAAAAAGTTGATCAAATCGGTACCATGACGCTTAGAGGCCATTATAAAAACCAAAGGAGATGCAACTAAGTATTAACCCTTTCTCTGTATGTGAGATACTACAAAAATTTCATTGGTGTATTCTCAATATTTTGAGGTAAAAATTTGCATATGTTTATTTAAAAGCTTCAGAAACTTTTCAATTGGGAAGTTTTAGGTTGATTGTTTTTTATTTTTACTTTAAGTTAAGCAGTTTGTTATGTGTAAAAAAAAAACATGTTTAAATTTCTTGGTAATGTATTATTTATATTGAAAGTTAAATTAATCAAGTAAAAGATAGGTGTACTCTGAATTGTTTGAGCCACTGTATGTACAAAAAGATATAGCTCTAACTCATAAAATGTAAAAGCCACTGAAATGTAAACAAAAAAAAAATATTTTTTTGATTAAATTGTGTGTCTAGAAATAAAATGAACTCCCTTTTTCAGCCCCAATTATTATTTTTTAAACTCTCAGAATGATTATTTGAACTAGAAGTATTTAAAAAAAATAGAGCTATTGTATTTGGAAAGTTTTTTTAGGGGTTGAAAAAGTCTGGTTGTTGTTTTCAAAAATTAGAATTTTTACAATTCTCTGGATACAAGTTTTATTTTGTCCCACAATTGTTTCTTATTGATGTGCTACTGTTGATATTTACATATCCTATCCAGGATTCCATTCAACTCTGTCTAGATTTTTCTAAAAATCGCTTTACTTTGCTAGCAAAAAATAAAATTTGTAAGAATTGGATATCATTTAAAAATATATGTACCATGACTTCCCTTTGGTTCTCAGTATTTCTGCAATCCACATACCACCACGGGTTTTATTCAGTTAATTAGACGAAATTTTTTATGAATACATTAGCGCTTTCAATCAAAATATCTGTTATGGGTTTGTGTTAAGTTTACGGGCGTAGCTACCGCGCCGTATTAATGATACGAGGCCCCCAATATGCGTAACTACAATCCCACTAACAGGGCTCTTATATCTAAAAAATAGGCCCCGAAAGAATTTTGATACAGGGCCCACTCAGAACTAGCTACGCCAGTGGTTAAGTGAATCTTTTTTTCTGTAATATTTACAAAGAGGAAGAGGCCATGCACAGTTAACAGTTTCATAAATATATCCATTGGAAATTGTGTGGAGGTCTTTTAAAATTTGCATGATTCAAAGGAAAGTGGTAAAGGATAAGAGTCAACTCCAGAACGGAAGAGAAAGATATGTTGTCTACTGAATAAAACGTCATTGTGGGTGAGTGAATTATCATTTAAAAAAGACACAAAGACGGGTTGTTATTTGAAATAATAATCTTTATATTTATCTGCTTCTTGGGTTATTGTTTTTATCAACAGAAAAGTGCTATATTCATTCAAATTCTGAGCAATACGAAAGATTCTGGGCATTGATTAATGAGGTTATTGATGTTCGTGACGTTAATGGAGGTAAGTAAAGAGTGTTTTTTTCTAGGTATAGAAGTTTAAGTTGGCATTACTTTCCAAGATGGCGACCGATTTAACAGCTGTCAAGTGATTTATTCTCAGTTTGGTTTGGCAATTCATCAAAACGATCATCAAGCAAGGCGTAGTTCGTCGAATGGACCCAAAACGAGATTGCCGTTGTTCCCGATTTTCATAAGCGAATTTTGTTAAGCGATGAAGCGCACTTCTGGTTGAAAGGCTACGTCAACAAACAAAACTGCCGCATTTGGTGTGAAGATAATCCACAAGTGTATGTCGAAACACCGTTACAACCAGAAAAACTGACTGTTTGGTGCGCTTTATGGTCTGGTGGAATCCTTCTTCAAAAACGATGAAGGCCACAACGTTACAGTCAATGGTGATCGGTATAGAGCCATGAATACTAACTTTTTCATTCCTGAATTGAACAATCATGATGTCCAGGAGCTGTGGTTCCAACACGACGGCGCAACATGTCACACAGCTCGTGCCACAATCGATTTATTGAAAGACACGTTTGGTGACCGCCTAATTTCACGTTTTGGACCTGTGAATTGGCCTCCAAGATCTTGTGATTTAACACCGCTAAACTATTTTCTGTGGGGCTACGTAAAGTCATTGGTCTATGCGGATAAGCCACAAACGCTCGACCATTTGGAAGACAACATTCGCCGTATTATTGCCGATATACGGCCACAAATGTTGGAAAAAAGTCATCGAAAATTGGACGTCCAGATTGGACTACATCCGAGCCAGCCGTGGCAGTCATATGCCAGAAATCATATTTAAAATGTAATGCCACAAGATTATCCTTTGAATAAAAAAAAAGTTCATGTCAATCGAATAATGCATCGTTGTTTTATTGCAATTTAAAGTTCTATATCTCTAAAAAAACACCCTTTACGAAGAGAATATTGTTATTAAACAAATTGGAAATTATTTATGATACCGACGGATTGAAGTTGGGCATGTAAATAGATTTGAGCAACCAGAAAATATAGAGATGTCGGCAAAATGACGCACCTACTTGCTTTCCCCAGTTTTCCGAATGAAATGTAACGTCGTTAAACGTAAAATAAGTTATTTGGAGAGCCACTCTAATTGGACAATTTATGAAGTATACGAAATTTACAATAAAAACTTGTTTCAGAAATTATTTAAAAGAACTATCACCCGTTAACATTTTGTCCTCATTCAATAAATATATTTTATATAGTTCATAATATTTATTTAGTTCCAATTTATTGTGTTTCTGCAGTTTGTTTCATTAGACGTGGAAGGAAGATTTTGATTTCTAAGTTGCAAATTTTCTCTGAAGAATTTTAATCGTATTAGAATAACAGGTATTGGCAGTCAAAATTAACCCGCGGGAGGCTGCTAATAACGAAAGAAACTTTAATGTATAAAAGCGAGTAATTAGTGTGTGTAGTACAGATCCATCCACGATTACCGTAAAATCCGGCGTATAACGCGTACTTTTAACACAAAAAATAAGATCGAAATCTACGGGTGAGCGTTATACGCGCCGGGTATAAAAATGATATAGTTTCAAAAATAAAGAGATTTGCATAAAAAATAACTTCGACTTCTAAAAATATCGGAATAATGTTTATTTAAAAGAAATGTCATACTTTATGAACTTAAAGAATACTATTTTTTTCAAAATCCTGGTAAATCCCTCGAATAAATGGCTTTAAAATATAATAGCAGTGCTAACGTACATTGCAGATTCCTTCGCAAAAAAGAGGTCCACGTTATACGGCGAATATATCTTAAAATTAAAAAATGAAGCTTGAAAGTATAGGTGCGCGCTATACGCCGGATTTTACGGTAATCGCCGAGACCGCCTAAACAGTATCACGTCCCTATATGAGCTCCGCGTTTCTTTATTAATTTAGCTGCATCTATATCATTTTCCTAGTAACACTTTTTAGTCCTTTTGAGCTTGGGAAATCGTTATTGACTACCATCGAAACAGATCCCAACAACGAAGTCGATAATATCGACAATGCTGTTTCAAACACACTAGATAACTGCGCGAGACTCGAATTTTATTATCGTCGCCGAGGTAAGAGTTAAGAACCTTCAACAAGAAAAAGGAGACAATGATCCACTTTTTGGACTCGTCTAGACGCAGCTGAAGAATGCTATTGAAAACAAGAAATTGAAGAATAATCTTTTTTTTTACCTCCATGTCAAAAAGCTGATTGCATTGATCATAGTAACTCCGGATAACATTTTTATTGAAAATGCTAACTTTCCCGAAAAAACTAAAAAAAGTTAATGATAAACCTAAAAATAAAAAACGTAAATCTATGAAAAGGGAGAAATTCTATGATGCATTCATTTTTCCTAAGAAAATCGCCAGACCCTTGATCGTATCGGAACGAGCACCTATAGAACACAAGAAATAATTTTGAAAGGCTTGAAAATGAAATATCCACAGAAAATATAAATGACTCAGAAATAAACTACGGTTGGAAAACCCAATAATAACTCCTTCATGCTTAAGCGTACCAAATATATTAGAGAATTCATTTAAAACACACTAAACTTCCTGAAATTAGAAATCGTCTTGCTAGTAATTTCAGGGCCGATCCAAGCAGGTGTGCACCGCACGCGGGCGGCCGCAGGCAGTCTATAATTCTTTCGATCAAGCAAAATTGTTTTTGTGAATTTCTCAAAATAAAATTTATAATAAGGTGAATAAATATGCTGAATTTTAAATAGTTATTGAAAAATCAAAATAAGTCCTGATTTCCTGATAGCATAACATAGTTCGAGAAAAATAAGAATGGATTTCAAAGTCTGAGGAACATTCCTTCTCATTAGGAGTGTAGCCTACCTTATCAGGGGGCCAGTATCAATAATACAGCCCCCCCTAGCTACAGGTGCTTCGGACGTGTGTAAGCAAAAAGTCGTAAAATGTTATTAATGGTCATATTAAGAGTTCCTTTCCACGTTTATAAAATAGTATGTCACTGGCTTCAAACGATATAAATTTTCCGTGCGAATTCTGTGAATCTCAGGTCCTACTATAAAAAAGTTTAAAAGCTGGTAAAGTTACTCAAAAAATAATGAGAAAACAAGGAGTGGTATGTGGTCAGAAAGCAGGAAAAACTTCTCATTCAAAGCAGTTCGACAAAAAGATCGTTTGAAGTGAAATACAGATAACACTTGGGATGGGGAAAAATACATTCAGAATGTTATTTGCTTGTAAATGAAAATACCCCCTTCGTCTGCTGATTGATTGACTGTAATAAACGTCGCACTAAGAACTTACATGAAGGCTTGGAATTTTTTTCAGAAGTGATCCAGTGAAAGAGAATATTAGATTTTATTTAACCCGGTTCTCTTTTTATTTCTGTAGCAACCAAAAGACCGGATGTGCATTCAGTCAGCAAGGGATCTTCTTCCTGTTTCGAGAAAGATCTGGCTCATAAGCGCCAGAAATCTTCTGTCACCCTCCAAGTCTATAGTTAATTATTTTAATAACGAGTATTCATGAGTTCTCAAAGCTGGTCCCATGAGGGAAGGGGGAGGAGGCGTTAAGGAAGAATTTCGACACATCGGACAAAAGTAATGAAAAGCACGATCAAGATTTATGACATGCTTAAGGACGAATGAAAAGAATGGGGCAGAATGATCATCAGAAAAAAAGACCCCTTTTCGAAGAAAACTAGGAAATTCTGCATCAATTTGACTCCCGATCTAATTTCTTTTAGACAACAAAAAAGGTAACTATATTTTCACTTTCAAAACTCTCCTTTCGATTTAATGCCCAGGTATTTTAATCATTGCGTAAGATAAAGTGAAAAAACATATTTTGTTTCATTTGGGCTATAACTATTTTATTTATATAAATAACTGTGTCATCACAGTTTCTTAGAATACTTTCATGTTGAATAACATATTTAAGTGTTTTCCGTAGCTTGAATGTACCGTAACCTTCTTAAATCAATTTCAATTGTCATTGTAATTCAAATGAAAGAATATTATTTGCCTCTCGTATAAAAATAATCTCTTTAGTCACTTATGAAAAACGATAGTACTTCATTTAAAATACAAAACACTAATGAACCTTTGAGTACATTCATTAATTATTTACCATACTTAAAAGGATCCTAACATTAGCGCGAAATTGAAAAAAAACATAGTTATATTTATTTTGATGATTTTGTTTGTAATCATAACGAATTACGGTAATTTTGTTTAGTAATAAATGAAACAATCTATAATTTCAAAATATTTAATTTAAATTGCTTCAAACTGTGAAAAGAGTTTTCAAAGAAATAAAGTATGTTAAGTTTACTTAAAGATACACATACATCTTTTGTTCTTTTTATTGAGGTAACATGTGAAATAAACACATAATTTTTCTAATATACTCTAAGACTGCTAACAGAACCATTATTTGTAAGTTTGAATTTGAAAAAAGCACAAATTATTATTATTATTATTTTGTATGTATTGCTATTTTAAGAGTGATTTGCACGATACCTTCTTGATTAAGATCTTTTGCCCAGATAATTTGAAAAAATATTTAATGCAAACTAATAATTAATTATGTGTGTAATTAATTATAAAAATACATAAAAATCGTATAATTTCTTTAAAATATTGAATAGCATTACGTATGATTCTAATAAAGTTAATCAAAAAAAATTCATCTTTAACAATCTATAGCAATACTTAAAATCTTTAAAAAAGGCAATAAGAATGCCAGAGTTACTGCAGAAATTTCTTATAAAAAACATTTAATGAAAGGTTTATTTTTACAGAATAATAAATGTTGAAAAATATAGGTAATAGTTTTTAGTTGTTTCTAGTAGTATAAAACTATTTAATTAAAGTGATAGCAAAACGCATTACAGAAACAAAAATATGATAAACACAATTTATAAAGTAGATAAGTGATTTCAAACAAAACAGAAATGTGAAAAAATATTCAATAAGTAGTAAGGTTGTATAATCTTGAGTATTTTTAATGTAATTAAAATACAAATTTAGTTAAAAAATTTTAGATTTCTTTTGTGATATTGTGGCCTTTGTCAAAACTCTTCGAGTTATCTTAGAAATTTCAAATTATTCTAGAAATGTTTTATTGTTCTGTTTAGTCTCAAAGTATTAAGATATTTGAAAAAACAAACAAGTAAAACAATAATATTAATGTTTTATTAACTTATATTTAGAAACTTTAAAAGGAACCTACAAATTCAGAGTATTGTTATTGTGTTCCTAGTTGTTTTTTTTTAAAAAAAACCCTTAGAATTTTTGAAAGCTTACTTTTGGTGGAGATATTTTAATAATTTTGAATAAGTAATCTGGGGAAGCTAAGCTATGTTTTGTTCTAGAAATGAAACTAATATGTTTAAAAAAACAATTAATTAAACAAAATATGTTTGTATTAGATCAGAAATTTCACAATTCAGTCAGAAAATTTGAAAAAAAGATAAAATGTAATTTTTTGAGAGTTTGGAAAAAAATTAAAAAGCTTAAGATTATTATTTTAATTTTCTAAATATTTCATGGAAAAAATTTACAGTTTGCAATAATAAATAGAAAACTTTAAAAAGTTTGAAAATTTAGATTCGATTAAAAAAGAATTTAGTTAATTTTTAATCCAAAATTTAAAACTTTATTTTCAAGCATTCACAGAAATTCCTTCCACACTGCTACAGAGAAATAAATTACATGACTCGGAATCGGAAATCGTCCCTCGGGAAGACCCGAGGCTTTGTGCAAGCATCGAAGTTTCAAAAGAAATGGTCTCGACTTTCCCTAATGTAGAAATATTTTTAACTATACCGATATAAAATGCATCAAGTCAGAGATCTTTCTCAGTTCTAACCCGGCACTTCCCGCGCAGGGTATGTCATACCCACCGTCTACCTTTTTTCAACGCTCATTTTAAACCTTTTGTTGGAAAATTGATAGTTTCTCGTGCAGCTGACTTTAAGGTCATATCCTTTGAGGGGCCTTAGTTTGTAGGCGAATTCTAACTATATATTTTTGAATACCGCCTCTTCGGGTATGTCATACATTGCGCGAGGATTCTAATGCGTTCTGAATGCATGAGCACGTTTTAAATCTTCCTTATACTATGGCGTATTATTGTAGTTATGATGAAGAAATGTGATATTTGAGTAACTTAATAGATACGGTATTTAACAGATGTAGTACAACAGTATTTTCGGATGAAGAAATTCTGTTCGTGATTATGATGAAGAAGAATCAAATGATGAAGAGTATAACAGGAAGTATGATTTCTCCACTGAAATCGATCCAGATTTAGAAGAGGGAGACACAGTTAGAAAAATTCATGTTTTATATGTATAGACACAAACATTTGGGAAGAATGTAACTTTAAAGGAGACAACTGGTACACATCCACTTTCAGATGAATTTTTGAAAAGCAAAAAAAAAAACCTATTGCTGGAACAAAAAGAGAAAATAAAAAAGAAATTCCAAAATAAGATATAGACGGTATACAGCTCTTCAATGAAATAACTTTATTCAAAGATATTTTTCATGGTAAAAAACAGCCAACTGAGATATTAGAATTTATAGTGAAAAATGATCTTATTTCCAATTTCGCTCTAGCATTAAGAATTTTTTTAACCTAACCTATTTCTGTAGCTTCTGATGAAAGAAGTTTCAGTAAATTAAAAATCATTAAAAAATTCTTGAGAAATAATATGACACAAGAAAGGCTTTAAGATTTGGCCATAGTCTCAATTGAATCCGAAATCTCAGAAAAAACTGATTTAACCGAAGCTATTAACAAATTTGCTTCTCAAAAAGCCTGAAAGTTATTTTATAGTTACAGTAAAATCTGGCGTATAACGCGTGTGTCCCTACACATATTCGCCGTATAACACGCATACCCTTTTTTACGAAGAAACCTGAAATGCATGTGCGCAATGATCTTGTGTTTTGAAGTCCTTTATTCGAATATTATTCCAAGCTTTTGTAAAAAATAGTGTACTTTCAGAATTACAACCCTTTAGTTCATAAGGAAGGTTATTTTTTTCACAGAAACAGTATTTCGATATATGTATAAAAGACTCATCTTTTTCTATGATCATCTTTTTGTATTTTTAAAGCTCTCATCTTTATACGCGGCGTATAACGCGCAACTGTAAATTTCGATCTTATTTTTTGAGTTAAAAGGGCGCGTTATACGCCGGATTTTACAGTATAGTTTATTACTTAGTCTTACTCGAAGGACTGATTTATATACTTTTCGTTTCACGAGATTTGTGCCTTAGTATTTATTTTTATCAGATTGTATTTTTTGAGCAAATTCTGTTGTTTTGCATTTATAATTATAAAATGTTTATTTTTATTTTAAAGGTTATATTTTTGTTGATTTATTATTTTGTTAAAGCATTTTGTCACTATTATAACTCATTACCTGGCCAAAAAAATGAAGTTCTGCACTTCAAATTCTATTTGAGTTATTATTAATGTGTTTTATTTTTTATTCCTATATAAGTAATGATTTTTTAACAACGTTAAGTATTAGTCAAAATATGAAAAGTTCTCCAGGGGACAGCACATTAGGTTTTTGCACGAGGGCGGCCGATACCCTAGGATCGACCCTGAGTAATTTTATCAATCTCTGCACCAGTAATGATCGCGAATATCGTAATCTTGTTCACGCTTTGGCGGAGAACAAAAAATTATGAATATTGTGTCATAAAATCTAAGGAGGTGAACACCTAAATTAAGCAGTCATAAAAAGAGTTACCTAAGAGCACCTTACACAGTACTATTTAGCTGATTTTGAAGACTTAGGCTTCACCCTCACTAAAATTTCACAGTTAATTTCAAAATAAAAAAATACCTCTACTAATGTTTCCAAGTCAAACTACTAAGAAAATTGAGAATAATCCTAAAATCTTTGGACTTATAATGGTTATGACCTCAACATGCACGGCCATGTAACTTAAATTCATAACTTTAATCATTTCAATCCAACTGTATCAAATTACCATTTAAAAACTAGATGCCTAATATGTGGTGCGTGTTCATTTACTAAAAACTATAACTTTAAAGAAATGCAAGATAATTGACATTGTATCTTTTACAAAAAATGCCCGATTTTCCCTAAGCCCCCAAAAAGAACATCGACTGTTTTTAATAAAAATAAATTTCAAGAACAAACCTATAAGAGAAGGAAATTTTTATGTAAGTATTGCAAGTGGAGAATTTAATAAAAATTTATACAATAACAGAATTTAAAAACAAAATTTATACAATAATTTCAGAGTTTAATGAGTGAAGTGTTACTATTTAAAAAAAATAATAAAAAGCACAGTTTAGTGGTTATACATTCCATAATGGTTGGGATCTCTCAGGGGTGTTTGTGGGACCCCAAAAAATCCCCTGAAACTTTTACGGACTTACTACTGACATTTTGGAGTTTCGAGAAGGGGGGAGAAATGAAAAATTACAATTATGAAGTATTGAATGACTTAATTATAAAAGTTCAATGAATTACTTTTTTTGCAAAATTAATAACCATAAATTTTCAAACATATAAACTACTACATTTTATGTAAATATTTTAAATTACCTGAATTAATTCTTTAAAAAAAATTATCTAATTTCTGCTGCTTTTTTTCTTAATTTTCTGATGTTTGTGGGCTTGTCTTTCTTTTGTGGTGAACTTCATAATTGCAGAAAGGTTGACTTTTATTTTCCTCATTTACAGTTGAAGAAATTTGCTCGAGAACTGCACATGCAGAGGTAGAAGCAGTTTGCTTTTCTGCTAATGTAGAAGGTTTTTCAGAGACTTTTATAGGTGACTCATCTGAAATACATGTTTTTAAGTCCTCTTGATATGTTTTCCAACTTCTGTTCATATTCAGTAAGAGATCTTTGTGAATTGGATCAGTCATTGGATTTTTTGAGCCATATTTTTCACGAGGTTTCTTTAGAAGCCATTAAATCATATTTAATAGTCTGCACTGCATCTAGGGAATCAATCTTAAGAGAGGTTCTACAAGTGTATCCATTAAGTTGACTGCACTTTCCACTAATGGGCCATGGAAGCAGCTAAGGCAGGCTTTGACCAATTTAGCCAATGTAGGATACTTATAATCATTTGTGAAATTTCTTTTAAATTAAAAACTTTAGACCGATATTTATCAATTGTACACTTGACTTGATTTCCACTTTCATCAGATGTGTAGAGCATTTCTTTGGTGATATCAATATCACTCTGGTATAACCTTATTTCAGTTTCTACTTTTGACTTTTCATTATCACTAAAAATATGGGACATAAAAGATGATAATTTTTCAAAAGCTAATATTGTACTGGTTTTACCTCTTAGCTCTGGATCTAATGCTGTAAAACTAATTAGATATGAATTTTTAAGGGGTAATTTCTGTTTCATATGCTGTGCTGTATTAGTATAAGCTTTCATCAGAGAAATTTGGAATTCTTTTGCTATTGGATGATTTTTTGATAATTTCTTCAGGAGAGTGGAAGCTTCTGCACCAGTAAATATTACTTTGCTAGGTAGATGGAATTCTGGATTTGTGACATCAACCTTTTAACAAATCATTATAAGATGTGCACTCTATATTTTCTGGCTTCATAAAAAAAGAGAAAAATTTTGCCATCAATTTATAAATACTGGAATGTATTAAATGAAGCATTGTTTTTTTTGTTTCAAATAATTTAATATATGTGTTGAACTCTGGTAATTCTGCTGAATATAATACCATATGCAATATAGTTTTGTTTTGAATAACAAATAACCCATTTAGTATACTTTTTTCCCGAGCTAAAGCATCCTTTGTGAGTTGTTGGGAATGCAAGCAAGAATACACCCCTTCAACAATTTTTTTCTGAGCTGCAGAAATATTTCTTTTATTGTATACAGTTTCAACATAAGAAAAATAATCCCCTTTATCAGTTTTATCCAAGTAGTGAAAATAAAATGCAATAAGAGCATCCCACAGATCTTTGATTCTTTCTAAAACACATAAAATGTACACCCACCTATGGTCTGGTCTCTTCAAGGGCTTAAGTTTTTTAATGGCAAGGGATTCACAGATTTTGAAAAAATTTTCTCTTTTACTGCAGCTTTTCATATCAAAATAGATGTCATCAAACAAATCTTCTAAGTATCTATCACACACACACAAAACATGAAACAAATTTTTTTGCACAGTTATTAGCTGTGTGACATGTGTCACCATCAATATCTAATAAGTGGGGTGCTTTGTTTGATCGTAGTCTGGTTTCAACACCCCCTTTTTTTCCACGCATGGAGTTACATGAGTCCATTAATACACTAATTAAGTTTGCCCATGGAATATTATTATCTTCAATAGTATTAACAACTGCTTTAAAAACAGCTTCTGATTTGCAAGATTCCATCTTTAGAGATGCAAAATGATGAACTACAACTTCATTTTGATTGTTGTCATAAAACTGCACCAATATTGCCAGTATACTTTCTTGAGCATTGCTAATACTTTCATCCAAATTTAGAGAAAATGGAGTCTCCTTTAAAGTTTTAATGATATTTTCCTTAATAGTTTTTGCGAGCCCATATTTCATCTTATAACATGCAGTAGTCCTGGACATTTCCAACGAGTTTAGTGCCGTCTGATCGCGGCTCAACTGTTTGCAGAGTTCGATTAAATTGGGAGCTACATTGAAAGAAAGAGAATTCTCGGCGATAAACGAAGTTATTAATACCTCTTGGCGTGCTTTTCTTGTCATTATATCCAATGCCCGAGCATCAGTCTCCAGTAAGTCATCAGTATTTTTTGAATTAGCATAATTACTTAAAGTCATTGAATGTCTAATGCACTTTGAATATTTTATGTGCGTCACAGTTTTAGAATGATTTGTGAAAGCCTTGAATCCTTCCCCACCATACTTCAGCAGTGAGTTACAAAAAACACAATATGCTTGTCCAGCAACATTTATTTTCTTGCACCATGTGCCGATGGTATTCCCATTACCATCTCTCCGTTCAATCCAATTCCACCTAAATGCATTCCGGACACCTTCTTCTAATTGTATATTATCACTATTTATATCGAGAAATTTCATAGTGAAATTCTCTTGCGTACATAAATAAAAAAATATTTCAATAAACGAAACGAAAATTTTACACAGCGGAGAAAAAAAAGTTGCGAAGCGATCAATGACAAATAGCTAATACGGCGAAAAATCCCCCTTCTCTACTTATTGGCGCCACACCAGGAGAGATAAGACCTTTGAACCCATAGTCACGTGATCGCACATCTGGTCGAACGAAGTCTCTCCCTTTTTTTTCTGCCGCGCCTACTTGCCGAAAAGAATCCAGAAGAGAATGTCCGAGAACCGGGGGTATGAGTCATAACTCACAATAAGGAAAGAACAAAAAAGAAGTTTTTTCCCCTTTTCACGTATTATCACTGCCTTTGGAGAAAGAAGGAAAAGTTTTCACCACACACACTGACCTTGCGTTTTCAGCTTTCAAAGCAAACAAAATTACCCAGATCAAAATAAATAATTTATTATTATTCCTACTTCCTTTTGAACGACGATCCCCGGAATTTCCGGGTATCGAAGTTCAAAATCCCCGGAATTTCTGGGTTTCCCCGGAGCACAAACACCCCTGATCTCTACAAATGACATTAAAATTCGTTACCAATATTTGAAAAATAAAGATGGGAATTCACTTCTCCCATCTTCAAAATGTTAATACAAGGCATGTTCTAGAAAATATCCTATATGTTCATAAAAATTTCTCATATTCAGACACAACAATCTTGTACCGGTCTCCTAAAAATTGGTTATCTTGGACTGTCACAACAACTTTCTCCTATGATTCTGCCGTTATAGAAAGCAGTACTAGAATGCCTTTCAAGATAGTGAGGAATTAATTTGTAGCATTCTGCATATTTTCTCTGGCCCCTGAAAATTATTAAGCTTTACACAAAACTTAATACAGTAGCACTGCTCAAGTTTTACTGTCATTTTTTTTTTTGTCAGAAATGAAAATATGGCAGCTCTCACAATTTTACTACCTTTCTCACTGGAATCTACTGGTGATTGATGATTGTACATAAAAAAAAATTTAAGCATGCACATTAAAATCACCTTTTTACAAGCAACAAAGTTTCCTATGTTTATGCACAAATATTTGCATATATTTTGTAACACATTTCCTGGATTATATCTGAAACTGAAGAAAAAACAAAACAATAGACGAAAACAAGTATTAAGTTAATTTAATAGACATAATAGGCTATGAATTGATAGTAATCACATTTTGAATAAAACTTGTGTGTTATAAACTAAATATCTCAAACACTCTTCAAACTTTAGCATTCAATTTTATTGAAATTGTAAAGTTTTACTGAAACTTGGAAGCAAAAGAGGAATTTGGGAGCAAATCCCAAATTGTAATTTTCTTTTAAATGCCACTTTTCTGATTAATTCTAAAAAGACTCTTCCTTCTTTCTATTTCAGTTAAATTGAACATGAAATGTATCTGAAACGACAATGATGTGAAATGTTCAATCATCATGCATTGCTTTTGGAACTTAGAACTGTCAAATTTCTTGTCAATGTTAGAAATCAGAGGGGACGAAATTCATTGCTACTTTAAGAGGGGGGAAATCTAAAATACAATAAAAAACATTGCATTACACTTAAATTACACATAACTCACATACACTTTATTTTATATGGTTCATTGTTGTTCAAGTGAAGTCAATCTTGAAATTTTTAAAATAGCTTAGGTATTTGTAAAACAATGTTAGGAGTTCTAAATATACTATGCCAAATGGAAATATACCTCAAAAAATTATAAAACACTGTTTCAGTTATTAACTTAAAACTGAAGATAAAATAATAATTACATTTCTGTTAGACATACATTTAAAGGATTTATACACTTCAATGTGATACAAAATATCTGATAAAAGTGATACAATTTTTTTGTTATTATTAATATACTTATGGAAGCACATTTTTTAATAGAAGTAGATTTAACAAAGGGCAATAGTCAATCAAATAAAGTCACTCAAATACCTACTGATATGAGGTTGTAGCTCGAAAGAGCTGGGTATTCAAGTCCTTCACCCAGCAATATTAAGTAGAATTTTTTTAAAAATATTTACATCTAAAAAAATTGACATTTTTGAATAATTGGTACTTTATGTATTAAACACCATCGATTAATTTTGTCAAACCAAAAATCGCCGTGAAATGCGGCAATATGCAGCCAGTAGTGGAAAACTGTTCCTCCACATGTTCAAACAGAATCTTGTTCATACATGCTTAAAAATAACATTGTTTATAATTAGTAATAATACCTGTTACGTCATCAGCGCACTGTAGCGCCATCTGTAAAAAATTTGTAAAAGTAGACATTGTCTAGCTGTACCCCAACAAAAGCGGGTGCACGAATAAAGTAGGCTTAGCGTTGCGAAAAAGACTGATTTTTATTCTTTAACCAGTTTTACAGTCCACACAAATATTGACGAAACATTGGTCCGTCGAGCCGGAGAAAATGGATAAAAAATCGAAAAATAAAAATAACTCCAACGTAACTACTGAAGAGAAATTGAATCGTTTAAAAGATTCAATCAAAGGAACTTTAACTAGGTTAGAGGCTTTTACCTCGGAGAAGACAGTGTCAAAGGATACTAGTGTCACTGAAATCGAAATTAAACTCAAAAAAATTGAGCAATTACAGATAAATCTAGATAAAATAGCTGAGGA
This sequence comes from Trichonephila clavipes, assembly GCA_019973935.1. NCBI lineage: Eukaryota > Metazoa > Arthropoda > Arachnida > Araneae > Nephilidae > Trichonephila > Trichonephila clavipes. The sequence continues at coordinate 51,261 of BMAU01020333.1, read as the reverse complement.
TTATTGTGAAATAGAAATTTTCGAAAGCTTGGAAATCATTCAGCTGGACATAGAAGATATAAATCAACGGATAGAGACAACAGAGGTAGGTCTCAAACTTTTAATGTATTCTTTGAAAAATTCTGAAAATGTAAACATTAATTTAAATGACAATGGTAAAAATAGTATCCGCTTACCTCAAATTCCATTGCCAGAATTTTCTGGTGTAATAGCAGAATTTTCTAATTTTAAAAATCAATTTATTAATTTAATAAGTAATAATGAGCAATTGAATGATTCGCAAAAACTATACTATCTTCGAGCATCTCTAAAAGGAGAAGCAAAGCTCTTAGAGTCGCCTAGCGATAGTTTCGATTCTCTCTTTAAAGCATTAGAAGATCGTTACGAAAACAAACGGCAGTTGATAGATTCACATGTCCTTGAGATAATTAATTATGAAAAATTTATAGCGAATCAGCCAAAGAACTGCGCGCTTTAATGGATTGTATCAATAGAAACATTAGAGCACTTAAAGTTTTGAAATATGAGCAGAATGATCTATCAGATATAATTTTAATAAATATAATTCTTCAAAAAATTGACAAAGAATCTAGAAAACAATTCGAACTTTCGTTGAAAACAGCAGAAGTTCCAACATTTGATTCTATTAAGAAATTTTTAGAAAAGAGAAGTGCTGTGTTAGAAAACATTACTCGCATTCCTAGTACTAAAACGATCCATAAAAATACTGCAATGTCAACTAAAGCCAAATCGCTGGTAGTTAATAGTAAAAAAAATAACTGTTAAACCTTGTATTCTATGTCGAAATTCTCATCCTCTTTATAAATGTATTGCATTTCAAAATATGTCTGTGGAGTGCAGAAAGAAATTTGTTACCAATAACAAACTTTGTATAAATTGCCTCAGACTTCATTATGGTGCCTGCATGTCTAAATATAAATGCACAGTTAGTGGTTGCAAGGGATTACATAATTCATTGCTTCACGATTCTGCTGAACTTTGCTCTGCAGTTAAAAATCAAACTGTAGGAGAAAGGGGGATAGAGACCATTTCGAATACTACTCGGTTTGAAGGTCAGCCAGAAGTGGCGGTTTTGACTTATGGAAATAAATGTGTTTTATTAAATACATTCATGATTTTCGTTAAAAGTGCTGATGGATATAGAATTAAGTTAAGAGGATTATTAGATAATGCGTCTTCGATATGCGTTATGAGAGAAGACATAGCAAGAAAGTTGGGATTTAAATTTAAGTCTGCAAACCAATCTATAACAGGCATTAACGGAATTACGCAATCATCGAAATATTCAGCTAATATTGAAGTTTCAAATCGGGATTATACTTTTGCACGCAATGTACAATTTTCACTTTTACCTAAAATTATCGATGCGATTCCTGTATCGAAATTAAATATATCGGATTTAAATATTCCAGCTTCAATTGAGCTGGCTGATTATAATTTCCATATGCCAGGTCAAATAGATATATTGATAGGAAGTGAACTATTTTTTGAAATTTTAAATCCAGAACAATATTATTTGCAGGAGGGAAATGTAATTTTACAAAATACAAAATTTGGCTACTTAGTCACAGATACCCTTCCTCAGTCACAACAACAAGCCAATTGTTGTTTAATAAGTGAACCAAGCTTAGATATAACAGTAAAGAAATTCTTTGAACTGGAATCACTTCCAGATGATTCTAAGGAAATAACAAAAAGTGAAGAGGAAATTTATTGTGAGGAACATTTTGTTAGTACCTATAAAAGAGATAAAACGGGAAGATTTATAGTTCGGTTACCCATAAAGGAAAATGCAGAAACATTATTAGGATATTCCAAAGAGAATGCGATCAAACGACTAAATGGTATTTGGGAAAAATTAAACAAAAACAATACAATGGGAACTTTGTATAAAGAATTTATGAATGAATATGAACTTTTAGGCCATATGGAGGAGATTAAAAATGAAACATTAGATAAGATTAACTATTACAATCCTCATCATTCTGTATACAAACCAGAGAAGACATCCACTCCATTGAGAGTTGTCTTCGATGCAAGTGCAAAAACAACTAGTGGTTTTTCTCTAAACTCCATTTTACTAAACGGAGGAATTATTCAACAAGATCTCTTTTCCATAGTCAGTAGATTTAGAAAACACGAGTACGCGTTTAGTGCAGATATTAAAAAAATGTACAGGCAGATACTTGTTGATCCTAATCAAAGGGATTTACAACGAATTATGTGGAAGACTAGTGCAGATGCTCCAGTCAAGACTTACAAGCTAGCTACCGTAACTTATGGGACAGTTTCTGCACCATTTTTAGCTACCAGGACCTTAAGGGCCTTAGCAGATGAAGAAAAAGCGGAATTTCCTGACGCAGCAGATGTGATTTGTAATGATAGTTATATGGATGATATTCTTTCTGGAGAGTCTACATTAGAGGGTGCAAAAAAAACTCCAAACCAGATTATCTCAACTATTACAGAGAGGGGGTTTTGAGCTACACAAATGGGTGTCAAATAGCCCAGAACTGTTGAAAGATTTATCTGCATCTTCCTATGTGTTTGATAAGGAATTTCAGGATGCTCCAGTGAAAACATTAGGTATGCTATGGGATCCAAAGGTGGATTGTCTCACATACAAAGTAAAGATTAGTGACAAAGTCAACTTCTCAAAAAGAGACGTGCTTTCAGAAATTGCAAGGCTCTATGACCCTTTGGGCCTGATAGGACCCATTGTTACGAAGGCTAAGATATTCATCCAAGAACTTTGGAAAATAAAATTAGATTGGAGTGAACAGCTACCACCAGATGCAATGGAAGAGTGGATGAACTTCTACCAAAAATTAGCGAAAGTAAATAACTTCAAAATCCCAAGGTGCATTCTACTTCCTGCAACAATACGGATTGAAATACATGGCTTTTCTGATGCATCAGAACGTGCCTATGCTGCTGTTGTCTACATAAATTGTTTCAACGAATCTGGACAATCTCAAACTAGATTATTATGCAGCAAGTCCAGAGTGGCTCCTTGAAAACACTCACCATACCGAGGTTAGAACTGTCTGCAGCTTTACTACTATCGAGATTAGTCAAAAAGGTTGTGCCAATTCTACAATTATCTATTCATAAAATTTGGATGTGGACGGACTCAACGATTGCTTTAGCGTGGATAAAGACTGAACCTCATAAACTCAAAACATTTGTCAGCAACAGGGTGGCGGAGATCCAAGCACTTTCAAAGGACTATCATTGGAAACATGTTAGCTCCAAGAACAATCCTGCCGACTTAATTTCTAGAGGCTGCAATGTGGATGAACTTTTAAAGAACGAAATGTGGTTCTCGGGTCCAGATTTACAAACTGATGAATACGAGGACAATCAACTTTTTCCTGATCCTTCCTACAGAGATGAACTAAAATGTGCTGTGACTCTTTCAATGACTGAGTGTTCTTCAAATTTTTATGATGAACTCTTTAATGTTACAAATAATTTCATAAAATTAATTAGAATTTTTAGCTTTATTTTTAGGTTCATTAATAATATCAAAGCTAAGGAGTCTTGTAATAAGGAGAAATATCTAACTGCAGATGAAGTAAAGAGGAGTACGGAATTTTTAGCTAAAATAGCACAATTAAGTGAGTTTAAAGCAGAAATCGATGCCTTGAAAAAGGTAAAGGTGTTTCAAAAACAAGTAAGTTAAAGGCTTTAGATCCTTTCTTAGATGAGAATTCTTTACTCAGAGTTGGTGGAAGGCTTTGTAATGCTGATTTACCATTTGAAGCAAAACATCAAATAATTATACCTAGTAAACATAAATTTACTAAATTACTTTTTGAGCATATGCATAAGAAGTTTTTTCATATTGGTGCTCAGGGTTTAGTACATCAAATTAGAATGCAGTTTTGGCCCATTAATGGCAAGGGTATTGCACGAAAAACAGTTCATGATTGCATTGCATGCTTTAGACAGAAGCCTACTGGGGTAGATCAATTAATGGGAAATTTACCATCAGAGAGAGTAACTCCAAGTGCACCATTTTTAAACTCTGGGGTGGATTTTTTGCGGACCTTTTCAAATAAAATTTAAAAATCAGAGAAAGGGGATATTTTCAAAGGTTTATGTTGCGATTTTTGTATGCTTGGCTACAAAGGCTATTCATTTAGAGGCAGTGACTGATTTAACAACTGAGGCATTTATTGCAGCTTTGAAGAGGCTATGTGCCCGTAGAGGCCGCATTTCTACATTAATGTCCGATAACGCAACTAATTTTAAAGGCGCAGCTGCAGAATTAAATCGTTTCATAAAATTAATTTGTAACAAAAACGAGACATTAGCAAATTATTTTGCATCAGAAGCTATCCAGTGGAAATTTATCCCACCTCGTTCTCCTAATTTCGGGGTTTGTGGGAGGCAGGGGTAAAATCATTCAAACACCATCTCTATAGAACTTTAGTTAATAGTAAAATAACTTTCGAAGAATTCGAGACAATAATAATTCAAATTGAAGGTATACTTAATTCACGTCCATTAGTACCATTGTCAGATAATATCAATGAATATGAAGTTTTAACTCCTGGACACTTTATAATTGGTCGACCTATCAGTGCAATACCTGAGCCCGCAATTTTAGATATTTCAGATAATAGACTATCTAGGTGGCAGTATACAACAAAGTGTGTACAAACTATTTGGAAACGCTGGAAAAATGATTATCTTAATCATTTACAGCAGAAAACAAGTGGCAGTTCGAGAAAAATAATGTTGCCGTAGGGTGTTTAGTGCTTTTAAAGGAAAATGATTTGCCTCCCCTGCAAATGGACAATGGCAAGAATCTTGGAGGTTATTTATGGAACTGACGGTAAGGTCAGAGTCGTTAAACTAAAAACTGCCACGGGGTTCTCACACGTTCTATCTCAAAAATATGTATCTTACCAATAGAAAATAATAATATAAATTAAATTGTAATGTGAAGTATATTATATTCTTAGAATATTGTATTTTTCTGTTTTTTGAATATTGTATTTTTTTTCTTATTTTAGAATGTTGAATTTATTTGTATTTAATTCATTTAGGCATTTGTAAACTGTATATAGCAAATTGCATTTTTAAATATATTTTTTGAAATATTGTATATTTCAACGCCGGGCGGAATGTTACGTCATCAGCGCACTGTAGCGCCATCTGTAAAAAATTTGTAAAAGTAGACATTGTCTAGCTGTACCCCAACAAAAGCGGGTGCACGAATAAAGTAGGCTTAGCGTTGCGAAAAAGACTGATTTTTTATTCTTTAACCAGTTTTACAGTCCACACAAATATTGACGAAACAATACCTTTCTTTTATTTTATTGCAAAACATGAATCAAATTTGGACCTATTTTTAAGGAAGAGAACAGAATAGAGTATTTCAAAAAACTTGGTCATATACAGGGTGTCCCAGACAAACTTTACAGGGAGGTTGTGAGTACCACAAGGATTCAGATTTGCACTGCAACCCATCAGCAGAAATGTCTTTGTTCAGAGCAAGGGGGTGTTGGAAGAAACATACCTGCATTATTGCAGTCATTTGAACTTTCATTGCCCACAGAGGAGTATGGAACACTTTTATGAACACCTAACTGACAGATATGCACCTGATTTATGGAATGGCACAAGGAAATGCACGGGCAGTGGAAAGATAGAATTGTGAAAAGTACCTACAAAGAGATGCACTTGACCGCTGGATGTTCACTAATTTGCATCTTAATCTGTGATGGTACTTTTTTGAAGATGGTAAGAGTGCAATGGTTTGCCTTCACATTTCAAAACACAATGAACACAACTCCGAGATCCTCCTATGGCAGCAGCAATGGCTCATACGCTGATACTTGAATTCCTTCAAACGGTACCTAATGCATCTTGCTCTATGCTGGAAGTTTGAGTCACTTGGGGCCACCCTCATTATGCCTATTACCTCATAATGCTCCATATCCACAGAAATTATGATGCAATTTAATAAACATCCATCAGTCCAGTGCATCTCTCTGTGGGTACAATCTATCTGCTGCATATCTGCCAGCTAGGAGTTTGTAAAACATAGCATAATCTCTGTGGGCGATGACAGCAATAATGCAGGTATGTTTCATCCGAGGCTATTGTGTAAAATGTCAGCTAGTGCCGAACGAAGACGTTCCCAACAATGGGTTGCTATGCAAATCAGAATCCTTGTGATGTCCCCTTAAAGTTTGTAATAATAATCCTGGGACAAACTTTAAGGGGTGATGATAATAAATAAGGGATAATGATAATAAATAAATAAAATTCAGCAGTAAAAAAGGTGCTCTTGCAGCTTATTTCTTTATAAGAATAATAATATAGAATGATAGAAAAAAAAATAAAAGCAACAAAATTGTGGGTAGTGTTTACTTTTCAAATGCATTTATTTTCCAATTATCAAAAATTTGAACTCAGCATGATTAAAACTTTTAAAAAATTGAAAAAAATGCCAGCTTTTAAAAAACTTCTGCAAGTTTTGAACCCATAACCTATTTAGTAACCTGAGATCATATTACCTACTACTGTGTGTGTGAATAGGCTTAAATTACTTAACTGGGGTTTTGTTCAATTTTAACCACCTTTAGAAATTGGTTGAAATTTAATCACACACAAAACATCCCTTCAATTTGGTGCTTTAGGAACTGAGGGGAAAATTTCTTACTCCCATAAGAAAATATTGTACATCCATTTTCACCATAGGTAGTAAAAGTTTTCATGTTACAAAGTATGGAAGGTAAAGGATGCCGATTTTTAGACAATCATTCACAAATAAAGAAGAAAGACGCCAATATTTGGTGCAATATTATATCACAATCCCCCTCCCTAAATTCACATGGTCCAATTTTTACCTGAACAACTTAGAAACTTGTAAATAAATATTTTGTTTTTACGAGTATTATGAATTTTTCCATATGCTTGTCTTTCTTAAGTTCTGAAAAATTAAAATAGGTATTTTCTAAATAATCTAACGTAAAGCATTTCAGAAGTACTAAGATAGTGGAATTTATATGTTTAACATGTTGAATAGTAATTATGTATTTCAATGAAAAAGATCAGATTTATTACTTTTATGTGTTTCATTCATAATTTTTTTAGTCTCCAAAAACCATTTAAAATAACTTATTTTGGAACAAGTTTTTATTTTGTCCATTGCTTAAGTAACAGAAAAATATTGTGGAAAGAATAATAGTTTTATATACTAAATAATTGTGTGTTAAAATAATCTGACAATTTTTAAAAATTTGTTCTTAATTTTTCAAAATGTTTTCATGCCCTTAATAAAACAGTAAATAATCATTAAAGACTAAACATTGCACAAGTTATGTAACTAGGTGTGTGCATTGCATAAATTTACATTTAAAAAAGTCAACAATTATACCATATCACCAAAATATTTTCGAGAAGTACATAAAAACATTTAAAAATGTTCAAAATTAAAATAATAGCTTCTGCAATATCGAGACTAAAGTCTCTGAGAGTACAATAATTCAGGTGTTTGCTTATATTTATAGAAAGAGGTGGAGTAGCATATTGGTACAGCCAATGAAGGATCTCTGAGTAGGCACAATCTACTTTTAGTTGCATTATTGCAGTTTACATATTCAAATACAATATCAAAAACCATGTAATAAAAAAAATATGTTTTCGAAATAATTCAACGAAACACGCAACAAAAGAAAAAAATTTAAGAAAAATATGTAGAATATTATTACTGAACATTTTACTTTCCAAATTAAAGCCTTTTTTAATGCACAAAGAAACCAATGTACTCTGAACATTTTGTAATCAATATTGACTTGGTTTTTTTTATTGACATCTCAAAGCAATGTGGGCTAATGTTGATAGACTTCGTAGTTATGAACTTCGGTCACATGACAATGATATCCCATTTACCAAACTTTAACACCATGCCAATGTAAGGACTTTGAGCCTTGACTGATTGAAAGGTGGGTTTTCAATTGTATCAAGACTGCAACACCAGCAGAGAGTTTGTGACTATAACTACTCAGCTACTGCTAACCTTTTGTGATTAAATATGAGCAAGAAAGATTTTAAAAAGTAATAATTTTCACCTTCTTTTAATATATTTCAAAGCTGAATGAATCTGAAGTACAGCAAAGGCAAAATTTTCAGCTAATTTCATATATTCTGATGAAAATAAAGTCTAACATTTTTTGATGTAAATCATTTTCTCAATTTTGAATCTTGAGGAAAAAAGCATATTTTATTTTTTAATGTGTGATTATTTCTTTTATTTCTAAAAGAGATATCTTAAATTGAAAAAGTTGTTGCAAGCAATGCTTCTGAAATATCTGTTCTAAAAATGTAAAAAAGTGAGCTCTACTTTTCAAAATTTTTGGTTTTAAAAGAAATTGAGTTGTTTGTTTGTGTTTCCTTTCCTTTTACTAAGAATGTACCGGTTTTAAATTTTTTTCATTGGTTTATGTCATAAGTAATTTTTAAATAAATTGTGATGTTCTTCAAAACAGATCTAATCAATGCAAAAAGCATTCTAAATTCTTTACAGCTGAATTTTAATGAAGTTTGAAGATCAGATAGGCATTTTAAACAGCAATATCTATGATACTAAAGAATTTCTCCCCCCATTTCCTAGTATTGTAACGTTTGAAAGAATAACGGTAGCGTATTCTTGGTTAATTAAAATATGGAATTTATTTACGTCACAACTATTGAAAATTATTTACTAAATGATACATTACAGTTATTAAAGTTAATTATAGATTGTTAGAGTCCACTATTTTGTGAGAGGAGGATTCGTTCGCCACCGCTCTCGTGCAAGTTCAAAGCATCTCTCCCCCTCATCTTCCGGTCGACGAGCTAGATTCCTTGGGGGTCAAAAAGGGGCTGCATTGCACCTGCAAGCTGCACGTGTGGGTGTCGGGTCTACAAAGAAACCGACCAGATGTTGATGTTTGGAGAAGCGACGTTACAGCTCTCGCCCTCTCTTATAGAACTTTTCCGTTGAGAAAAGTTTAATGGAATGACGATGAGACAACTGACAGATTACCGACACATCCCTTCATCAAGCACCACTATATTTCTGAGCTGCAATTTTAATTACTAAAGAAAACGCTGAACTAAATTTGGAATTACTTATTTCTAGTGAGTGAGTGTTCTTGCTAGGAACTTACACAAATCCATATTATGAAATAGCAATGCAAGAAAACATACTATAACATTAAATAAAAAATACAAACACTCCTATCACAATGCCTAGTATCAATTATACTAACAACATGTTATATCAAATGCTAGTGTAAGACCTTGCACATAAAATATTCTTCGCCACAATACTTAAATAAAATTATACTAACGACATGTGTTGATATGATATGCGAAGTGTACAACCTTACACACAAAATATTTTTCACAATATGCCTCTTGCATAAACTAAATACTCATGTATATTTTAAAACCCTATACACAAAATTAAGCATAGTAATACATTTGCTTTTCATGGCTTTATCTTTTGACACGCATCTCCATTCAATATGATACAGTACTAGTAAATAAATAAAATTAATACAAGTATTAAACTTTAACTAAAAAAAAACATTATAAGCAACAATTATGATTCATGAGCAAGAGAACATTGTTAACAATTCCTAATTATCTATCACCGATCTGCTGAGACTATCTGCATTTTTGTGACTTTTACCCGACCGATGTACAATTCTAAAATCATATGGTTGCAAAGCCAAAGCCCATCGCATCAATCTAGGGTTAGAACTAACATTTCTATTCAACCACACCAACGGATTGTGATCGGTCATAACTAAAAATGAATTTCCATCTAAGTAATAATGTAACCTTTTAATTGCAAAAACAATACTAGCACATTCCTTCTCCGTCGTACAATAACGCTTTTCTACCTCTGAAAATTTCTTACTCAGGTAAAGGATTGGATGCTCCTCACCTTGTTCAGTTAATTGAGTTAAAACTGCTCCCATACCTGCATTCGAAGCGTCCGTTTGAACAATGAATTCTCGTTCAAAATTTGGCGCGTACAAGACGGGCTTATCAATTAGTTTCCCTTTTAGTTCTCGAAATGCATTTTCACACTCGGTCGTCCACGTAATTTCTCCCTTCTTTGCTCTTCCCTTCAACACATCCGTCAACGGAGCAGCGATTACCGAGAACAGATTCATATATTTATGGTAATAACCCGCTATACCTAAGAAAGCACGTATTTGGGTTTTCGTGCGAGGGGTAGGGAACTCTAGAACAGCCTGAACTTTGATCTCGGAAGGGGTGCGAAAACCCTGACCCACAATGTGACCCAAAAATTTGACATTTTGTTGCGCAAACTTACACTTTGAAGGTTTTATCGTTAACTTAGCTCTTTTATTCTCTGCAGAACCATTTCCATATGTTTAATGTGCGACTCCCACGTATCTGAGAAAATTGCGATATCGTCTAGATACGGACAACGAAATCCTCTAGTCCGTTAAGTAATTCAGCCATGAGTTTACTAAAGAAATATGGAGCATTCTTTAATCCAAAACACATCCTTAGGGGTCTGTATGTACCAAAGCTAGTACAGAAGGCTCCGTATCGCTGTGCAGTTTTACTCAAAGGTATTTGCCAATATCCCTTAGATAGGTCTAAGACGGTAATAAATTTAGCCGCCGATACTTTTTCTACACGTTCTTCGATATTCGGAAGAGGAAAATATTCCGTTCTAATGATCCCGTTTAATTTCCTGTAATCTATACATGGACGAGGTTCTATCCCAGCTACCTCAACTAAAAGCATAGGGGACATGTAATCCGATTCTCTTATCTCAATGATTCCTAATTTTAACATTCGGTTAATTTCGTTTTTAAGATTTCATTTTGTCGGTGCGACATTCGATAGGGCTTCGTCCTAACTGGTTGATCGCTAACTAACTGGATTTCGTGTTCAACCAGATTAGTTAAACCGGGATTGTTTGAAAAACATTTAGAGTATTTATTTAATAATTCACGCAGTCAATCCATTTGTTTGTCGTGAAGGTGTTTGTTCAACTCGCTAGCCTGGATTACGTCCTCGAAATCATAAACGAGAGAATTGTTTTCTAAGTATGGGATTTCTAATTCCTGGTCTGCGAGAGAGTTTTTGTTTCATCATTAATAATTACGTTAACGTGTTCTGGCCTTTTGTAATATGGATTTAGCATATTTATATGATAGATTTGAGATGTTTCGCGTCTGCCGGGAATTTGGACTAAATAGTTCGTTTCGAAATTTTATTTAAAATTGTCCCAGGACCTATCCACTGCACTGCTAATTTATTTGTTCTGGATGTAGCTAACACTAGGACTAAATCCCCATCCTTAAATTCACGTTTTACTGCGTTTTTATCATACCAAGTTTTCCGCTTAACTTGCATTTCCTCCATTTTATTTATTGCTACTTCTTGACATCTTTTTAATCTATTTATTAACTTAAACATATATTCAGTGACGAGATCACCCTCTTCTTCCGGTTCCATCCAATGTTCCATTACTAACGTCTCTGGGGTTCGCAAATTTTTCCCATACACCAACTCTGACGGTGTATACCCTGTACTTTCGTGAGATACAGTTCGTAACGCTAAAAGAATTGACGGAAGATGTTTGTCCCATTCGGAGCCTGCATCTAAACATAAGACTCGTAAGAGTCGTTTCAACGTTCGATGAAATCGCTCAACAGGGTTACTCTGTGGATGATACACAGAACTATGCCTGACAAGTATTCCGAATCTTTCAAAAAACTCGGTAGTCAGAGCACTAATAAAAGAAGTACCCTGGTCACATAGTATTTCACGGGGAAACCCCATCCGACTAAAGATGTTTAACAGTGCATCTGTGACACTAACGGAACTAATATCAGACACCGGAATAGCTTCAGGGAATTTTGATGACATGCAAATGGCCGTGATAAGATATCGATTCCATTTAGATGTGATCAGGAGAGGCCCACATGCATCAATATTTAGCTTAGTAAAAATCTCCTGAATAACAGGGACCAATTTTAGTGGAGCTTTCTTTTTATCATTGGGCTTCCCAGCCCTCTGACACTGATCGCAAGTTTTTACAAATCGTTCCATATCTCTATAGCAATTCGGCCAGTAAAAATATCGGTTTAATTTGTCTTTGGATTTCGTAATTCCCAGGTGTGCAGATGTTCCCTCATGACACAAGGATTTAATGGAAGCGCAACTCTTCCGTCACTACTATTAACTTCACCACGTTACCTAACTTATCTTCACGATTTTTGACCAATAATTCCTTCTCTAGCGAATAAACCTGATTGGTAACCTGCACTTGACTGGCTGCCTGTTTGTATAAGGATTTAATCTCCTCGCTATTTTTTTGAGCATTGATTAAATTTTCTCGCGTAACCCTTAGCAGCGCTAATTCCGGAACATATTCCTGGAGTGCAGGTATTAAAATTTCGTCCTCTGCATCCGAAGAAACAATTATAACCTCATCTTACCCATTTTTAGCATCACCACTATCTATTCCCCTTTCTTCTCTAGCCGCTTTGACTTGAGACCTTGTTTGGACAGCATTCAATATTTCGACTGGCAGGAAATTATAGCCTAAATTTCCTTTTATTAGCTCGGCCGTTTTATTTCCAAGCAAATATCAACCGTGTTGATTTAAGTGATCTCCACAAACCGCTGCCTTAGTTTGCACCGTTCCAAAATTTCCGGAAATTTCCACGACCACCAAAGGTAAACAAACTAATTCTGGGCTTAACGGTTGTTTTACCCAAACATTTTCACCAGAGAAAGAAGAAGGATTTATGTATTTTGCACATACTAAATCTATTGTCGCTCCCGTATATCTCTAAGAATGTCTATCTCGTGACCATTCACAGAGCCCTTTGTTGTATATGAATTAAGAAAATCCGGGTTTTCATTTCCTTCAATATTATTGAGAGTTTCCGTCGTTTTGTTTTTTATTAATTTAGGGCAAACGGCTTTTATATGTCAGGGCATATTGCAATGATAACATCTTTGTATCACGCGTTTTTCAAAAGTTCTCTCTCTAGTACTCTCCGGAACAGAAGCTCCTAATCTGGGGGAAGTTTTCCCAAATCTATTTTCTTTTTCCTTGACCCCTGAGTATGTCAAAATTTTATCATTTCTGCCCCACCTATCCATGGGTTTCGAATTTACCTTTTGGACGTCCTCATAATTATCAGAGTTCTGCTATTTGAGTAGCTGATTTAAGGTTTGCCCAATTATCTAAAAAATGATCTTTCATACTAGCATTGGCGCGTTTTTTCAATTGATCTACCACCATTAGATCTTTAAGATCTTGAAAGGTATTTATTTCTAAGCCACACTCATCTAGATAATTCGTAATTTCAAAAGTGAAATCCTTCCAGGTGCTATCGGATTTTTTCTGGTGTTGGACAAATTTTTGCCGAAAGACCTCCGGACTTAACTTGCATCTTTTAAGTAATAATTTCTTTACATAATCGTAATTTTTGGCTTGTTCCTCCGGTTCGCGAGCAATAAATTGCACGATCTCTAGGGGTAACAAACCCAATAATTGCCCCACCCACTCTTTCTTTTCTATTGACGCCCTTTTAGCCTGGCGTTCAAAGATCACTAGATATAAACTAATATCTAACTGCTTAGGATCGAAATCTGGGATCAATTTTTTTAAGTTTAAATTAGAGGTTACAGAACATGCATTTGTAGAATCATTTGATTCATCATTTGCCCTAAATCCGGATTCTATTTTAAACCTTTCTAAATCAAATTTCAGCTGTAATTCTTTCTCTTTTAATGCCTGCTCCTTTACTAACTTCTCCAATCTCACATTTTTTTCAGCCCTTTCTAACTCCTCTAATCTCATTTTTTCAGTTCTTTCTAACTCCTCTAATCTCATTTTTTCAGCCCTTTCTAACTCCTCCAATCTTTTTTTTTCACCCCTTTCTAACTCCTCTAACCTTTTTCCATTTGCAATGATAGTCTCATACAGATTTTTAACAGATTCCTCTTCATAACCTTCACTGTTAGTGATTGCAATTTTTATGCTAGGGACAGTCATATTTAAAGTGGCATTTATTCCTAATTCCTCAGCAAGTTGCAACATGTCTTGCTTTTTCCCTTTACCAAGGAAAGCCATTTTTTCAACAATATCAAATAAATGTCACGCTAAATTTTTCACTATTGTTACTATTCTCTATTAATACAATAACACTGGTCCCATGCATACACAGAAATACACAAAGAAAAACTTAACACTAAAAATAATCAAAATCATTCAAGAGACTTAAAACACAATAAATCTTAAGCTAAAATTGCACACAATGCTTGAAATACAATTACAATTCTCTAGAAACAAAATAACACTGTTCCTATGCAAGAAAAAACACTAAGTATTTCAAAATTTGTAAAGAACACCCAAAATTCCTAATACAATATGCAGTTTGCAACTCAAAAATATAACAGTACTCACCCATTTGAAGTACTCAGCTTGCTGTCAGAAGCAAATTATGTGCACTAGTGGTTTTGAACTCTTCCGTGTGAACAATGGTCCTTTTGACCAATCTTGAATCTTTCACCCTTAACAATAAGTGTGGTCAGTTTGACCAGCCTTGAATTCACTCGTGGCACGGCTTCAAAGATGAATTCAATCGCAGCAAGGCTTCCAAAAATCGCTTTCCTTTGGACACTCTCGCCGTTAACACTATAGATCAGTTTGATCTTCTTTGAGCAGGACGCTCTTTTCCTCTGAAGCTGAATTCAATTGCAGCACGGCTTCCAAAAATCGCTTTTCCTTCGGACACTGGTCGTTAACACTATAGATCAGTTTGATCTTCTTTGAGCAGGATGCTCTCCTTCTCCTGAGCTGAATTCAATTGCAGCACGGCTTCCGAAAATCGCTTTCCCTTCGAACACTGGCCGTTAACACTACAGATCAGTTTGATCTTCTTTGAGCAGGATGCTCTCCTTCTCCTAAGCTGAATTCAATTGCAGCACGGCTTCCGAAGATGTCTTTTTCTTCCTGCATTGCGGTCCGTCCGTAAAAACCCAAAATTTCCTCCTCTCACGGGTCCTGAATGCTAACTTTTTATCCCAAAGCGCTGCCACCAAAACTCTAAGCTGTAACGTTTGAAAGAATAACGGTAGCGTATTCTTGGTTAATTAAAATATGGAATTTATTTACGTCACAACTATTGAAAATTATTTACTAAATGATACATTACAGTTATTAAAGTTAATTATAGATTGTTAGAGTCCACTATTTTGTGAGAGGAGGATTCGTTCGCCACCGCTCTCGTGCAAGTTCAAAGCATCTCTCCCCCTCATCTTCCGGTCGACGAGCTAGATTCCTCGGGGTCAAAAAGGGGTTGCGTTGCACCTGCAATCTGCACGTGTGGGTGTCGGGTCTACAAAGAAACCGACCAGATGTTGATGTTTGGAGAAGCGACATTACAGTATGTTTAGTGAAAGTGTGGTTGGATGCTATATAATCTCCAAAATCAACATATCCATGTACTTGTCGCAATGTGCCATTATTTTGGGCTAGTTAGTTTATTTTTCTTTTCGTATTTCAGCAACCTCATTGCTAATTTTCTCTTATAAATTTGTTCCCTGGGTTTCCCATTGATTTCATTTTTAAATAAATACAAAGAAATTTAATGTTATGTTAATGATATTTAATGCTAATTTCCTTAAAAAAAATATTTATGATAAATATTTATTCAACATTTAAGAAAAATTAGCAAACATTTGAATTACACATGCCCAAAATTTCTATGAAATATATAAAATAAATTTTTGCCTACGTTTTAAATGATTTGAAGGCACTGTATGTCTACCTATGCAGCAAAACAATATTTAAGAATTACAAGTCCGGATTTCACTAAATAAATATTCTGTGATTTAACACAGCTTTATGCACTTTAGTCTCAGTAAAAAGGGGGAAGAGCTACATTTGACTTTTTATATCATACATATTTTCAGTTCTTCTTGAAACAAACCATTACACACTGTTGAATATCTCTTGTATACCTATTACACACCTTAAGCTTTCTGGGAAACAGTCAAAACCTGCAATTTGTTAGAATTACAAATGCCAATAATCTTGCTGGATGATGTATTAAGACTCATTTTTTGTAATACTTCTATATAAAATTTAAAAAATGTAATTTTTTGAAATGACCAGTCGAATTTGCACTCCTTCATTTAGAAAGAACTGTTTGGCTACCTAATATTTGGTTAATTTAAATTCATATTTCAATTAATTTCAAATCATAGAAAGAAATGAAGGAGAGGAAAATCGCGTTAGGAAAGGAGTGATGTTTTGCAATTCTAATTAAACATAATAATAAAAAAAGATACAAAATGCTTCAAAACTTTTAGAAAATTTGTTAAGAAAACTATCATGCAATACAGAATGTTAACAGCATTAGTAATTATTTACTGGCTGGTAATTATTAACTAGTTATTAGTCTGAAACAAAACTATGTTTTTTTAATGTAAAATAATATAAAAATGTTTCTTACCTTATTATAGTCATTTTCAGAGGGATACTAAAAGAAAAAATATTAATTATAAGTACTCAGAAATAAAACGTTACATATAATTAAAATCGACAAAACATTTTTCAAAAACAATGTATGTATACACAAATTTAGAACAGAAATATAAATATTACAATACAGAATTTAATGCCACATATTTATGTGTATTAGCTGATAAGGAGTTTGTTTGGCTCTAATGGGAAAAAGGTAAAAAAAAGAAAAGAAATGGTACAGAAAGTAAATCTAGCACAGATAATGTACAAAAATAACAAATTAATGTAGAAGTTGTGTATGCTTCATATAGGTTACCACAAACAAAACTACCATTGTTAGCATCATGCACTTGATTTTATTGCAATTTGATTGGAAAAAATATTTCATCTGTACCCAATTAGCAACATTTTCATCCATTTTTCCCTTTTCACATGTAAGAGAATTAGAGAAAATTTTCATTTCAATTTGGCTTTTATGGGTTTCAAATCTTGAGAAAATTTTTGAAGAATAAATACACTCTCAACTTATAAACGGAAATATAAAATTACACATAAATTTCAGTTTTCACAACAAAGGGCAAATCCATTATGCAACAGAGAAAAAGAACAACTTCACAAGTACACATTTGAACACATACTGTCATTTCATGCTGAAACAACACTACAAAAGCTTTTGTATTACTGTTCTAAAATGCTAAAAAGGTTGGTTAACTAATTATATTGGCACTAGGGATGCATTTGGCCAAGCTGTGCCAAACAATTCTCAATGTACGGGAAAGAAACTAAATGTGATCTATATGAATAGAAGAAAAAGAAATAAGGGTTGGAATAACAAGAAAGGAAATAAATCATTAGGCCATTTCAGGGGCACTTTTACCACAGAAGAAACAAACCTTCAATCACCTAAGGGAGTCATCAAACCTGATTTTATGAAATAGATAATACATGTTTATTTTGAAAATCGTTTTTATGCACATAATTGTGTTTCAACTATTTAATTTTATTTTTTTTCTCTAGATTCCTTTTAATAACATATCACTTTAGTACACTTCATTTAAAAATTCAATATTTTACTTTTAAGAAACTACTTAAGAAAATAAATTATTTTCTTAACAGAAAATGCAACAGATGGCTCTTATTATTAACCTATTTAGGAACAATGAAAGGAGAGTGTACCACTCTTTCAGACTCACATACTTCAAAAGAATATATACGGGACACAAGATTTATCTAATTAAACCTAAAAATACATATAAAATCATTATCCCAAAACATTACCCTAAAATTTACAGTTTCTTATCATGGATATATAAATATACTGCACTAAAATTTTCATAGTAAAAAAAAACAAAAACAAAAAAAACTGACAAATTATAAAAAGATGGCTTTATATTAACAAAATTTTTATATATATACACAGATGAAAAAAAATCAGTATCATTAAAAATTTAAACAAAGTAGAAGTAAAACTATACTAGATGACCAAAGAAATTTCATGAATTGAACAGATTGTTTGCATTTACAACATTCTTTAAAGCCACATCCTCTGGAAAAATTGACCCTGCACAGTTGTTTACATGCTCAAATTTGCCTAATCCAACAACAACAACAAAACTTGAAACCAAAAATACTCATTGAAGGTCAACACTTTGTGGATTGATTGATTGATTGATTGAATATTAACGTCGCACTGTTCAGCTACACAAGGGCTTTTTGGCGACGGACCACGTAATTTTGAACCATGGTCAAGTGATGTGGACGACACCTGAGCTGGCACCCCCCTCCCCTAACTACCACACCACACCAAATCACATTGTGGAACAATCTAATATATATTATGAATGCGAAAGCTTGTGAGGATCTTTGTGGGTCTTTCACGCAAAAACAACTGAATGGATTTTAATGAAACTTTACAGTAATATAGCTTATACATCAGAATAGCACATAGGCTATAATTTATAGCATAAACTATAATTTATAAAGATACTGTATGAAGCGTCCAAAATATAACGATATTTGTCAAGTAAGTAGGAAAAAAATTCTGCCATCTACAAGCAATTCTGGCATGCGCTGCAAAAAAACCCACCACAGCATATATCTATCTTTTGTTTTTGAAAGAACTTTTTTTTTTGTTTTGGCTACGCAAGGTGCTCGCTTCTAATTAATTCCTCTGATCAGCATATTATTATTATTTTTTTTATTTCAGAATAAAACTAAGTTTTGAAGGGAGAGGTTGTGATAAATCTCTCTTTATTTTAATGTTTTTTTAATGATTTTATTATGCACATTTGGTAGTAAGAAATTGATCTTTTTTCAAAATAAATGCTTTTATCAGTTCTGATACTTAAAGTAAATAAACTTTCTCTTTCACACTGCAACATTTGGACAAATTTTCAAAATTTCTTTGTGGTTAGTAGTTAATTATAATGCTATAATTTTAATTGAATAGGTAGATATAATTATTTTTACACTTAAAAACGCAATAACTACTGTACTGTATTTTTTTAAGTGTGAGCGAATATTAATGTCGCACTGTTCAGCTACACGAGGGCTTTTGGCAACAGATCCTGTAATTTTGAACCATGGTCAAGGGACGTGGACGACACCTGAGCTGGCACCCCCTTCTCCTAACTACCACACTACACCAACTTAGAAGGAATATTCTACAAATACTTAGCAGGAATATTCTTTGAAATCCACTCTTCCAAGATATATGGCAGCACGGGTTCCATGATGAGTATTTTAGAGGAAAAAATAGTTTGTCAAAATTTAAGTGTTGTATGTTTTTGTACGTAAATGAAGACCTTAGAAAATGATTTGACTATTTATTTTAAGTGAACGGTATATATAATTAATTTTACAGTGGAATATCTTCAATTAATTTATTAGCTCTAACGGATTAAATTTTCCAAAGTCGAGTATTTTGTTTATGTATATTCCTTAATTTTAAATGTAGTGATCCAAAAAAAAATATTGTATGAAAAAAACTGCAGTAAATCATAATGCGTTTGGATAAATTATTAACGTGCATCGCTCCCCTACACAGCGGGTCTTAAAAGCTCTAATAAAGCTCGAGTTATGAAAGTGCTAGGCGTTTGCCAACTTGACTCTATCGTTAACATTTCACTATGTTTTTAATTGAATCGTCATTATAATTTAAGAAACGGCGTTGCTTGCGAATATTACAATTTTAACATAAAATAAATACTACAGAAAATAATATTAATGTATTATACTTTCAGATAAAAATTATTTACACTATTTTAAGCGTTCATTACACAAAACTTTAACAATGTGTTACTTTTGCTGAGCAGAGATCAGCTTAAGAAGGTATTTTCAAAAATCGACCCTCAAGAGTGTTATGGGGAGTTATAAATAAAAAAATCCTTTTTATCAGCTATTAGATCTACATACTTAAAATTTAACAAAGGTGTTTTTCTTTCTTTTCTTCTTGTTTAGCTGAGATATGCAAAAAACTTTTTTTTGTTTAATTTGCAATTCACGTAAAATTAACTCATTAAAAACTTCTTTAACCTTCAATCTGTGTTGTTTAATTTTTCAGTTCACCCGTGCGAAGAACGGGTATACCAGTACATATGTTTAGTCAAACATTCAAACGATCAAAAAAAATCATTTCAATAGCAATCTGTAAGATTTTTTAATTCATCATTTATAAATAATGGGAAGGGGGGAATAGTTCTACACTCAAAAAAGCCACTGTAATGTTGGGCTCTAGAGAGATAAAAGAAATGTGTCTGACAATGGAAAGCTGTGGAAGAAATTTCGAAAAAGGGAATTGTAATGACGTTAAAATAGAAATCATGCACACACAAGAGGAAGTGCTAACAGCTAGAGGAGAAGGGGAATTTCCATGACAATATGTTATACATTCAAAAATGTCCATGCAAAGCAGGGGGTAATTGAACAGGAAAGTTAAAAAAATTTTGAAAAAGGGAATTTTAATGACATAATTATAGCAATCATTTGCATGGTACGCGCACACACCCGCACAAAAGTGCTGGCGTCATGAAGAAAAGAGGAAATTAAGTTACACACTCGGTAAAGCCCAGGCTTAAGCAGAGGGGAAAAAACAAACAAGTCAAAGTAGTTTCGAAAAAGAATAATGGAAGTGCTGATTTTGTGAAGGGAAAGGAAAATTTATAAAAGTAGAGAAAGCTCGTGCAACGCCGGGCCATGCAGCTAGTATTTGAATATATAACAAACTTCACATGCCATACAAAGGAAAAAGACAGAAAAAAAATATTTTATAAATTAAAGTATTTAAAAAGAATTTAATATCTACACCAGGGGTGTCATACTTAAATGACAACCCGGGCCAAATAAACAAGGTTTAACTTAAGGTGGGCCACAAAGAAAATAAAAATCATAGAAATGTAAGTTTAATTTGAATAGCACGTTATAATAAACATATGTAAAAGAACAAGAAAAATGTTATATGTACATCTCGACACTTGTGTGATATCTCTTCTTTGCTACTATTTTTCCTATTTTGGGAGAATTTTTGATATTTTATTATATATTATTCTGTGCCAATATACTGGCTGGGCCGCAAAAATGCTCGTCATGGGCCATTTGCAGCCTACGAGTTTGACACCCCTGATCCACACCATTACTTTCAGAAAGTGATACAACTAGATAACGAAAACAAACAAACTTCAGAGTGGGAAATATTTATACTTTGAAAATAATAATAGAAACTAAGAAACAACATAGCAACAAAAAAGAAATTTGAATTAAAGCATTTGCAATTATTGAAATAAATTAATAAACAATGTAGGTAGGTCAATAAGCATGTCAATAATGTTTAAAAATTCATAAGAATATACTTAAGATACTAGGGATTGCTCAATAATTTTAAATAATCAATGTAAATTTTTAGGGTAACATTCTCCCCGTCCCAGAACACATGATAATTTACAACTCTGAAGGAGCTAATAATGTAGAAAATGGGATAAATTGATGGAAAACTATCACAGGGAAAAAAATTATGCATATAGAATGTAATCTAAATAAATGGAACATACTGGTATCGAAAATAGGACAGTCAAATAAAAATCAATCTAACATGTAAAATTTTTACAGTCACAATACTATGTATGCCTATACCTTACTCTAAAAAATAAGACTTCTTAAACTATTTTCCTGTTTTTAGGAATTTATTATTCTCCCTTCCCCCAAATCATTAAAACCTTTTTTCTTTTAACTTTAAAACTTTTAAACAATATAACAAGGAATAGAATATCATACTCATACCTTTTCAATTACTAGCTCCTTCTTTACACAAAACTGTAATAAAGAATTATATATCTACAATCATGGTTTAATTTAACAATTACCTTTTCTGTACCAAGAAACAGCATATGTTCACAAAAATGAGCAAGTCCAGGGAATTCTCGAGGATCTGACATGCTACCTAAAGTAAATATTAAATAATCATCAGAAAAATTCAATTTCATAGACAAAGAAAAATCTTAGCATATGTCTTTGTTGACAAAAAAAAAAACTTATAAGAATATTAGTTCTGCATCAAAAATTAATACAAAAAAAATAATTTTCTTTCATTTTTTCACTAACATCACATGAAACTACTATATAATGGTGAATCTCCAAACCATTTTAACCCTCCATTAGGAGCATAAATCTCTGAGATGCATAGCAAAAATAATTTTGGTGCCACACCCACATAGTGAGCAGAAAAAAAAAAAAAATGCACCCCTTCTATCTGTTTCTCATTACTTGCACTTGGGTTCAATGCTATGAATGCAGTCAACCACTTCACATTCAGAACTGCAGGGGCCCTAGTTTCTGATAGAAACAGTCAGCCAAACAACAAAGTTTTTAATGACTTTCTACCATTTGGTTAATTATCCTGTTTTTCCCTAACAAAGAGTGTAGTTTTGAGTTTCATACTAAAATAACTCAAAACAAACATTTTGCAAAAAATTTGTATTATGGTTTTTCTGCTGGAATATGAGATGCAGTGTGAAGATG
Source organism: Trichonephila clavipes (assembly GCA_019973935.1). Lineage (NCBI taxonomy): Eukaryota > Metazoa > Arthropoda > Arachnida > Araneae > Nephilidae > Trichonephila > Trichonephila clavipes. The sequence continues at coordinate 28,685 of BMAU01020333.1, read as the reverse complement.
GCCTAAAAGTAACATTCAAATGCCTCGTTCATTATGACTAAGGCTTGAAGAAATATAGTGATGCCTTGTTCAAGATGAAGAATCCAGAACTTTGAAGAGGAAGTACTGTTTCCCTTCTCAGGAAATCGATAAAAAAAAGAAATCAAAATTTTGTTGTGTAAAATGTGAAAAATTCATGTGCTTTGAACATTGTAAGATGATTTGTGAAGACTGCAACAAAGGATCTCGAAAATGTAAATAGGTAGTGGTGACAGTGATAACTAACCATTACCTTTGTGATGCATTTTTAGTTTAAATTGAAATTTCTGATTATATCTTAAATATTATTTATGATGTAACATACATATATATCTAATGGATTCATGCATATCCCAAAATAATCTGTTATTAAAAAATGCTTTCAGCATTAAGCACATTTATTATTATTTTTTTAGACAATTAATTTTGTTCATTGAGATGGTTATCAATAAAGGTTTCAATTTTCCTTTGTTTTTTTAATTCTTCAATATACGAATTTATAAGTAAACCTACCTTTTTCGAGCCACATTCCTGTTTTTCCCACCCTCCTTTTAACATATTGTTACAAATTTTGTGTAAAATAGTTTAAATAATTTGTATTTGGATGTGTAATGCCTTTACCTTACTCTAAATTAGATTTAATTTATGTTAAAATTAAAATATTCACAAGCAACGCTGTCCTACTTACATTATGATGGTGATTCAATGGGAACCTAGCCATAAAGCCAAGTTGGCGTCATTTTTGGCGAGTTTGGTACCCTCTGGATTCTTCTAGAAATTGCTAGAGGAATCCACTAATTTCAAGACCTAGGGTCTTTCTTGAATTATCCGCAAGAGATATAAAATAGAGAGATGCTCACCAAAAGTAAGTCAGTCTCGTTTTGACTAATGATCAGTTAATATTGCTTTAGTGATTACTTCAGCTGTGGAATGAGCGATTGCTTGTGAATAATCTTTTATATACGTGTATTTTAGACACTAATAATTGTGTCTGAGTGCTGAAGGTGTGAAGACCTTCTGAGATTTATTCTGTGAATATTGCAGCTGAATCCTGTATTTCAAGGATTGAATTTTCTCTCGACAATAAAATCTCATCACTCTTAAAGAACTGTCTTGTTCTTTGCGACTGATTTGCATAAAATCCTCAAACCCTGGATCTACACAACAATATCATGGCTACTTTGCTTTGTATAATTTTTACACAATAGTCACTGAATGCTTGGATGCTTAGGTACTTCTATTTATTATCTATTACTTCAGTAACAATTCATTATTTTGATAGGTAGGTATTATGCTACAGATAATACAAAAGTTAAGAGTTTATGTAACAAACACTGCCCCTATGTCAATATTTTAGATTTAACATAAAATTTAAATGTCAAATCTGACCAATAAAATGATTAAATCATCTTCAAACATAAGTATGAGGTGATGCATCTGAGAGATGCTGCATGCCTATGGACGGAACTTCTTGAAGCATGCCTAGTGGAGGGTTAAGCAGTAAGAACAATATTAGAATAAGTACCTAATTAGTTTAATTTCTATAGATGGCACATACTTAAGAGTCAATGCAAGGAATTACTTCATTTCAAGACTTTAGCACAAGTAAGAAAAAACTGTTCAATAATGAATGTATGTTTTTATGTCATGAAAATATTAATTTGTTTCAATGAATTTCATGCTAGGATTATATAATGGCTACTGAACATAACTATGAACCTCAATCAAAAGATAAGGCACAAATCTGATGTGGTACTCCCCCCTCCAAAAGTATCACATGGACTTTGAAATGCAGTTCCATTAATTATGCAGCAGCTTCAGCAATGTCCAGCTAGGATCTTTTATGGAATTATAACTCAAAACGGTTCACTCCTAGGAGAGCCCACAATCTTGGCGCGAATTACTTCGGTTGGCGATAATTGCGCCATCTTGGTAACCCTACTTTTAAACACTACATATGGCAACCCTAACTATTTCTAGCATTTACATATTTTGTGGGCGCGCATTTCGAATTTCATTTTGTCCTTGGGCTCAGGGCTGGCTGCGTGTGTGAGGGAATATACTTTAGAATTTTTTACTTTGTTGAATGCGAAAGGCAAGAAAGAATTGATTGGTGTATGAAGGAAGGATTGATTGCTTCAAGTTATGAATGTCCTAAATGTAATGATCGGCATGATGTAACATGGTCGGCAATAAAACGCTTTCTTCGAAATCGTACCAGCCACGCCGAATGTATGTTCGACCATTACCTCGCAGAATAAATATGGCGGTGCTCACACGATCATTAGCATAGCGATGAGATCTTTAAGGCTTTTTTAAAATCTATTGTTACGCTGTTCCCTCCACTCGGAAAAGACCATCAGTAAGAAAGTAAGTGCTGTTTTTATATTTTTTTATATTAAATGTTTAATTTCTGTATTGTTTACATATATTTTCATTACGCATCCACCTTATCCCACTATATTCCCTTGCAACCATTGTCGGGTTCGCTTGGCGCTTTTTTCGGTTTGTCGTCAAGGGGGGACAAACCCCCTTGGGCTCTCCTAGGATTTTACCCTCAAAACTTATAAACTTAGAGTATTGCTACCATGGCCAGCAGAATATATTGATGCCTATTTCATTAAGCTAGGAATACCATGTTGGGTGAAATTTATATTAGTTACATTAAAATTTGAGGTAATACAAAAATGATCCAATTTCTGTATTCTATAGAAAACCTTTTAATAAGTCATTATTAACGGAAATTATAAACCTAAGCAAATAGAAAGTAAACATGGAAAATACAGCATATAGAAAAAAAATTTAAATGCATCACATGATGCATTTTTTATGAAAGAAATAATACCAATAAAGTATATATGTTGTTTTTTAAAAACCTTTTAAGAATAAGACTATTTTATGTTTTAAATAAACTTACTAAACTTTTACAATATCAAATCTTAATGATATTTTGTTTACAAACAAGTAACATTTTTCCTTTTAAAACTGACATTCAGTTATAGGTACATTGGTTTCAAGTTTAAAACATTTGTTTATTACAGCAATTCACAAAGAAAACTTTTTATTTACTACTTTTAATATTATATTAAACATACCAATCTGAACATCTAATGCAGCAGCAGATTTGTCTGTAGAAGGATCACTAACCAAAAATATTTTCATTCCATTACTTAATTCTAGTCCACGATATTGTCTGGAATCTTCCTCAGATTTAATTATATTATCATAAATCTTTGAAACTAGTTCATCTTTAAGAATCATGGTTGAGCTTGTCAAGGACCTATTAACAATTATGAAAAATTAAGGAAATATTAGCTCATTATTTTCAGTATAATAAGTATTATATTGCATGAAATTAACATAATGTATACCACAAAATAGGTTGAATCCTAGGAGGACCCACTTTTGGTCGCCAAATTTTTTGTCGCCAAATTTTGAGCGATAAAGGTTACAATATGGTAACCCTTCCATTTCATCCAAAAATTTGGATTTTCAAATCACCTAAAAAAATGGCAACCCTAAAAAAGTTCAACGTTTTTCGCCTTTTCCAAAAAAACGTCATTTTGACATTTGACTTCGTTTGAGAAGGTTTGCTCTCTACCGGTTGTTGTTAAGAATGGCGTGTGAAAGGAAATTAATTGAAAGTGAGGCTACGACAGGTTTCTTTGTGCTCCTGGGCACAAAGGGGAAGAAAGAGACATTAGAATGGTGTATGAAAGCTAATTTAATTGCTTCTCGTTATGAATGTCCGAGGTTTAAAAAAATATGCGTTTGTAAGAACGAAAGGGAATGGTTGACGGCTACGAATGGCGTTGCCGCAACCAGTCGAAAGATAATCGCCACGGCGTTGTTCGAATGTAAGAAAGGGCACTTGGTTTAGTGAAAGCAAACTTGCTATAATAATTATCTTGCGTTTGACCAGAGCATGAATGCGTTCGTGGTGAATGACTTGAAAGTTAATAATAGGTCACAAGTTGGTGGATGACAATTTTCATGAATTCCTTGCATCCATCGCAAGGGTGTATCCACCAACGGAACATGATGAAAATGCAAGCGTAAGGTAAGTGCCTTTTAAAATTTTTTAAAATGATTGATTTCATGTATTTCTTCAATTTTATATTTGCGAAACGCCCCTTTCGTCCTTTTTTAAAAATGTAAATCATGTTGTACACACTGGTTTTAGAATGCTTTTTTAAAATGAATTTCATTGCTTTCTCCGTTTTTTTTTTTATATAATGATTAATTTAATGTATTTATTCGTTTTCATCTTTGCGAAACGCCCATTTCATCCCCCGCTGACGCATGCGCTTCCCAAGAGTTTTTCGTCATTGACGCCTTATTGAAAACCTTCAATTTGGCGCTTTTTGGCGAAAAATTTTTGGCGCCAAAAACAGCAGTGGGTCCTCCTAGGATTTTACTACAAATTTATTGGAGAAAATAAATGATCTTTTAAAAATATTTTTGCATTTCCCAACACAGGCTATAAAATTAAAAAGCAGGATTTCTTGACAATATCACCAATTTAATACAACTAAGTGTTTTCTTATGAGAGGGGGAATCAAGACATCAATAGTGATCCAAAAGTGAATAACAAGATTTGAAAATTGCCCATTAAACCGATTTGAGCTTGAGCCTATCATGATTAAAAATAATTTTTTACCTGCATTGCATTATTATTTGCTTCAACAAGTTTGGAAGTACATCGTTTATTTTTTGATCCATAGTTTCAGTGGCTAAAAATTTAGAATTAAAAACTTTCTGAAGTAGAATTGTTAGAATTATTTTTCAAATCATTAAGTTATCCATCTTAAACTCCATGCAAGTTTTGTAATCCTTTTACAAAATAACATTTAGAATTTCTAAGGAGAATCTTATTCCATGACACATAATATCAATGATTTTTCTATGTGGAATATTAAAGATCCCTAGCGTGGCTGTTTGTCTGAGGTGCTCTAGGCAAAATTAAATTCCTAGTACAATTTTGCATCATCAGAGCTCAGGTGCCTTCATCTGGGAAGGAAACTAGGCATCAAAATTACATTGTGACTGTATCCACCTATATGGTGCAACAACGAAAAGTGATATTAGCTCCCCGGAAAGTACTAGGTCTGCAATGGCCACTACCAATCCACAGCCCCATTTGAAAGAAAAAAACAATAATTTACATGTTTAAGTAATATATATTGAAACTTTCCTTGTTTTCTGATGATTAACATTTCATAATTAGGTGCAAGTTTGATATCATGGGGCATGATGCCAAGTGCTGCTTGGCACAATAAAGGAATCATGCCAAGCAGTGCTTGTTATCACAAGAATGGAATCCAAGATGGAAGCCTGTTGGTATCAAATTGTGAGGAAGATAGTTTTAAAAAATTGTTTTGAAATACATTGAAATATATTTCAAAAGAAGAATATAGGAAGAGGTTGAGAATAACCAAGATCAATCAATAAATAATGAATAACAATATAATATAATAAAAAGTTAATATACTAATAATATTATGTAGTACATAATAATAATCTCTTACAATATAATTTAATAGGAATTATATATAATATTCATACAGTATGATTAAATAATAATTATTATATATAATAATCATATAATTTAATATTAATTATAAAAAAGAACAAAATCATTGTATTGTAATACAAAAATTATTCATAAGGATACTTATGTAATGTAATAATTATAAATAACAGTATAATTTTAAATAAATAACATAATATGTAATAATATTCATAAACAAATATAATAAAAAAAATTATTGTAAATAACAAATATTATATGATTATTACATCTTATAATTGTATTTTTATATAATATTATTAATAAAATATTTAAATAATATGTATTAACATTAATAATAAAATCAATAATAATAATCAATTAAAAAACACTGGAAATTTGCAATGTTCTAAAAACTGCAAAAATATCAAAGTAACCATATTGTAATGTTATCGCTCATCTTGGCGAACATAAACAACAACTTGGTGTATGTCCCATGATATCAGTTTATATAGTTCCCATAATTATTTTGATCAACAACAAACTATAATTTTTAATTCATTCACTCAATCTATAACAATTCTTTTAATCATTTTGAAATTATTACTAATTAAAGAAGTATACATAAGGTATACAACTTACTACTTGACAAGCAAAGATACAAGGTGTGACAATTAAATTCCTGAACTGTGCATGCCTCAGCCATAAGGCTTGATGTGAAAGTGTGGGAATGGAATATAGTTGATCTTGATCCTCCTGGTGCAGGTAGCATGTTATTCCATTCCTCTATCTAGTTCAGTTTGCTTTTCATCCTCATTTGAGTAAGACATAGTTGCGTTGAAGAGATAGATTTCAAAATCATGCAGCAAATAAATTTGAAATTCCTCACAAATTTTTTTAAAAAAAAAACTCCAACTGAATGTTTTGGAGATAAGTGTACATCACATAGTCAAATTTTCAAAGGGCACATTTTTGGAAGATCGAGAGGTTGTTGACGAAGATGAACATTCTGATCAATCTGTGACATCAAGAACCGGCCATGCTCATCGTTTTTGTCTGATATTAATGACATCAAGATTTGTGACTGGGTACTTCAAGGCAAAATGATAAACAGCAGTACTACATTGAAGTCCTAAGACAGCTTACAGTAAGAGTGAAGAAGAAATGGCTAGATCTGCAGAGCAACAACACGTGGATTTTACACGAAGACAATGCTACGGTGCTTATTGCACTCTCTGTAAAACAGTTCTAGGTGGACGAATACATTATTGGGCTCAAGCCTCCACCATAATCACCAGATCTCACACCATATGACTTTTAACTGTTTCTTAAAGTGAAAAATGCATTGATCAAAACACATTTTCAGTCTGTAGAAGAGGTGAAGGCAAAAACAGCAGACTTATTGAAGGTGGTGACACCTAATGAGCCGCAGCACTGCTTTGAACGGTGGAAAGTTTGTATGCAGCTATTTATTGATAGAGAAGGGGAGTATGTTGAAGGGGATTAAAAGGTATTTGTACATTGTTTTCAATAAAGCTTATTTTTAGGACTAGTCTACTTATTTAACTGTCACACTTTGTATATGTCTCTTAAAACCTTTCTATAATGACCACCAATTAATTTTTAAAAGAATTACTTTGCCAACTGAAAATGACTCTGTAAGACTGGACTAATACTAAAATTCACATGAGCCACAAAACATTTAATGGAATAATTTCATTCAAAATATTATACATATCACTTTAGCATACAGATAAATCCACAAATTTAAATGTTTTTATTAACTGTAGAAATTGCTACAGCTGGTCACATTTCAATTTTATACTAATTTAATTTCCTCAGATTTCCCTGAATTTCCCAAATTTTGTTCCTGAAAAATTACATTTCGTAACAATTTCTGATTTTTTCTAAACTCTGAAAAGTATATGTTTATCCATGAAGGACAACAAGCTGGAATAATTCATGTTTGCAATTAAAACTACACACCTACAAACAAAACATTGACAAAAAAGGCTGTTTCATTTTCTTTTAAAGAATTATAAGACTGTAATAAAAAGAGTTCTCTTATATAAATTTAATAATTTACAATTTTTTTAAAATTTATTTTAAAGTTGTTTTTTTTGCACATAAATACTTACTTGTTCAAATTTATAATTATTGCAAATCGCACGCAAAGAATCTAGTATGATAAAAATGTAGTTAGATTAATATGAATTATGGGCATGTTTTCTTGTGGAGAAGAGAGAACTGCTTTAAAAAGTATGATTGCATAACATAAAAACAGCTATTTATTTCAGAAAGCATTGAATTTTATGAACAAAACAATGCAAAAAATTTAAACTAGGTGGAAAAGGTTTATTTTAAAGTGACATATAAACAGAGAAATTGAATTTTATATACCTTTAACCCAGCAATGTTATATATGTATACAATAAACCCAAAACTGGAGTAAAACCTAAAACAATAATCTATCACAGTAAAAAAAAATATAAAACAATTTAATAATACCTCTAAAAACTTTTATTATTTGTGAAAAGGAAAGAAAACCAGTTAATCTTACGGATAAAAAGAGATTATAATGATGCTGCCATATATGGAAATAAAAACAAATCATTAAAAATATTTCCTTATATTGATATTCGCTATTGAATCATTACCTTTGGTCCACAATTTTTTTAAAGAAAAAGTTCTTAGATTTATGAAAGCACTTCTTTGTTGACTGATTCGCAAACAAATTACAGACAGTAAACGCAAGAAACCTGTATGCATTCATCAAAATATAAACATCTTCACAGTATTGCCATTCGATGTTAAAAAAAAAGTAATTATAAATTGTATTATTCAAAATGGCGTTAAACTTGTTGCGTCTAAGTTTCCACGATTTTCTTTTTACTTTTACAACACACATTTAAACTAGTTATGAAAGTGCAGGAAAGGATTCGTGAACTACCATCTTCTGCTGCAGGATCTGTCTTTTAGGATACATTCATAATAGACATCCATACACACACAAAAAAAAACCCCTTCAAAGTGATGTAAATCAAAGTAATGAATTCATTTGATTGATTAGGTTGTAGCAACAAAAATTGTAACCTAGTGGTCATGGTCACGGACTCGTGGCTAAAGTGTCATGAGTTCAAGCCCTAGTTCCATTGAAGACCCCCTTGCAGAAGGACTAATGCACATTAAATCTGTTGAGGCTTAAAACCATCCGGTGGCGTGGTGGGGAAGTTAGGAGATGGGATGCCAGCTCAGGTATTATCCTCGTTACTTGACTATGATTCAAAATTATGAGATCCACCACCAACAGTCTTCGTGTTGTTTTTAAATGCGATGTAAATAAATGTACACTTACTCACTATGATAACAATGGATTCACAATAGGATGGGATAAGAGCCTTTGTTGCTCCAAATCCCACATAAAGATATTAACTGTAGCAACACAATAGGATGTGTTGACTGACATTGGCGAGGCTGTCTTAGCTTAATGTTATGATCAGGACTCGAATTTAGGATATTTTTCAGATATAAAAGCACTTCAACATTACTATTATATTCTGGTTTTTTTTATCTTATAGATAGCAGCATATTTATGATACTGTTAATTTTTATCTGAGTTGATCAATTTTTTCTGGTGTAAAATGTATCTCATATTTTTTCCTCCTATTCTGTAGTCCTAAAGGAGATATTCCTTTGTATATTAATAGGGAAAATATATGATTTATGGAATATTTTGAAAATTTAAAAATAGTATGCAGAGACGTGTCCTAAGACTCTTTGAGACCCTGATCCCAGAGAAATCTTGAGATATTTCGATGCCCTGTGCCCATATACAAATGTAGGCCCTACCTCAGATCTTTATATAGCGGTAATATAACATGCATTCTAATGGTTCTAATGGTGGCTTGTAACAAATAATTGTGCACGACTAACAATCTCAAAAACTTGGACACAAACCGGCTCGACCGATGGCTGCATTTTGACTAAATGAGTTGAATGATTCTTTACGATATTAGGTGTAGACATGGGCAACTGTCATCATATAATAACACTTTTACTAGTTGACATGCAGTTTGAAATTCCTTGCTTTTCAAAGAATATGTACGGGGAAAATATTTGACCACATTAAAATTATCCGGATCCTGATCTTATTAAGACCAAGTCGAAAGCGAAACGAGGCCCCAGCGTGGTCGTGGCCCTGGGTCCAGTTGGCCTGTGCCTTAAGACGTTCCTAAGGCTATGTTATATACAGTTACTATGCTGAAAATTTTCATGAAAATTGAAACTTTTCTTTTCTGTCTGAAAATATGCTGTTCCAAATTTAATTCAGATTCTCATACTTTTTCGATAACAGCCTTAAAATCAGATATACAAAACCGTAGAAACAAAATATATTTTTTAAAATAAAAGGTTGTTAACATCGCCCTCACGGGTTCAAACCATCAATGCTAATACAGAACAATTATTTTACAGTGCACTGGCATCACAAAAAAGATTTGGTAACCTAGCAATATCTGTTTATAAATAAACGGCAACAGTATTAAATAAATACGAGATTTGTTGTGGCATGAAACTCGGTAATTTTGCCGTGTAATCGAAATTGTTTATAAATCGTATTTGGTTCATTTGCTGGAAATTAATTCCTAAAAATATTTGAAATATTTCTTCGACAGTATGGCTGATAGAGCTCTACCAATTATTTTTCTAAATTTAAGTGGAGAAATGATTTATGTTATTCAACAAAGACTTGAAGCTCAAAATATATCGGAAGATAAGTCTAGAAAAGGTATTTTAACGAATTTTATATGTTATCCACTGTTTTATTTTATTTGCTGTAATACAATTTAATTTTTTTATTTACAATAAAATATTTTTAATTTGTTGCTATTTTATTCGTTTCTTTCAATTCGTAAACTATAACAATTAGAGAAATTATAATTTTCTTGAAAACTGAATATCTTCAATGTGTTTATTTTAGAAAATATGACTTGAAAAATAACTGAATGTATGAATAAATTTTATTAACGCGTAAAATTTCTGAATTTGAGATTTTTAACAAATTTTAAAAAAGTAATGCATTTTGGAATATTTAATAGGTAACTTTTATGTATGTGCAAATATTTAGTAGAATTTTCTCCCTCATTTAAAAAAAATTATGTAAGAAATTAAATTAATGATGAAATTTCCACTTAAAAAAGCATTGACTTTTTGAATAAACTTTATATTGAGGAAAGTTACTTTTATATAACTAACTGTCTAGCTTGAAAATGTAAGTTTTTTTTAAATGTGGATTTGTTAAACTATTTGCCAACCCTAAATTATTTTTATACTTTCAAAATTGTTTAATATATATAGAACTCTTTATATTTCTTTAATCATAATTTTTCTGTACATACATTCATAAAATATCTCAATTTGACAACTTTTAAAATAATTTCTTCTTCATTATAACTTTAATTTTGGTACAACATCTAATCAAGCTTTTAAAAATGTTTATGAAATGAATTAATAAAATGAGGAAAAAATCTAAAATAGAAAATATATGAAATAGAAAGAAATAGAAGTCCCAAAAATGCTGTATTTTGTTAATTTGAATTATTTCTTCAATAATACATTTCAGAGTATAAATTATGAACTGTTAAGATTTTTTATTGCATTTTTTGTTTAAAAGAATGCTTTGTTTGAAAAACTGGTGTGAAGGTATAGAGAGCAGGAGTGAACAACCTAAATTTTACCTTGCAGGCCACTTAGAAAAAGCATTATAATCTCACTGGCTGCATATAAAAATATATATCTTTATATCAGATTTGGACCCATTGCAAACAATTATTGGAGTGAAAATTTAAAATGAAAAATGATAAAATGATCAAATAATGTTTAATTTTTCTAATTAGTGAGATATTTGTTTCTCAATTTTTTCACTTAATTTTGGCAAGTCAATCACAATGTGTGTATTTGCATATCATAAATGATGTTGCAGGTTTTCATCTGTTAAGTTTGAGCTCGATTTAGGTTCAGTAAATTTCATATTTGATTTCAGATTTATTTGTTACAAAACACTACACTAAAAATAGAAATACTGTACAAAATAATTATGTTTTGTAAAGTTTTAACGAATCTCACAGGCCACAAAATTATACAAGGTGAGCCACTTGTGACATTCGGGCCACAGGTTGGCCACCACTGGTATAGAGCTTTCATTGACAGATAAAAAAGAAATTTAATTTAAGTCTGTTAAGTGCCTCAAATTATATTTAAAAATGATCTATTAATAACAATTTAGAAGTACTGATAGGGAAAATGAATGCATTTTATTTAATTGCAAAAAAAATATATATATAATTTCATTGAACAATTATGCAATTTTCCCTCCAAAAAATATTGTTATCATTGATTTACGATTTTTAAATTTATCATTTTTGACTGAATTTCAGAGATATTTTTATTTTTATTCATTACAATCTTAACTGCAAATGTTTAATTCTTGATGAAAAAAGAAATTAAGAAAATATTTATTCATAATTCGACATTATGTTACTGAGCAAATTACTACTATATTGAAATATTAAAAAAACTTTTATATTGATACTTATTTATATATTTAATTTTTTTTCTAATCTAATTATCACACATTTTTAAATGGGTTTTTCTGTACATGAACAGTATAATTTGTCTCATTTTAATTTTATGGAGCTGATATTTAAAGAAGTGTTTAAAAAATCAAAATTTTATCTTTTACTTTTTAAGTTTTAAAAAATGAGCATAAGAAGCAGAAGCATAATGTACATCTCTGCAGCCCCCACATTACAAGGGGGCCCAGGGATTCTAGGGGTCCCAAATCTTGACTGACACTAAGTACATATTTGGGATTGGGGCCCAAAACCTGACTTTGGGGGGGGGACCCTAATATTCTCCGTTATGCCACTGATAAGAAACACAATGTCTGAAAATGTAGCACAGTATTTATTGTAGTAGGAATAAAATTTAAGAAAAAGAAAGCCAGATTACCTGAAAAATATATGCAAATGCAACTATATTATTCATTGATACATTATTGATGCATGTTCAAGAAAAGGCAAAATGAACCTATTTTAAAGCTGATTTACAAAAATTGCTTAAAATCTTGTTCTAGGAAAAAATACAAGTTTAAAAATTTGTCTTACATATTCTAATTACAAATTGTTTCTCTTATCTCAAATTTAATTTAATTTAAATGAATTTTTTATATGTTATAAATAATAAAGTATTACTACTATAAGAGAAATTATCAATTTTTTTTTTAGTTATTCAAGATATTATCAGTACAATGCTCAATGACCAGTTTATTAAAGAATTATTTGAACCACAACATATGTATTCTAGATCAGCTATGCAGTCTGTTTTTGAAAAATTGGTGCATTCTTCAATAATGAGATTAAACAGTAACAGTATGAGTAAGGTATATGTGTGTCACAATTTTTTAGTTATAAACTTTTTTGCTGATATCAGTGAGAATGTATTTTTGTCATTTAAAACAATGTTTTCATGTTTATGAATTTTACCTTTTAATTGTATTTACATTACACTTAAATTATAATAATTTGATGATATATTTTACTAATACTTTGACAGTTATATGATTTAATGCTGATGGTGTTCAAATACCAAGTCATTAACTGTGAAAATGCAGAAGAAATTTTACTAGTTACTCTAAACCACATGGATGCAATTCGGAACTGTGCAAAACCATATCCTGAATTGAAAGATAAAATTGAAAATGTTTATTCCCTACTTATTTCTGTAAGTGTTACATAGAGTTTTATATATACTTTAGGACTTTATTTATTTTTTCTTAATACTATGATGGTGATTTTATGGAAATTAAATTTTGTAGAATTACAAAGATATGCCACATGAGGATTATGAATGCCTATACAAATGCATTGCAGTATTTCTTCAAGATCTCAATATAAGGGTAAGAACATGATTATTCATTGTGTAATTTTTTATTTATCTGAAATTTAACTTTAGTTTTTTTTACTAAATGACTGAGCAAAAACTGCTTCTTAAAATTTGATTACCTAACTTATTTTAAATTTTAAATGACATGAAATTAATATTATTTCCTGCATAAAAAAAATTCATATGATATATCCTTAATAAAATTCACATTATTAAGGAAATTTATGTTATGTAGATATTCACACTGACTTTTAATATGTTAATGAAACAATCTGTCAATATATATATTAAGTCAACATTACATCAATAAATTTGTTTTAGCTGAACTGAAAATGTCTTTTAAAAATTGTCCATGTCTTATCAATTTATTATTGTACTTATTTTCCTAATATGATTTGAAAAGATTTTAAAATTTTGTTTTCAAATCATTATTCTGAAAAAAATATGTTTATACAAAATGTTGTCCTAAATGTTTGTACAATTTCTAGAAAAATGGTGTAAAATGAAGCAGTATTATCACAAATGATGTTTTGTATTATTCAATATCATTTCTTTATGATCTTAACTATATTCTATAATAATATAAAGGAATAATTTTTTATATATATATTAATTCCTGAGAACAAATCTACACTATTGAAATTCGTAGGTAAACAAATGTATCTATCTATCTATGAATCTATGCTTCCCTATTTTCTCACGAACCACACGACGCAGAAACTCGCAGAAGGTACCAAAATTTAGGGAATGATCCCAGGAATCCGTTTTGACCATTTATATTCCGATATTCCAATTAGTTAAAAAGATATTAATTAAAAGCCTTAAAACACATAATTAGTACCATGTTTCTCCGCCAGGGGACAAGTTCAAAAATTCAGAACTTCTTTTTTTTTTTTTTCAGACCATTTTAAAACGCGATCTAATTTTTTTCATGAGCCTCAGACAAAAAAATAATTACAGATTCGGAAAGATCATATGTTTCGCCACAATACGGTATAATTTATTTTACAAAATAATTATATTTTCTATTTTTTACGATTTTTTTTCAAATGAGTCAAAATCGATACGTTTCCATGAATAAGATTTCTAAATCGTTCCGCTTGCATTTTCTTTCGCGATAATGAAAAAATATTTTACACTAAAAAAGTTCATACTTTTCTCTTTTAGAATCAGTCATTTAAAAAATTTATTGTCAAAAACTGTTTTTTTTACGAATTTTCAAAAAATACTCAAAATTTCATTTAAATACTTAATAACTTCTTTATTTATAAAAATAATATCACGAAACTTTTTTTTCGTGTGTAGAACAATATTATACGTAATCTGTACAAAGATTGATAAAATATCTTAAAAATTACGGTTTAAAAAAAAAATGTGTTTTTCGTTTGTTTTTTTTCCCTTTTGCGATAAATATGTAAACATTACTTTTTAAAAGTTTTTTAAAACTTACCGTTGTTTTCAATCGATGTATGAAGTTTTAAAGCATTAACTTAAAAATGAAGCCTGCATTTTTTTATTTTTTTTTTATTTTGACAAATAACGAAATGAGAAATTGAAAAAAATCTTCCTTTATTTTAAAAGTATTTTTACTGCTCTTCCCCGAAGGAACCGACAGCGTGGTTGTTAAACCCGCTGCTTTATAAAATAGTAGTTCCCAGGTTCGAAACTGAAGAGGAAAAGACATTCAATTTCGCATTGCGGAACTTAAAGTTTAAATTTTTTTAGTGGAATGAAAAAAGTTAAAATTAAAATAAAATATCAAAATGTTTTTATCAGATCGGGTTTTTTTAATGTTTTTTTCAGTAAATGTATATATATATATATATATATATATATATATATATATATATATATATATATATATATATATATATATATATATATATATATATACTCTATTTAAATTCGCAGGTAAACAAACGTATCTATGTAGGGATGTTTCCATATTTTCTCACGAACCACTCGACGCAGAAACTCGCAGAAGGTACCAAAATTTAGGGAATGATCCGAGAAATCCGTTTTGACCATTTATATTCCGATATTCCAATTAGTTAAAAAGATATTAATTAAAAAACTTAAAACGCATTAGTATTTTATTATGCACCTGGCGCCATATTGGAAAGATTAATTATAATATATTAATTATATATATATATATATATATATATATATATATATATATATATATATATATATATATATACGTCGCCTTAAATTTAAAATTTAATTTATTCGCTTTAAGAATTCTGTTTTTACAAAACAACGAAACTTTGCATGTAAATAAATTTATTTAAAAATTAATATAATAAAATTATATATATATATATATATATACACCTTTCAAATTAATTATTTTACAATTTTTTTTTTTAATATTTTCGGAACTTCCTTTTTATTTTCAGAGGTTTTTAAAACACGATCTAATTTTTTTCATGAAATTCACACAAAAAGTAATCACAGATTCATATAATTTATTTTACAAAATAATTATATTTTGTATTTTTCGATTTTTTAAAAATGAGTCGAAATCGGTTCCTTTTTTTGAATACGAGTTATAAGTTGTTCCGCTTGAACTTTCTTTCGGGTTAATGAAAAAAAAATATTTTACACTAAAAAAAAAATTCATGCTTTTCTTTTTTTTCCGCGTGTAGAAAAATATCATACGTAATCTGTACAAAGATTGATAAAATATCTTAAAAATTACGGTTAAAAAAGAATGTGTTTTTCTACTTTTTTCCCTTTTGCGATGAATATGTAAACATTACTTTTTTTTAAAGTTTTCTGTTTAAAAATTACCGTTCAGGAATTCTTTGTTAATTAAAAAGAGAATTAACTTAAAAATGAAGTACGAAAAGAAATTTTTGACTTTAACGAAATGGGAGATTAAAAAAATATTTTTATTTTAAAGGTATTTTTACTCTTCTCCCGGAAGGAGGGGATAGCAGGGTTGGTTTAAGCGCTGCTTTGTAAAACGGTTGTTCCCAGGTTCGAAACTGAAAAGGAAGAAACTTTCGCATTACGCTACTTTTTAAAGTTTAAAATTTTTTTAGTGGAATGAAAAAGGTTAAAATTAAAATGTTTTTATCAGATCGAGTTTTTTTAGTGTTTTTTTTTCAGTACATGTATACATACACTGGTGTGCAAAAATTAAGGACGAAGTCGAAAAATTAGCATATCAGCTGAACGAAGAGGCAGAGCGGACAGAAAGAGCAATCAGGAGATTAAGTAAGGTGATGTACGGTAGCACATGCGCAGATATGCAGGTAGACGTAATGGGGGAGTGTCTGAGTAGTATAAAGCATGTTGTCGGTGTAAGATCAGTATTTCTGGCAAAGAGATTGCACGCCGTATAGCAGTTAAAATCACACCGAGTTGCTGCCTCAGCGAGAAATGGCGAATAATCAATCTGTTAGACGACATCTGGATGCTTTTACCCGAGGTCGAATCATTGGGAAGTTGGAGGAAGGCCGCAGTGTGACAAGTGCGGCTGCGGAGTTCGGAATTGCTCACAGCATCGTTTCACGACTTTGGAGACAATTTCAAACTACAGGAACAGCTATCCGGGGGTTCAATAGTGATCGTCCACGAGGAACCACACCCGCAGATGACCGGTACATTGTCTTACAGGCCAGAAGAAACAGG
Organism: Trichonephila clavipes; assembly: GCA_019973935.1. Classification (NCBI taxonomy): domain Eukaryota; kingdom Metazoa; phylum Arthropoda; class Arachnida; order Araneae; family Nephilidae; genus Trichonephila; species Trichonephila clavipes. The sequence goes on along the minus strand of BMAU01020333.1, from coordinate 11,575 downwards.
CGGCAGACAGCGGGAGAAATCGCTAGACACACGACACAGGCGACTGGACGACCGATATCGCGTTTTACCGTGGCCAGAAGACTGCACGGTGGCGGTCTGTTTGCACGACGCCCTGTACGGTGTGTACCTTTAACGCCTGCCCATCGGAGAAGCCGTTCTCTGTGGTGCCGGGAACACCGGAATTGGAGAGACAATGAATGGGAACGAGTACTCTTTACAGATGAGAGCAGATTCAGTTTGAGTAGCGATTCTCATCGCATACTCATCTGGAGAGAGCGGGGAAGCCGCAATCATCCCTCGAACATCATTGAAAGGGACAGGTATGGAGGTCGCGGTGTTCTCGTTTGGGGAGGCATCATGCTTGGTAGTCGTACAGACCTTCACATCTTCGACGCAGGTTCAGTCAATGGGACCCGTTATTGTAACGAGATTCTTCTTCCATATGTGCGTCTTTTTAGAGGCGCTATGGGTCTGCAGTTCCTTTTCATGGACGACAATGCACCATGTCATCGCACAGTAGCTGCCGAACAGCTCTTAGAGAGTGAGGATATTGAACGTATGGATTGGCCGGCATGATCTCCGGATCTCAATCCCATCGAGCATGTATGGGATTTTCTAGGCAGACACTTGGCAGCTCGTACCTTACCACCAGTAACGATTCGGGAGATTCGATTGGCGCTGCAAGACGAATGGGCAGCAATGCCTCAAGAACTCATTGACACCCTCATTCTTAGCATGGACAGACGCTGTGAAACCTGCCTAGCAGTCAGGGGAGATCATATCCCCTACTAAAGACCGGATGTTTCTTGCGGGACACCCATCACAGGGATGTTTCGGCCTTCAGTCGCATTGCACTCCATGCTACTTTTTCAATCAAGCTTCTTTTTATCCCTCTGATTTCTCTTTTAGTAAGTGTTGCTTACATTACACATGTCCTTACGTATTGGGGATCTTACGGTATTAAATGTGTTGATTTGGAAAGCTTTTGTACAAAGTTATATTGAAAAAACCGTCTCGTCCTTAATTTTTGCACACCAGTATATATATATATATATATATATATATATATATATATATATATATATATATATCTGTGTGTGTGTAGGATTTTCCGTTTGAACCATTTTGTAAAAGGTTGAGTCATATCCTTTTCAGAGGACTATTAATGTCAATGTCAATTTTGTTTATTACCGCATTCCGAAGCAGCGCCGTCTGGTGAGCTTTCGGAGTGCCGGCTTGAATGATTTTTTGGCAGAGGCCTACTAACCCCCGCCGGTTCAACACGTCACATTTTTTTGCTCATTTCGCGCCCAGCGCGGTTTCAGTCCAAGCATGAGAAATGTAATTAATTTCTCCGTCTTCTAAAGGTATAACTCAACTTTCAATTAACCTAATTTCTGCATGTCTCTTTCCCTTTTTAAATATTCCCCTTGTAAATTTTCCCCTTTAACTTGAAATAAATTCTTTTTTTACTTAAATGAAGTATATGCGTTTAAATGACTTTGAATCCATTAATTCATCACTAACCCTTTAATACTTACCCCTAGACAACTACCTCACCAATTTAAAATACCGACTTCTGAAGAGTCTGATTTTTATTTGAAGATTTTAGTCGAACTCCCACAGAAATAATTGGGGAATCGCCCGGGATTTGATTTCAAAAATCTTCTCTAAATAATTAGTTTGATGAACTCCTAGCCTTCTCTTTAAAAAGAAAAAAAAACCATTTTTGGCTGCACGCCTGAATTAGAAATGGACTGAATCGAAAATGCGCGGATTGCCTCTCAATACTAACATCGGTAGTAACACTCTTAGGTGAATATAATAAAGCGACTCCTGGAGTCAAGAGCTTCAACTTCGCCGACGCCACGTTATTTCTGTAGTGTGCAACTCCATTTCAAGTCCAGTAAACACATCAAGGAACCTTTGAAGTTTGTTTTGAAGCTAGTAGTCACGCGTCGTCCAGTGAATCAGGTGCTGTGTTTTTTTTTTTTTCGTTTTCCTTGGGACAGGAGAGAGAGAAAAAAAAAAAGAATCTTCAGGAAAGAATTGTTTTTCAGAGCCCTCGTTATGTTGTTTATGATATATTATTTTTAAAGTATGATATGTGTTTTTGGAAAATACCATTTTTGTCTATTTGTGTACATATCTTTTAAAATATTAAGGAAGTCGACGTAATATTCAAGTTTTTTATTTGTATCTAATTCAATAACCAATTGAATTGCATTTTATGTGTGTACGAAAAGCTTTCGTTTCCTTTGGTTGTGTCATTGACCTTGAACGGAGTCTACAAGCAAGAATCCGTGTTTTTGCCATTCCTAAACATTTTGAAATTTCGATGACTCATATAGTTTAACATTTCTTTCTCCCGCAGCCGTTGGGTAATTAATCATTGTCATGAGTATTTGAGAAATATATTTTGAAAGAATTATATTATGTTTTTAGAATTTATTGATGAAAGATTCTACATGATCTAATTTTTTAATGGTGTATTCTGTCATTCAATATATAAATATTTTCAGTTCATTTTTGACAGAATTATTATACTTTCTATTGAAACGTGTGTTAATTCTTAGAATTTGCTGATGAGATCCAAAAAGATTTTATTTTTATTGGTGTAATAAAAAATATATGAACTTTTTCTTAAAGTGACTAACTTCTAATTGTTTGCTTTTTTCAATAAAGAACTTTAAATTACTAAATTCTTTTTCATATCACAATAAATTTAATCACAGTTTTAAAACAAGATTTATATTAATTTATTTTTTCTTTCAAATTCTTTTTGCATTTATTATAACGAAATGAGATAACTGATATATTAAATGGTTTAAAAAAAAGTTTTGTTTTTAGTTGAAATTAATAATTTGACTATTTCAAATTAAGCATTACGCATTTTAGCTCGCACTGTTGTCTTTACACGTTTCTGGTTTAAAATATTTCTAAATGAATAAAATTTTAATGTTTCAATGTATATTTAGTGTATTTTGATGCAATATCATTTTAACTTGAGAATTTCTGTAAATGAAACGAGATTTGCCTATAGCAACATCATTGTTTTTGTTTGAACACGTGACAATTTTGTTTATTCCTTTGGTTACTATCTAAAATTAAATTTAAATTTTAAAATGGCGTATCTATGCAAAAGTCGACGCGAAGATTTATTTGTTTTAGCCACGGAATTAAATTTAGAATTCGATAAATCTATGACCATCGCCAACCTCAAAGATCTAATTATTGGTAGTGAAGATTATGACGAAGAACTGACCAAAAACATACATTCAACGATTGTTGAGGATCGCAAAGCCAGGGAGAAAAAGCAAGAAGAGCAAAAAGAAAAATTACGCATTGAAGAACGAAAAGAAAAATTACGCATTGAAGAGCAAAGAGAAAAATTACGCATTGCAGAACGAGAAGAAAAATTACGCATCGAACAATTGAGGCTAGATGAGCAAAAACGCAAAGATGAGTTTGAGTTGGAAAAGTTAAGGATCCAAACACAATCCAAGTTAGGCGCTGATACATCCAAAGAAAGTGATACTAAATTTCTCGTCGAAGAAGTTTCAAAGTTTATAAATCGTTTCGATTTGAAAGAAGACATCAGTCTTTATCTAAAATTATTTGAACGTCAAGTGCAGAGATTAAATATTAATCAAGGAACTGGGTTTCTCATCTATTAGGCTTATTACTGACGGAAGTATCTCACATCATAGCGAGAGATCCTGACGATAAAGCCAACTCTTACGAACATGTTAAAGATTTACTGCTGAAACGCTTTAAACTAACTCCAGAAAAGTTTCGACAACTATTTGTCACTCACCAAAAAGCACCTGAAAGAACATGGATTGATTCTTATCATGTGTTAAACACTTATTTCAACGGATGGATAGATGGATTGAAGATAGATACTTACGACAAATTATCAGATCTAATCATAACAGATCAACTAAAACGAAAAACGCCTTTTGAATTTAAGGAATATTATCTTGATGAATGGGCAAATATGAACTCTCCTGTTCAATTAGCAGAAAAACTAGAAGAATTCGAAGACTTTAAGAGGACTCTGAAACAAAAATCGAGCAGTCCATTTGTGAAGAAACAAGAATTCAAATCCACAGAAAAGAATCGCAGATATGAAGCACCAGGAAAATTCGAGTATAACAGGAAAGATAAGAAGTTTCCAGCGTCAACAAATTACAACACACATTATGAAGCTCCTGCCACCAAGTACGAATCTGTTCAAAGATATCAAGACAGCGCGCAGAAAAGGTATTATAACAAAAATTACGAGAAACACTCAAATCACAATGCTTCCAAGCATGAGCATACGAATTATTCAAAATCGCAGAAATTCAAAGCACCTCCAAAAGAAACTTGCACACTCATCGTTAAGGAAGGTTTACGTACTAAAGAGATATTTTTTGGAAAGATGAAAATCACGGCGCTCATAGACAGTGGTATTACCGTAAGTTTGCTTCGAGAAAACACGAGCAGAAGAAAAATGGATCCATCAAAATTATCGAAGAACAAGATGCTTCTCGCAGGTATTGGTGAAGCAAAAGTGACAACTATCGGTTCCTTTGAACATGAGTTCGAAATAGATAATGAAAATTACTCGTTAACTTGGCATGTTGTACCTGCTGATAAATTAAAATTCGAAGCAGTTATTGGATCAGATCTTTTGGAACAAGCATCGATAAGTTTCACTAAAGAAGGAGTTAAATTCAACAAATATGAGAATCATGCACAGCTTATGCAAATATCTGCTGAAAATCTTCAAGAAGAACTAGACCTGCGTCATGTTGAAAATCGTCAAATCTAGAAGGAACTTGAAAAGTGTTAATTCAAAACTACAAGCCAGAAAAAACAGCATCTACCGACGTCACAAAGAGAATTATTCCAAAAGACGAAGAACCAGTCTGTCAACCCCCTCGTCGACTAGCTTTCACAGAAAGACAAGAAGTAAACAAACAGATTGAAGAATGGCTCAACGAAGACATTATACGTCCGAGTTCTTCGGACTATGCAAGTCCAATCGTAATGGTAAAAAAGAAAGATGGATCTTCGAGAATGTGCATTGACTACAGAAAATTGAAGAAGATGTTTTGGACACTTTGCAAGAAGCAAAGGTATATTCTACATTAGATTTGCGCAATGGTTTCTTTCACGTCGATGTTGACGAAGTATGCAGAAAGTATACATCCTTTATCGTCCCAGACGGACAATTTGAATTCAACAAAGTTCCTTTTGGACTAAGCACAAGTCCAGGAGTTTTTTAACGCTACGTATCAAGTATATTTAGAGATCTTACTCGGAAAGGAATTGTAATCAGTTATTTAGATGATCTCATCATTCCAGCGAAAAACGAAAAGGAAGGTTTAGAAAAACTTAAAATTATTTTCGAAGTCGCAAAGAAATATGGATTATAGAAATTAAGTTTAAGAAATGCCAATTCTTAAAAAAGAAAATTGAATTTCTAGGTCACATTGTAGAAAGCGGAACTATTAAACCTTTTACCACAAAGACACTGGCTGTCCGAAAATTTCCAGAACGAACAACAATAAAACAAGTACATAGTTTTCTTGGCTTAACTGGGTATTTCCTCAAGTACATCAAAGATTATTCAAAGATAGCTAAACCACTTAGCGATTTAACAAGAAAAGAAAATCTCTTTGTTTTTTGGAAAAAGAAGCATTTGAAAAATTGAAGAAAATCTTGTCCGAAGGCCCAATCTTGCACATTTACAAGTATGGAAGAAAAACAGAACTGCATACAGACGCTTGTAAACATGGGTACGGAGCAATTTTGTTACAAGAAGCCGAAGATGGAAAGTTACACCCCGTTTACTACATGTCGAAGAAGACAAATACAGTAGAAGAAAAGTATGACAGCTACGAACTAGAGGTACTAGCAATTATCAACGCATTAAAGTAGTTTCGTGTTTATCTTTGAGGACAACACTTTAAAATAGTAACTGACTGTTCAGCATTTCAGAAGACTTTGCAAAAAAAGGACCTAATTGCTCGCATAGCCAGATGGGTGCTTCAATTAGAAGAATTCGATTACGAAATAGAGCACAGAACTGGAAGTCGTATGAAGCATGTTGGTGCTCTTAGCCGATATCCCGTAATGATAGTATGCAATGATACATTAACTTCAAAGCTTAAAAAAGCACAAGAGGAAGATGACAACATCCAAACATTGAAATCGCTTCTAGAGAAGCAAGAATCAGAAGAATTTTTTGAGCGAAACGGTATACTCTACAAATACTTGAATGGTCGAGAATTAATCGTAACCCCTAAAGCAATGGAAGCTAAACTAATTAAATTGATTCACGAAAATGGTCATTTCTTAGTAGGAAAAACAGAAGAAATTGTGAAACAGGAATTTTTTATCCCAAATTTAACCAACGTCGTTAAAAAAGTAATAGTTAATTGCTTTCCATGTATCTTGGCTAATAAGAAAACTGGCAAAAAGGAAGGGGTTTTGAATCCTATTTCTAAGGAAAGCATTCCTCTAAGTACGCATCATGTTGACTTCATTGGTCCTTTACCCTCCACAAAAAAAAGTTATCAACACATTTTCACCGTAGTCGACGCATTTACCAAATTTACTTGGCTATATCCCCTCAAAACTCTGTCTGCTGAAAGTGCCCTGGAAAAGCTAAAACAACAGCAGAAAACCTTTGGTAATCCCATCAGAATTATCTCTGATAGAGGTTCAGCGTTCACTTCAAAATTATTCAACGACTACTGTGATGAAGAGAACATTTAACATCTACAAATAGCGACAGGTGTTCCTCGAGGAAACGGACAAGTTGAACGAATTCATCGAACTTTGATTCCAGTTCTCACCAAGCTATCATTAGACGACTCAACGAAATGGTACAAATACGTCGACAGATTACAGAGAATACTAAACAGCACTATATGTCACAGTACAAAATGGACACCATTCGAACTATTAGTGGGAACCAAAATTCGTAACAAGGAGGACATCCTAATCAAAGACCTACTGCTAGAAGAAATGGCGAAAGAATTGCTAGAACAACGCGAATTTTTAAGAAACGATGCAAAAAAGAACATCGAAACTCTACAATCTGAGAATAGAAAGACGTATAACAGAAGAAGAAAGAAAGCTTCGTTATACAAAGATGGTGATTTAGTAGCCATCCAAAGAACCCAATTTGGAGCTGAACTGAAACTAAGACCAAAGTTCTTAGGTCCTTACAAAGTAACGAAAGTGAATTCTAAGGATAGGTATGAAGTGGAAAAGGTTGGTCAGCACGAAGGACCGAACTCAACCACCTCCTCAGCTGATTTGATGAAACATTTTTATGCTTAATTGAATTTTTTTTATATATATTAGTTATTATTTTTAATTTTTCTCATACTATATCCCTCTTGAGAAATTAATAGATGTTCTATGGTAACACTCGTTTCCATTAATCATTTTATATTCACTTGTAACATTTATTATATTTTCGTATTTATCTTTCGATTGATACGAAGGATTTTTTTTTTCTCATGGTTTAGTTAATTGTAGATCACAATATAGAATATTTTGTTTTTATATGCTTTATTTTAGGTCCGGAACTGTGAATATTAGGTATACATCTTTTCATCTGTAGTATTTTATTTTATTACCTTTAAGAACCGTCTTATTTGTCTTTATTGCATCCACATTCCAATAATAATCAAATTTATAGTTGTATTTAAAAATAGTTTTTATTTAAAGTACTTTAGCTCTCAACATTTTGTAAGAGCTGAGAGACCAGCTCTGTCAGAAGAGGGTGATTTTGTAGGATTTTCCGTTTGAACCATTTTGTAAAAGGTTGAATCATATCCTTTTCAAAGGACTATTAATGTCAATTTTGTTTATTACCGCATTCCGAAGCAGCGCCGTCTGGTGAGCTTTCAGAGCACCGGCTTGAATGATTTTTTGGGAGAGGCCTACTTACCCCCGCCGGTTGAACACGTCACGTTTTTTGCGCATTTATCGCCTAGCGCGGTTTCAGTCCAAGCATGAGAAATGTTATTAATTTCCCCGTCTTCTAAAGGTATAACTCAACTTTCAATTAACCTAATTTCTGCATGTCTTTTTCCCTTTGTAAATTTTCCCCTTTAACTTGAAATAAATTCTTTTTTTATTTAAATGAAGTACCTGCGTTTAAATGACTTTGATTCCATTAATTCATCCCTAACCCTTTAATACTTACCCCTAGACAACTACCTCGCCAATTTAAAATCCCGACTTCTGAAGAGCCTGGTTTTTATTTGAAGATTTTAGTCGGACTCCCATATATATATATATATATATATATATATATATATATATATATATATATATATATATATATATATATATATATTTGTAAGGATAATTAAATTAGATTAAAAATTAAATTCCCTATCTAGCACTTGACTCTATCTGTATCCGTTCTCATATTCAAGTATCAAACTAATCGCCCATTTATGTCTTCCGAACATATGGCCTAGCCAATAAACATGTCTAATTCTAGAATTCTAGATCGTTAGATTTAATAGTCAACATATGTCAGCATTAACTTGCAAGCACCATCTTCAAAGCAGCGACACTTACCAGATGTTTTTCACGTGTTATTCACGTGAAACCCCCACCATGGCGTGTTTTTTACTCCCTGCTCTTAGCGGTCAGAACAGATGTAGAAACGAACGAATAAAGACCTTCCTTTTTAAACTTTAATCTGATTCTGTCTTTAAAAATCATGACAGAATTAAAGCCGGTAGGATTTTATTTGCCACTAAATTTCAAATCTTAACGTAAAAAACTAATCTTTTTTATAAAATAATTTTAATATAAAAACTAAAGCCAGCGACCATAATAACTGATATGGAGAATTTAATGGAACGTCGACTACGCCGTATGCCTGTATATGAAGACGTCGGATTGCCGGAATAAAAAATGGTACGAAAAAAAACCCCGCACTATTATTCCCTGGAAGAACATCGCTCTTAAACCCCGAGAAGAATGCAGTGTTTACCGCCGAACGTTATTTCTACCGTTGCTGAAGAGACCAGCAAGTTTGCCATGAAAGAACCAACTTTCGAATGACGAAAAAAGAAACAAAACAAAAAGAGAAGCGTGAATTCCCCAACTCAGTGATGAAAGGCGTCCAATCCCTTCCGCCAGAATAATAATAATAATAAAATATGTTCTTCTTCGAATGGCATTGTGATTTAGTTCCAGTGATACAATGATGGAAGGACCAACACTACCAGAAAAAAAAATCTTCTTCGCCGGAAAGTCTGCACGGTAATACTTTGAAATAGTGAAGTATCAACATGGAAAAATAAGTAAATAAATAAATAAAATTTTACTAGTGAAAGAAAGTGACAACAGCATCTGGATTACGGTTCACCAAAAGTTTCTGACGCTACAAAGTGGAGGTCAGTTAAATTGTATATTTCCAATTTTAGTAATATTGAAGAACTGAGTTTTGCTGAACAGAACTGTGCGAAAAAGAATAATATATGATATGATATAGTATTTAATTTTTATAATATAGTTGTGTTATAAATGAGATATTTTCTTTATATTTTAATTGAGAAAACAAAGTATATAGGTTTAGTCATACAAAATTTTGAGAAAATTTAATATACTTCTCATAATTTTATCTTAAGATGTCGAATGAGTTAAGAGTTATGATAGAAATTGGTGTTTTAAAGTGAAAGATATAAATTAAGTTTTTAGAAAAATGACTAATGAGAGAACTAATACTAAAGATATTGATTGTTATAAGAAACAAAAGTAAAGTCAAGTTGTATTCTTTTTTCTCCATTGAATTCAATTGTTTTGTTAATTATTTTATTCAGCAGTAATCTTATTGCATGTCATTTAATTTTTTTATTTTGAAATTGTATGTTTTGATATACTGGCCATATATCAGGATTCACTATTTCTCGAAATTTTCCTTATCTAAAATTAAAATTAATTTAATAACTTGAAGTTTATTTTTGGATATTATACAGTGGATAAGGGAGAATACAATCATTATAATTTTGTATATGTCTCGAAACATTAAGAGGACAAACTTGTTTAGTTTGATATGTACACCTCTCATTGTTTCTTATCAGCATCCCTGAACATCTGTGGGTTGATGACGCAGATTTCTCAGAGAGATGTGTTCAAAATTAAGTAAGGTGATACAGTTTATATTAGTGAATGTGTGATGTAAGAGAAAATCAAGAATTTTTGTCTATGAAACGAATTTTAGAAGGTTACGGAAAGATTCAAAATATTGTATGCGATATTGTTAAGTTACAGTGAATATTGAGAAAATTTTCATATATACTAAAAGTTAGTATTGAAGTGAGTCCACTTTTCTGACTCCAAATAATAAAAAGTGCTCTTATATTCTTGTATTCTTTTATTCCTATATTTTATAACGCATATGAAATAAAATATTGTTTTTGTGTTGATAGAGTGCATAGAAGTTGTGTGTTATACACCGTTTTCATATTATTAATAATTTCATTTTATTAGTGTCTATATATTTTTTATCTTTTAAAAAAATATATTTCATATAAAAATGTGTGTAACAATATAAGGTATTACTACAATGGCGCCAGAGTAGATTTTTATACAAAATTATTATTTTAACATTTGTATGATTTCATGTATTTTTATATTTACTATCTTATTGTTTGATATATTATTTTTCAACATAATTTTTTGTAAAATATCTACCAGCTATAATACGAATCTATTATTATGAAGGAATAGGAGGAAACGTGAGCTCTTATTCTAGATGTTGAATAGATTTGAACAAGCTAATCTTCATTTATATGTATGGAAAGTCATGTTTATCAATTAATATGTTGGAAGTGTCCTTACTGTGTTTGTTGTTACAGTTTCTCTCGTTTATTGTATTGCTTTTTGATTTTAGTATTACTTTTGCTTAAAAATTTCTACTGTGTTTAATATGTCTTTCTAAATAACTATGTATTGTTTTGTGTTTGTTGAAAATTGATTAAGTTTGTAAAGAGAGAAAAAAAACCACGCCATGACTCCCGCTTTTAAAATTGGGGAACAAATGTAAGCATAATTAAATTAGATTAAAAATTAAATTCCCTATCTAGCACTTGACTCTATCTGTATCCGTTCTCATATTCAAGTATCAAACTAATCGCCCATTTATGTCTTCCGAACATATGGCCTAGCCAATAAACATGTCTAATTCTAGATCGTTAGATTTAATAGTCAACATATGTCAGCATTAACTTGCAAGCACCATCTTCAAAGCAGCGACACTTACCAGATGTTTTTCACGTGTTATTCACGTGAAACCCCACCATGGCGTGTTTTTTACTCCTGCTCTTAGCGGTCAGAACAGATGTAGAAACGAACGAATAAAGACCTTCCTTTTTAAACTTTAATCTGATTCTGTCTTTAAAAATCATGACATATATATATATATATATATATATATATATATATATATATATATATATATATGTAAGGATAATTAAATTAGATTAAAAATTAAATTCCCTATCTAGCACTTGACTCATATTTCTCAGCCCCCATCTTCAAGTAT